>CM059583.1:31605000-32000000 GCA_030407085.1 Trichopria drosophilae
ATTTTACGCCCTTTATACAAAATAGTTATTTTTGTATCAAGGACGTAAAATGAAGTTTTACGCCTCGAAAATAGAACCCGAGAGACGGCTCGAGGTTCAGGAGGGAGAAAATTCTACGCCAGATAGTAATAAATCATTAAAAATTAATTTATTGTTTCGTAATACTATTGTAAATATTTTCATCAGGTCCTGTACATTTGCCTGACCAGGGCCTTAACAGAAAAAGCATTACACGATATGTCAAGACCTGATTTTGTTCACAGACTTCATGATCAGGACCTGATTTCAGTCTGAATAATTTTCCTCTAGGGTAGATAACTAATGTACTATTTTAAATACAAAGACAAAAAAAGTTGTTATTAATTCCCCATGTAATTGCAGTATACGGAAAAATTTGGCTTATGTATGTATAGTGCAATATTTGCGACTAACTAATTCGATTTTATCCTAACAAAACATGAAAATTTCTCTAGGACATTAGCGAAACTTTTAAAAAATGAAGTTTATCTGCTCATCTCCGACTATGAATTGATTGAAAACTAAATATAACACTCATAACGGCACACAACAATAAAACAATAACGTCGGAAGGAAACTTGTTGCGTCTTTGAATGCGAATAGGAGAACGACGGGTGTTTTCGACAAAGACCACTTTCAAAGTTACTGAACTGATCTCGACGTCACGTCTTTGCAATTATGTACGCCTATACGTGGATCTTATAAGGAGCTTTTATGGGGACTATCACATTAGAACACCTGGAGTCGCGAAGATGCCGCCGAGGAGCTCCTTTCAGTCAGAAAGGTTTTAACTTTACGAATAAGAATTACTTGTTTACTATCTAATTAGGTATAATGGGAGCTAAAGTTTCGTTGCTGTCTTAGACTATGTTCCATACCTGCAGTATGGAGTGGAAATACCCATTCTTTGGTTGTATTTATTTTTTAAACCAGCTATTCGTATTAGATTAAGGAAGGAAAAATGTTCTTGGAAATGTTAATATTCCAAATAGTAATTTTGGAACAGACTTGCAGTTCTTGGAAGTTTTACTGTTCAGATAGGAAAAATTACAACAAATTCTAACCATTTTTACCCCAAAAAATGACAATTCTGCAAGTCTAGCCCAAAATTACTATCTGAAATGGTAACATTTCTAAGAAATGTAATGTAATTGTTCTACGTGTAGGCATTAGAAATAGGAATAATATTTTTTTGTATTTTAAATGCTTTCGTTTAAGTTCTTGAATACTTGCACTACATTTGATTTATACCAAGTTTATACCAAATATATTAATACAAATGTGTCATAGCTATAATGGATTTCGGTATGACGAAGTATAGTAAAAGTACGACTTGTATAATTTAATTTTACGGCCCATTTTTCTTCAAGACTTCTTTTGTCATTATCCAACGTGGTATATGATAAATTTTTTGACTGGCAAAGAAGAAAAGTATATTGGATAATGTCATTGCGGTGTTTCCGCATTTTACGAGCATAAAATAGCTTTTACATACTTATGCATTGTGCACAAATGTTTTTACAGATGTATTCTCATTTGATGTGAAAATAGTGACAATATTACAAAAAAAAATGTTCTATTGTTGGCATCCTCATAATTTTATGGTTTTAGTATAAATTTTAGCAAATTGTTAGTGTTTAGATGCTCTATTAATTACTAAGGCCTACGTTATTTTCGAGAATATTTTCATAAACCTTATCCGAAAATCTTAAAACAATATACTAATTATATACTAACTCCATAGGTTTAAACTAGATAACACTGAATTTTTTAATACTATATGTTAGACCCTTTCATTCTTAGATAAGACATTTTATGGTAATATTTGCAAACGTCTCTATTATCGTATTCATCATGTAGAAACAAAAATACTTAGGTATTTTCTATTGGTCTTAGAACTTTCGAAAATCTATTAATTAAAATTTTGCATTTACAAAAATAACTCTGTTAAAAAAGAAGTGACTTCACTATTTTGTACTTTTCTAGCCTTTGAAATGTAATAAGGCTGATGAAGTTGCCATAAAAAAAATATCTTGAAATTGTTTGAAATTCAAATTTTAAAAGTTAAATGAAATTCCTCATGAATATTATTAGAGATGACAAATGTTGATTTATTGAATATATTTATTATAATTAATTAGATATTTGAATACTGAACTGTTTGATTAAATAACTTCGTTAAACAAACAACGCCGGTATCACTATTTTGACAACGTTTCTACTGGTTGCTATATTTAGTTAATTATTTCCTTCTCTTTCTTCCTTCATATTTCTCATTCCCTCTCTTTATAAACAGATACACTGCTCTAATAATGCCAACATTGTGAAATTAACATTTTGGAGTTTTCTGTGCAAATATTACTTGAATAAAGCTACGCTATAAGGTTGTACCAACTTATTATCTCAATAATTTAATAAATAAATTCATTTGCTTAAATTATTATGTAATCATATCAAAATGCTTCATATATTTAATGAATTATTTTTATGAATGTTGATCGTATTCATAAATGGATAAGGAGTTTGTGTGCTTAAAAAATTGGAAAATACAAACTGCTAAGAAACATTTAGTTAAGAAAGGCAGTACATTTTTTTATCATAATCGATTGATTAGAAAAGTTAAACATTAATACAAATCCCTGCATATATTCATCGCTTTGCCACACTTACCGTGAAAAGCAGAATCTTACTAAAATGTTCCTCGGTTTCGAAAAAATCGATTTAATAAAGCCTTAAGTAGTTTGGAATCGTTAAATTTCTTATCGGATTTACCAAAAATACACCCTCTCTCTTAAATCTTGTATACTTTAATACAGACAGAAAACTGGTTTCAATTCATTAAAGTGGGTTATTGAATTCATTTGTATTCAATGTATTCGCTTTCGATACTGTTTGCTTTTCATAAATTTGGGATATATGTAGTACAGAATAACATTTAGACAAGAAATTGTATTGAAAATATCATAACCCGACAAAATCTAAACAATTGCATGTTACCTAATATATTACAGCCGATTCTTTTTTAATCCTGTTCGTAGAATACGAATGGTCTGGCTCTTATTTTTGTGCAATTTAGGTGTAAAAAAATATAAATGTACAAATAAAGGTTGAGGGTAAAAAAAAAAAAAAAAAAAAAAAATTGTAAAAAACGCACTTTTCATCGTACGGGGTGCAGATTTTACGCCTGCATTTGCGAGAGTAAAATTGCGTTTTTCTCCTTCAAAAATGACGCGGATAAGAAAGGAGTTTCCCACTTTTTTGAGTTTTAATTTATTGGCATAAACTGGAATTTTCAACCCGTTATGAATAACATTTTTTATGATTTTATAATTATATTATAATCATAACACGGGCGTAACGCTTATTTTATGCCCTTGTAACAAAAATAATTATTAGGCATTTTTTTAAACGAGCGTAAAATAAATAAGTTCAAACCTTAACTTTTCAGATTCAGAAACAGAAATCTGTGTAATAATGAAAATTTTAAATAACTGGGAATCGCTTTTACGTCGGAGGGCACCATGCTGTTGAAGGCTTTTATGTATACTTTCTGAAGCACAGAATTGAAACGACTAATTAAAAGTGAATTTTTTTTTATATTTTATGTCCATCACATTTCATCTGCCGTTTTTATATTGTGAAATTCGTTTCAGAATTCATAAATAGCACCATTATTTCGTACGCATTTTCCCTCATCGACTTTTTTAATTTTGTAAATTACAAATGGTTTTCTACGTATTAATATTTTGAATTGAAATTATTCTATGTTTTATTGTGCTTATATTATTTACTTTAATGAATAGTTTTGCCAAGAACCCAAAATAGTATAAAAAAGAACCATTCATTCTTCTTCCAGTTTATTTTCTACTCTTGTTCCTTCTACCTTAATCTACATTCTCGGCTACCTTTTATTATCGTCTTCACGAGCATTTTTTCTCTCTTTCAATATGAGCCTCTGTCAGTATTTCACCCTTTCTATTTTTACTTTAATTGCTACCTACTTTTGGAATAATCTTCCCTCAATTATATTCTCAACACCTTAATTGCATAGAGGCTGCGAGGATTTTTTTTCTAACTATGCAATCATGCACCTTCGGTATGAACAAAACCGTAACTTAAGAGAGCATTATTAATATTAATAATTTCATAAATGTTACTGTAGTTATGAGGACAAATCGGCGAAACCTTTCATGTTACTGTATATTTTTAAATATTTTTATTCTATTTTAATGCGTTTAAATTAGTCAATATTGTTAACAACATTTCAAATATATCGACCAGTAATGCATCATTGATTAGATACAAGTACGAAATTCATACCTTCGAAACAGAAAAATATGCCGAAAACGCCTGAAATAAAGTTTCCTTACATTAATTCTTATTTCTGCTTTTCTTATTCTTTAATCTGTATGTATTTTTTGCAGATTCTAATAAAAAAAAAGCCAAGAATTTGCACTCTAATATCGCTCTTTTCAGAAAGGCTGAATATAAACAGAGTGTCTTTAAAATGTGTAATAAAAAGCCATTGTAGTTCATTTTTCACCATTTGCACGTGCATCTATAATCATTACGTGTAAAACGTAATAATTTTATACACAAAAAAAAAGAGTAAATTTAGACGTTATTTAAGAATGTCCTCAGAAAAAAGTAAAAAAATATATGCTTGAGGTATTGAGGCTATTCTGTATTTAAATTTATTTTGTTTCATATTTTCGTAGTTTTAACCGGCACTACTGTGGAGTGTATACCTCTAATAAAACTAAAATATAAAAAAAGTTTGAAATTAAAGTTGAAAATTAAGAAACTCAACAAAAAAATTCCGTTTTCAATTATCTTACTTACTTTCTAGCTAAGCGGTTTTTCATATTTGAAAATAGTTGTAAAATCTGTTCGTAACTTGATATGTATGCAAGTAAAGTGGAAACTAGTTTTCAGAGTATTTTAAGAGAACGTTTAAAAACTCAACATTACAATCAAAATAATGCAAACAATCAGTTTATTTATACCAATCATAGAAATTGAATTTCCAGATATTTTAGTGAAATTTTAAGGACGTCTCACTAAAACAAACATTGGGATTTATTACATTTGTCTGATAGATACTCCATTTTTCATTTTGATGATAATAATACAAATTATACAAAATTCATTCGTTCTTTAGAAAAAAATGTTCAGTGCTACACTGAGAAAAAATGCAGAACCATTGATTAAATGATATGGATGCCTGTTAGTAGCGAACTATTGAGTAGTTTTAACTACATTGTAATTGAATTGACTAAATGATTTCAATCCATATCATGATTATATTGGAACATCTAATACGTCGCTAAATTGACTAAATATTGCGGTGTTAACCTGCGAACACATATTTGTTCCACGGTGCTCCTGAAACAAAATGAAGTTTGAATACGACGTCGATAAAAGTGCAAAGGGCATCATTTTATGATTCAAACCCACACTGACTTTTCAAATACGATTTTTCTTAATAAACGGTATTCTAATTTTGTCTACGTTGCCGTCAAAAATGAAGCGTCATTCGATGCTTCAAAATTACCAAGATTTCAAATGTTAGCTGTTCGTGTTAAGATATTTTTCATTCGAAACTATTTATTCTAGTAACTGAATTTCGTATACGGTGTAGAGAAGGGTGGATAACAATTAACGTAGATAACAATTAACGTAGTAATCAATAACAATTAAGATTTTTAATGTTCAGTATACATACAAACAACAATAAGCAATTACAATAATTATAGTTGTTCAAAAAATAAAATTGTACAACGGCGTTTTTCAGGTTTCCAAAATTTCCCTAGTTTTGCAGTTTTCCAAAATTCTCAAAACACATGGAATAGCTTCACCACATGCTCCAAGAAATGCCCAAGCCAGGATAATTGTCGAGGATATTTATACACTGTTGTAAGGATTCTTTAATTATATCAACAATACAATGTTTAAATTGTATTTTTATTTGACAAATTCAACTAACATTGAGAAGTTGAGCCGAGAGTAGTTAAAAGAAATACTTTGTTAGTAAAACTTTGTTGATGTTGTTAACTTTACTATTTTTCCTTAAGTTAATATTATTTACCCAGTAAACGAAAAAGTATTCCGAATGATTGGAGATCAAGAAATGCGATACTATTCATAAAACTCAAAATGGCATGCACTAATATAATAAAAAAGCAACCGCCAATAGCAGCACTAAAAATAATTCCACTAAAAAATATTGTCAGAAAAATTCTTGTTAGTTGATTTGACTACTTTTTAACTATGCAGTTCGATACGCTTCACGAAAATTTTCTAAATTGCAGTTACTAACGTAAAGAAGTTAAATTAACTAAAAATGTAGTACAGATAAATTCAAAAAGAACATATTGCTCTAGCATGTTGAATAGTTTTTAGTGTACTAGATAGTTAGACTCTAAAAAATGTTTTTAAATGTAGTAGAATTAACTGCCAAAATGTCGTTTCCATAATTATATGTTTTGTTGACTTAACTCCTTTATGGTTGTAACTATAACCTATAAAATTCCGTGGCGGCCTATTGAAATACTTTCAGTAGTTATAAAGTAGTCAGATCAACTAAGAATTTTTGTCAGTGTACTCATTATCTTGTTAAGTTCATTCCTTCTAACTTCGAGTAAATGTAATATTTATGGTATGTAAATGATTATGGTATTTTATTTTTTTTTGAAACTTTGAAAAACTGCAAAACTTATCTGGAAATTCTGAAATATGCCGTTATACAATTTTCTTTCTTAAGCAGTTAAATGCTATTGTAATTGCTTATTTTTGTTCGTTTATATATTTTTGTGTTAAAAATGTTAATTGTCATTCATTATTGTGTTTAATGTTATCTATTTACCGTAGAAATTAAGTTACTAAACTAAGTTGCTTAGAATGAAAAATTGTATTTTTTGACAAAAAATGTTCAGACGAGCAGCTAGAATTTGAAGTCAATGTAGATTTGAATCACAAAAAGATGCGCTAAATATGTCCTTTGCCTTTTTTTGTAGGCATCGTAGTCTCTATTTTGCTTAAAGATCTCCATGAGTCAATATTACTAATTTAGTCAGTGTGCATCAATTGATCCATAGCGTTCATAATAGTATTTTTGATGCAGCAAGATCATTCAAGATTGCGCTCGTTGAAAGTAAAGTGCAGTTCGAAATAGAACCTGAATTTTGTAACTTTTATTCATCCTCGGATTCAGATCCTATGGAAATCGGGAGTTTTTATAATTTGGACAGTAGTCCCGTCGCATTCGTCAATAATTGCATTAGCAACCGCATAGTCGAGCGATATAATCTTATTACGCGAAGTCCCATTCGGGGATAAGTGGTTTCATATCAGACTTCGTAATTTAATAACGGCTGCATAACGATGCGGTATATGCACGGGGGACCGGGTGCACCTGCACTTTATTCAATCGATGTCGCGGTGATACAAGGGTGGTAAATGCGCCATGATTCAAGTGATACTTCCGGTTTTATTGTGCCGGACAATAAGACGAGGCGTTCTTTGTACGTTGGAGAGTTATTGGCTGCGAATGTCACCTCGAGCGATCCAAGGACGATCGTTCCATCAGAGATAACCGCTTCTGGTCCAAACGCATTTAGAGGCACGACATAGCCTCATTCAAGATTGACGTATTCAGAGTCTGGGTTCTCGCTTACGAGCACATGCATCCTGTCACATAGTAGACAGTAACTAATCGACTATTGACGAAAAAAAATCTAACGAAAATGAAAGAAAGGCATTGTAAAATGAAGATTTTATTCCAAAAAATAAGTTATTTAACCCTCCTGTGCGCAATCCTGGTGGAAAAATTTACCACTTTTTGCCTAGTTTATGACCATTGTTACCGCCTAATGGCCAGATTATGGCCAACATTTTCGCTGAATTCTGGCCGGTTTTCTAGTGATAATGTAACGCTGATGTACCCATGAACTAGCCATTATTGATGCCTACAAACTTTTGAATGTAATGCCAGATGGTTGGCTATTTTCTAGTCATCGCAAACTGTATAACTGTATCTAAATTAAGAAATATAGCACCAGGTAAAAAATGGCCTATAACTCGATAATAGTAATTGATGATTTTATGGATCTACATAGATTAGGTCATCTTCTATTTATAAATGTCGAGAATATCTGTACATGTATATATATCAAAGAAAGTTCATAATTAATACATGTCTATTCTTTGTATTTATATCTTATTGTGTGGTTATAATTATATTTAATTGGAAGAGTATACAGGGTGTTTGCGAGAGAATGTAAATAGGAAAATCTAAATTAAATCGTTAACCTACAAATGATGTGATTGCACAATGTCCAAATTTATTTAACAAATAGCTTACATTGCATGTGAGAGTTTGTCTTGTCCTTAACCTGTGTTTTCTTTTCCTAGACAGATAAATTTGTCCAGACAACAACATTCGCCAATTCGATAGAACTTTTTATATTCAAATTAACATACATAGTTTGCTACAAAAACCCCATTGCTAGGGAAATATAATCTGATAATCTCCGCACCAAGCAAGTTTTATCCACATTTCTACAATTGCAATGGATGTTTCTGAAAATATGATTCCCCTATATGTAATAGCGAATTCGGGATCTGCACCGTTTCTGCACTTTTGCACCGTTTTTTGCACTAAAATGTAGCGAATATGTATAGCGATATCTAACCCGATGTCACGAACGCCGAGAAGGTTAGTTACTTAGGTAAATGCCCAGTTTTTTGTTAGAATTTTAGGAACAAATGTTGTGCAGCAAAACTATCTATATTCTTGGTAATGGCCAGTTAATCATATTTTCCGCTAGGGAAACCTGAATATATTCGTCCACTGTTGATAATAATTATGAAATAAAAGTTTATGAATTACAGGCATGCACATGTTACGCTATTTTATTTTAAATATTTTTTAAATAAATCTTTTACACAATTAAAAAACTGAATAAAGCTCACCATGATGGATCCAATATGGTGTACTAATTTTTCAGAAGTGATTGAATGTGTATAAAAATTGTCGCCTTATAGTTTTTAGCTTGCAAAATATTATGAACCCCAAGTCAGAATTACGAATTACAAAATGTAGAATTCAATATATGCGCATTAATTTTATTTAAATTGTTAAATATCTGTAACACGACTGTATATAACTTTTTTTAAGTACATTGCGAGTGTATCCTATGGTGACTCCATGTTTCTATTCATATCGCATTTTTTTAATTTTTAATTTATTGCTTATTTTTTTACATGAAGTTTTGTTACTTGTTTTGTTTTTCTTTTGTTAAAGTACAGCATATTGGATCCGCCTTTTTGAGTGCTCAAATTTTAACACCAGATTTGTACTCATCAACATCAAAACTCCTCAAATATCAATTTTTATGAATTCAATAATTTTCGAAAAATTAATCCGCTATATTGGATCCCTCATTTTGAATTTAACAATTTTAACACCAGAACCATTATGAGTGACATCAAAAACTCTCAGATAGCAATTTCTATCAAAATGTATTAATTTATCAAAGTTAATATGCCATTTTGAATTTTGAAACTTTAACCAAAAACTTAGACTACCTACGCATATAAAAATTTGGAAAAAACTAGTTTTAATGCGAAAACTCACATGACGATTAAAACAGTTAGTTGGGAGAAAACATTGATTACATCAAAACTTTTTTAATATAATTCTGTCAAAATCAAGAGGAAATTCCAAATGTTTTAAAAAAAATTTCCGCCGACAATATATTGCACACCCGAATGGGGGCACCTCTCAAAATGAAGCTGGCCTGTTAGGTAAATTATGTAAAAGGCTCTTCAAAATGCTGACGATCTCGATACAATTGTTTGTAATTCGAATATTACAATATCGATTAGTAATATGATGATTTAGTCCATTTAGATGCTCGATAAATCGAAAAGTCGAACTAAGATGTGAAAAAGCGACGATCGGGTTTTTCAGTATGTTTCGGGACGTCGACGGTTTAGGGGTTCACGTCGCGATCAGATCGTCACCGATCGATCGTAATAAATTTGAATTTGAGTTTGTGATCGATCAAATCGGGTGTTTTATTTAGAAGCCCTTCCACCAGTCGTCAACAAAAATTGGTAAAGAGCAACTTCCAAAATGAACCTTCGATTTTTTAAAAATTGTTTTAATTTTGAAAATTGAAATCAAATAAATAAATTGGATTTGGAGCAAATTTAATGCACATTTGAATTTCTAGAATCACGAGAACTGTCAAGTGAAATCTACTCCTACGCAAATTTTAGAATTGCTATTAATTCTTTGAATTAAAATGGCAAAATATTGAAGGTATTATTAATACAAAATTGCTAAAACATTAGTTTTTCAGTGATTGTAAAAGCAGGTTCGCTGCATTACTCAAATTTACGCTTTATGATCTTTCTTTTTTTTTACCTTATTGCGTATCTCTTAATTCAACAAAACTTCGATACTTAAATTTTCTTCAGTCGACTCAGATGTCTTTCTTTTAATGTCTTTCAGTTTTAAAGCAGTTTATGATGTGATGCTGAAACGCTGTCTTTTCCCGTTTCCGTCAAGGTAATGAACTTAGAATTCAGACGGACAATTAGACTATTATGAATATGGAAAAGGCAGTAAACTTTAGGGTGTCTTATTCTAGCCATTCCCAGAGACTTCGTCGGTAAATATACTGGTTATTTGGTAGGTCAGCTGACGGATGTCTTAACAAGTTTTAAAAGCCTTGATTTGCTGAGTAACTTGAAAAGAAGTTGACAAAACCCTATTGATAATTTGCTATCTTAGCCCAGAGATTATTTAAAGAACTGTTGTTTTTTGTTACTGAAAATTGGTAACTGTTTTCAGAATATCAAGTAGAAATTCGAATCAATTTTCCAGAATTATGGCAAAAATATTTGAAAACTATTACTCTCTAAACTTGAATGAATAAAAAAACGACTTATTTGCTGCGAAAAGTGGATTACCATCAATTAGTAAGTTTTTTACTGGCAATCGAAAATACTAATTCATTAATAAAATTCTACCAATCTACAAGTAGATATTGACTTTTTTATTTCAGTAGTTTATAGAAGTAGTAATAAAGTAGTAGGATTTAACTTTTTATTAACAAAAATTATTACTAATTCATTTGGTTACTCATTTTCCATTATCTTTTGGGTAGTTTTTAACTAATGCAAATTTAAAGAGTGAGAATTGAATTCTAATGTACTCATCACAACTTCCAATGTTATTGGGTTTAGTTGTGTATGGATATTAACAGAACATTAGTTGCGAGTAGAGCTTAAAAAACTTTGTTTTGTAAAATGTTATGTTTGTTTGTTTATTTTTCTACGGGCATATTTGCCTTTAAATAAAACATACATCCGTATAAGATTCTATGAAAATAATAATAAATAGTACAATTAAAATAATAATCACCAACATGATTAAATTAACACATTACTCGAGGAACGCTGATTACAACATAAAAATAATTGAGGCGTTGGGGTGCAAAACCTGCCAAGTCCGTTTTATGCAGTTTTGAGAAAAACGCGGAAAACTGTTTGCCGCTAACATTGGAAAGATAGCAGATTCATAAGTAAGTGCACAGCTCAAGTTTAAAGAGTAAAAATTTTGTTTGCACAATCACAATCTCTAAACATTCAAAGAACTATATGTAATGTATGTTTATATGAACATCTCAGTTTTTTATTTTTTTGGACTTGGCAGGTTTTGCACCCAAACGCCTCAATTAATCGTAAAAATTATGCAATTTAATTCGGTTGGATTACGAATTGTGCAGGAAGTCATTCTATTAGGAAAAATGTTAGTAAATGATCACTAGTGAAAAGCTTTATGATACGATATACTGCTAGTGCATCATGATAAAAGTGAAGTGATTTCAGAATTAGCAATTTATTATTTTTTATTACTTCGACTCTTTTTATAAAATTGTTGTGACTGGTCAACTACCTATAGAATAAATTTATGAATTACCAATAGATGTCTAATTTGTCAGATTATTTTAGTGATTAGTTCGTTAATTTCTACAGATTTCTCGATCATTTCTTTAAAACAAATTGAAAGCTGAATTAAAACGCCATCAAGTTGTATTACTTAATGCAAATTTTGATAAAACAAAAAAAAATGGTCGCGAACTTTGTTGGATAAGATTCTTTTTACGCACTCATAATACTATTCAGAATATTGAAAATCCTAAGGTTAAAACTAGTCCAACTAATATAGTCTAGAACTTCTCCTAATTGCAATAACAACAGAACAATACAGACATAAATTTCAGACCATGCGGAGTAGACAATTTATTTAATAAGAATTGGTATTTAGTAGAGTATAAGAATTTGTATAATAACTTTAACTATTCTGATGAAAAAGTCGAGATCAGACTAAGAATTATGCATATGTATTATCCTATTATTTAAATGTATCTATACATTCAAGAACAAAAATTTATATCTCAATGCACGAGAAAAATATTTAGTGAATTTAATTTAACTAAATTGCGTGTTATCTATTAGAAACTAAATATTTAGTCGTTTTTATAGCTACCTAATTCAACTGGCGAAATAAAAGTTCGATTAACAAAGTTTTAGTCATTTAACGAAACACAGGTATAACAACTTCGAAATATGTAGTCCCCATTCAATAATTCACCATTAAATTCAAGATATATTTTTCTCATTTCTCGTGACAATTTACTAAAGTAATGGTACGCATTAAAATAATTCTAAGTCTGCCCCTGATTTATACTCCAGATAATTCAATTTTCTATACAATTTCATCCAATTTACAAAAAAAATGTCTTGCTGGATTGTCCATAAAATAGTTTTTTTTTAAATTTCATCCTAAACAAATTTTAACAAAATTTAATACCTACAAGAAGTTTTTTTAAATCTAATTACTTATATGATTAGTGAAAAGGATACTTTTTTTGTTTTAACACTTCACTTTAATACTTTCCTTCAAAAAATAATACTGACAGACCATATTTAACTATTTTTGGGTATGTGCTAATGGTTGGAAGAGGTTAAAATGCAGAAAAGTTAGAAAAACTTGAGCTTTAGATTTAGTTTACAAAAGGCGATTTTTTTTATTCCTTGTTTTGAACATAATCTTTCCTTTTTATATGAAAACTGTTAAAATCGTGCAATTGGAACTCGAACTATACAAACATGGGCTGATCAAAATTAGTTTCTACATATGGAAAAAACAGTTCGGAGTAAACATTCAGAATTCTTTAACGAAAGTACCATTAACTACACAAAAAAAAATTATACAACAAAAAATATTTAAAATTACTAAACAATTCGGAATCGAAACATATTTTTAGTCATAGCCATGAGCAAAATCCACAAAGTCCAAAAATGCCTTCGAAAATTGTGAAAACATTAAAATATTTTTTTCGATTTTCTAACGACTGTCATTTATGATCATAAAAATCGTAATTAAGAAAAATGGCTACAATTTCGCAATTTTGTTTATCAAAGTATTAATGAATTTATTGATGTATTTACATAGTTAGTTTTTATAAGCTTAAGTTTAATGTTTGATATAAGTATCTACTTCTCATACGATTTAGACATTTTTCAACATAATTGCCTCGCACTGACCATTGTATGTAAAAGTGTATTACGTTTCACGAAAAAAAAATAAATATTTATATTAGAAAAACAATTACCATACTTATATGCAATCTTTCTAGATATAATAATTTGATCCCTTCGAATAATATTCTAGTTGGCACATTACGGTTTTTTCATATAGTAACTTTTAAAAACAGCAATAAATGCCACAATATTTTTCTGTATTTTCATTGATTTAGGTACTAACAAGTAATTAAAATCATTAAAACAAGAAAATGCCAGATGAAAAACGTTAAAGATTTGGAGATATTTCTCTACTTTCAAATTTTCTTAAAATCTCATTGTTTTATGGTTAATTCTATTATACATTTTTTTATTGCATTTGATTGAGAATGTGTTAGTCAAGTTGCAATAAGAAAATACCTACAAATAATTGACAAACTGATGCAGTAGAGAAATGTTCGACGTTCCAAATAATTTTGTATAGATTTTCTCATGCGAACATAAACTATTGGAAATTATATTGGAATTTTATTAGTAATTAATTTAAGCATTGTTAGTTTAATTAAAATATATTTATTTGAATAATTTCTAAAATTAAGATCTAAATTTTGGAATGGAGCTAATTGTCATTTTATTCAGTGATGAAAATATATTGATTTTATTCTATTAAACAATTTCAAGTTAATTGATGTTGTTGCAATTACTTTCATTGATTTCATTGATGTTCTTAAATTAAAAACAAGCTAAGAGCGCAAAATCAGTTGTATGAAGCAATCGTTCAAAAAGTATAAAAAAATGATTTCTTTAATTCAGGAATTGTAACATATTTTTTTCAGCAATAAGTTTTAGCGCGATACAAAATTTCTTATTTTAAATAAATGCTTTTACATTTTTCCAAATTATTTTAAAAATTCAAAAAAATTGGGTAAACATAAAAGCATTTTCTAAAGAATTAGGAATGGCTTTAAAAAAAATGTTTAATTCTTTCCGGTTTTTCTCTTTTGAAATCAGAAATTCATTATCCCAACTCACATATGTTCTAAAGACAACACAACACAACAATTAATTATCATTATCTAGCAATCCAATGATTCCAAGTTCAATTCCCGATGTTTTTTGATTTTTCCGAAGACCAAAAAAATAATAAAAAAAAATACATTTTGACGATGATAGCAATATTCAATTTTTCCAGTACCGTGACAACATTTCTAAAATTGTGCGGAAAAAAGTGCAGATCATTTCCCAGATTCAAAAAAGAGACAAACGCGGGAAAATAATGAAAATACATTCAGAGGAGTATATGATAATAGTTTACATATTTTGTAGCAATTGTTGAGATTTAATGTATTTTCAAGAAAATTTGTTAAATTGTTTTCTGTGTAAAATTCCATGTAATTTGTTGATAAAAGCATCTGCAGCATTTATATTAATTTTTGAACATTAAACCACATTTACAGAGTCAATAAAACGCTTTTTTATTAGATCCGTTAATGATAATTTCATACGTAGACGCCATACGCTAAAATAACAAGTAACTCGTAAATTAATAAGAACAACAGACTGAAATAGCTGAAGTAATCATGAAAAATGGTTTAACCACAAACTGCAATAAAAATGCATATACTACAGTCTAAGAAGCAGGGATTTAATCGTTCTAATAACTAACAATAAGTATATATATACTAACTAATATTACGTTTTTAAAAACTTGAAACTGCAATTATTCCAATCGTTATCCATTCAAATATATACGACATACGTATTCTGAAATTTGAGACTCATACAATCTTGCTTAGCCCAGTTTAATCGCACACATTGTTTTGAAGTAGTCCATCTGAATTTACTACGGTTAATAGCCACTAACTGAGCCAATTCGACGAAACTATTTTGAAACTATTAACAATTTCTTTAACTGGTCAATTGACAATAAAATTGCAATTAATAGAATCTAGTAAATATACAAAGACCATTGTAAAGCGAATTTTTTAGATAGCTGAATAAAATAGGAGAAACTCTCTGTCTTTCTAATTAATGTACTGAGAGAATCGAAAAACAGTATGTAACAATTACCTTTAGTAGATCTCATTGAACATCAATTAGGACATCGAAGAAAAGTAGGAAACAACAGAACAAAGCGCATTTTTAACGTCCTTCGATATAATGTCTTTATTTCGTCATTTGCAAGGTTAAAATAAATTTAAAAGCATCCTTTGTTACAAAGGTAGTTAGTATAAAGCCATACCATATATTGTCGCTAATTTATTTTAAATATATCTTTTGTAAATATTGAATAATCATAAAAATAGCTTTTCAAAATTAATAAATATTTAGAAATACATGAAAGAAAAATACATTAATTTGTTAGTAACTTTGCAAATGTTTTATTTTCTCATTGTGTACATATTACTTCAATTGCTTTATCTTAATTTTAGGTTAACGTTTGTACATCTAAAGGAATGAAAATGTCATCAATTATTGGTGATGTATCGATTTCTGTTTGTTTTTGTTTATTTATACCATTCCAAGTGTGTCAAGTTTTGTCAATATCAAAAACGGGTTTATTACAAAAGGTTAATTTATATTTATTTGAAGAATTGTTGTCTGTATGATAAAATGTCTATTTTAATTATTTTCGATATTTTATTCATTGTAATAAACTTTAAAATGAATATCAGAATTTGCATTCAAATAATAAAAAAACAGTGCGAAAATGCAGATACATAAAAGGATAATATGAAAATGGGTGATGAATGTAAAAATGAAAAATTGTTAATAAGTAATTACTGGAGACTCGGGCAAAAAATTGAATTCGAATTCTTCATTCACAATAACATGATACTCGGATCAAGTTTGGATGCGAAAACTTTCAATGATCTTTCAAAAAGTTTTTTCTCCCCCTTCAGAGGGTGCATCGCACGACGTAAATTTCAAGGTAATCCTGTTGATTTATAAAATTTTGGCCACCAATTTGGTTCCGTCATTTTGAATTTTGAAACTCTTATCTGATCTGATTGCGGAACTGATCTCACAATCGTAATCAGCAACCTCGAGAACTCCCAAGTAACAGGGTTCAAGGAAATTTGGTTGATTTTTAAAAATTCGTCTGCTCTATTGGTTCCGACATGAACATAATTTTGAAACTTATTCTTAAACTTATAGATTTTCTGTTTAAAATTTTGAGTCACCTCGTTTTTAAAACGCCTAAATCAAGAAGCATTTTAAAAGAGGAAACTTCTAGTGATTTAGCGTATTCATTAAACCCTTTTCGTACCGAAAGTCTGGAATTTGGACACAACTTTCATCGCTGTATCTTAACAATGGTGTATCTTTGTTATGATCATTTTGTTGAAATAAATACTGATTTTTTTCGATGTTTCTTCGCAAGAATCGCTTTTTTCGGCGTTGAAAAGGGCAATGCTGACCATTGCTGACTAATTTGAGGTTGTGAATGAATAATAATGAGATTAACTATTCACAAATTTCACTTTGATTTTTACCATCCTGTGCTTAACCCTATGTTATTAATTAATCTCGTGTAAGAATACCTCACAATACAATGTACATAATATTAATAATTTTGTAATACTTTAGTTATAAGTTTTAGGTATAAGATAACGCGTTGTATCGCCATCAAGGCTGAATATTAAATAAATACAAATACAAATACAAATACAAATAATAATTATTTTTTCATCCCAATTCTTCATGATTTCAACCGTTACGTGGTCAAATATTCGACGTTTGTGCCATAAAATTAAAATCCAAAATGACAACTTGCAGACGCCATATTGAAACCGACATTTTGTTAAAAAAGAAAACCCACGGGAGAAGAAACGGGTGAGCAAAAAGGCAATATTAGTATTTTTTGAAAAGGTCAGCATTGCTGTTTTCAATGTTAAAAAACGCGATTCCTGCGAAGAAACGTCAAAAAAATCAGGATTTAAAAAAAAAATGATTTTAACTTTTTTCTTTTCATTTGTCGGCTGATTCTGACCACGGCATTTGCAATGGGAGGTCCAAATTTATCGATTTTGACTTATTTCAATGTTTTCTAACGACGTTTGAAACAAAAATTACAGCTTTGAAAGTTTTTTACTTTTTTTCCAAATTCCGGGCTTTTGGGACGAAAAGAGTTAAGACACCCATAAGACATTTTGCAGTTTGTGCGTTGTTAAAATTTAGATACTCATAAGACCGTCCCCTTTTTGAACATATTTTTACATGTGAGAAATATAAAAAAGAAACATGTGCTTTGATTTGAAGCAAGCATTTCAATTACCGTAGCGAAATGAAATAGGACGAACCCGTATAGGCGCCGAGAAGCGCCGTTAATGAGTGAGATGTCATTACGTTGCTTTCGAAACTGCAGGGAACGTCTCCGTAACTTAATTCGCGCTAAAGTAATCTACTAATAGACCAAAGACGGTTTCTCGCCGTTATTCAGGTAACGTCGGGAATCCGCTTATAATTTCAAGGTACAACGATCAAGAAATAGTTTCAGAAAACAGCGAAATGTCAATTGGTTGTCAATTGACAGCATGTACTTTAAATGGTTTCAATAAACTTCGAAAATAAAATGAATTTTATCACGTATCTTGTCGTGCTTATAAATCGAATGAAGCAATTCATGCGTAAATCCTTTACTGACATAGTATCGCGGATTACCTGTGCGTAGATAATTTAATAATAAAGTTCTGTTTGAACTTGGTTTGAACTCGATTTTTATTTTTCAGTTGTTTTTTATATAAGTTATCAGGAGTTCGACTGTATAATAAGTAGTTATGTAACGAAATATATCATACAAGATGATTTTTATTAAAAAATACATTATCGTATCCGAAAATTTCCAAACGGTCATGGAATATTTTGAACAAGAATAATAATAATTTTATTAAAATGTCGAACATTTCTTGTATCGCGTCAAGTCAAGTGTATCACGTCCACACCACAAATGATGGTAATTTAAACAAAAATCTCAGTAATCTAATAGATATTATTGATAATCTAATAGATATATCTATAGTATTCGTACTCGTTTTGTTTATTCCTTATTGAAATCTAATCTATCTAGTATGTATCGTACACTGAAACAAAATTTTCCTAATTTCAAGTAAATATTTACTTTAATAGTCGTAACAAAATATTTACTTACAATAAAAAAATAGTTTGTTAATTCAACTACATATTAATTTGATTTTATGCAGGAAGTAAATAGTTATTTAAATTAAGAAAATATTTCCTTTTTTTTAAGTAAATATTTTGTTGCGACTATTCAAGTACCTAAATATTTACTTGAAATTAGGAAATTTTTTTTTAGTGTATTCAAAACCAACAAACTAAAATCTTTCGATATGCATAGCACCAAAATTTGCATTCTCCAAATTTGAATAAATGAAAAGTAGATTACTATTTCAAATTAGTAATAAAATTTACTAATTATTAGTCCATCTTAACTAATTGAATGAGTTAATCAAATTATGTTACTCATTTAATAAGTAGAAATTGATTAATATTTAGTAAATTTTAAACCCACATTACACTAATTCGGATTTAGGGAGTACTTTTTAACATTTTGATGGCCGTCATAGTGATACCTCCCATTTGAATTTTGTAAATCCAGCGTCAGACGCGCCATAAGTGATCTTAAAAGCCTGTCAATTCAAATTTTAGAGTAATTGTTTTAAAAAAGATATTAAATAAGGTGTTTTTGCGAAAAATAGTGATTTTTGTATCAAGGGCGTAAAATTGAGCTTTACACTCTCGTTATTGGGCCCGAGGGTGGGGAAGCTGACCCCGTTCTATTATAACATTGCCACGTGGGCAGACTACGCCTGAGATTCAAATATTATTTTTTGATCTTGTTTTCATGTAATATATTAGTTTGTGATATTATGACGTTGATTTATGATATTTTTCACGTATAATATATTGACCGTGCCATATGTACAAAATTCCGCAATACTACGGGTCAGTCTGCAAAACAGAATAAGCTGTGACTCACCCTTGGCTTGAGTGAATTTGTACTAAGCTAATAAAGACGATATTATTATTATTATTATTATTATTCTTTAGTACTGTTACCTAGAATTTCATTTAAATATTTTGTTTTTTTTTTATGTATTTAGCATTTTTAGCCACGTATTTAATTTTGAAACCATCATAGTAAGGAAATTTTTTAGCATATACCTTTTATATTAAGGATATCAAAATCTACTTGACTTATTTAAATTTGTGCAATTTTTACATCAATATTTGTTCAACATTACTTCATTAAGACATTCTGTTCGGCTTAGTTGTTATTATCACACTTGTTGTACGTAAATTTCATAGTTTATCGTAATCAGGATTTTGAGAAGAAACCTATTTTGAATGTATCCTCGCTAAATTTATAAGAAGATAAAAAAGTTTTATATATAAAAATTATCGATAGGGAATTTTAAGACACCCGATATATAAAAACTGTCGTGAATGATCTAGAAACCTATTCACGTCTCTTTTGGTAGATTAACTAATACACAGGCATGCTGCGATACTGGCCACCGTTCATTGAGATCTGTCTTTAATGAACGACCATGTCATAACGAATTGACCGCAAAATGAATCGATGCTTCAAAGCCGGAGCCCTCGAGATCCGCAACGATCAAAAACGATGTTGACATTCCTGTGGACTAGACAATATAGTTCAAATTAAAGCCTTGAATCGTAGCTCCAGCATATAATTTTAACTTAAGTTTCTAAAATGAAAATTATGATACTTTAATTATATGATTTTTTTTTACAATTTTACCTATACCAGAAAAAAAGGAAAGCTGAAAATTAATAATGAAAAAAGCTAGACGCGTAAAAGAGATTGTTTATTTCCCTATCTGAAAAATAGTTAATCGAAATACAATAAACTACATTGTAGAGATGACTATTGAGTTGTAGTTCAGCCGACTTTAATACGATTCTTAAAGACTTAACTATAAAAAAAAATGGTTACTTTGACAATATTTGTCGTAATCTCAGTAATGCAGTATGTCTGAGCAATAGTCAGTATGACTATTGTCACATGGTTTTCCGCATTCGAAATAAAAAATAGTACAATGTTCAATTAGGGATACAAAATAGGTGATTGCAAACACCTATTCTCCCTTGTTGCGTATACTATTTTCTCATGCACTCTGAGTGTCATAAATTTTGATCTCACGATATAGGTAGCAAAATAACATTTTGGGAATAGAGTGAGAAAAACATATTTTACTCCTGGCTGAATTCAATTTGCTCGCTAGGGAGAGAAAGTCATATTTTGCTCCCACGATATAGAGAGCAAAATGGCATTTTGCGCTCCGAGTGTGAAAAAAAATATTAAGATCAGTCATTTGTATTGTTGAACGAATTATTTTTATAATTTAACTTTTTTTTTGCGCTAGCAAACCCTCATTCGCTGAAAAACGAAACGTCTCCTTTCGGTTTTGCAAAATTGCTAAATATGATTAATTTTTATATAAAATAGAAAAAAATTATTAAAAACATCTATTTTACTGTAGATGTGACTATTAAATTATAAAACTATCGAATGTCATGGTATTGTTCACTACCGAAATCGCTCATTTTACTTTTGTAGAATGATTCCACTATTTTTCTCCTTTGTATATATTTGTGTACATTTATCTTAAGTTAAAATTTGAGGTTAACTAATCTGTCAAATAAAATGAGACCACCTTGTCTAGAATTTCAAGTCATATCAATTTATAATTTAGAAGCGTTTCAGAAATTTGAGTCATTTTTGTCCAGTTTCATGTTTTCCCAAATTTCATATAAAAATGAAGTAATTGTCAGTATCGGTTATTTGAAAAATGGCGTAATTTATGGCAATCCATATTTCATTTCATATCAGTACATTATTCAAATTCAATTAACCGTTAGCTATTAATTTAATAACATATAACTCAAAATAAAAATTTATACCAGAAATATTGAATAATTAATACCTTTGATCTCCGTGGTCGAAGTGGGTTATAATACTTAAAATTTACAAATTTTAAGCGTATTAGATTCGCTGGTGAATTTTTGAATAAAAACTGGTAAATTGTACACTATTAAGGTGTTTCAACCACGTTTAGTCCAGATTTTGCACCTGTTGTTTGCTGAGATTTATAATTTCCTGGTCTGCCCGAATTCAGATCATTTTAACGATAAGAAGTAGCACTCAGTAGCACTAATAACAATATATGAATTTAAACCACTGGAATATAGTTTCACAGAGGAATAGAACATTCACAGAGCAAAGGTTAAAAAACAGCCTATTATCCGTCTTGAATTTTAAAAAACGAGCGATAAATCATACCACTTAAAGCATGGCATAATGGCGTTCCCTGAATATTTGTATTTATGTAAGAAAAAACTTGACTTCATGTTGGAAGATAAAATATAATCTTTCTTATCAATTTTACAGTGACACAATAATGTAAACAGGAGCATGAAGATACCATACAAAAATCATTTAACATATAACTATAAATTAATATATTGAACTATAAATTATAGCTTTGCAAAAATTTCAAAAATAACATTAAATATTCGAAAATTGATCATTTGTAATATCAATCATTATACATTTTTGAATATTTATTCTGTATACAGGTATTCCGTTGCTCTCAGTTAAGTTAACAAATAAAACTAACCAACAAAATTTTACTTTTTGTTTGGCGTTGAAAAGCAAAAAATTTTCTTCATGCTGAAAATGATGGCGCTAGCATAATTATTGTGAGGGTAAATGTATCCTAAGCATTTTTTGTCGTATTTCAATTTATTTTATAGCAAATGGGAATTTATTTTTTACAAGCGAAGTACCATTTTTGAACTATTGTTAGGTATTTAAAAAAAATGCCGTTATTTTTCTGTCGTATCGCATTGTCGAGAAAAGTGACGTTAAATTCTATAAAACTTTCGATATTGACTATATTTTGCAGGTTTTGGGGAAAATTTAAAGATTATTATAGCCACAATATGTGTTTCCGCAATGTTTCGGCTGGAGGAGATCTTCAGTTTTTTATAGTTTTGTATTTTTTTTTTTCGTTTACTTTTTTTTTTTCATTTACTAAATGAATTACCTTTCTATTGAGCGTCCAGCAGTGATCACTCAATATTTTTAAACTTGATTTATTTGTGTACCGATTTTCATTTCCCGGTGGAAATATACGCCATACTGATCACTGATGGAAAAATCGAAAGTTTTTTTTTATTTAACGTCACCTTCCACGAAAATTTGAAGTGATTAGAAAATTCTGTTAGAGCCATCGTTTTCAGTATTAGAAACATTTTTTGAAGTATAATCTTATACTGTAAAATAATTGAAAATATGGTAAAAATTAATAATTTAACACATTTAATTAAAATTTAATTAAAAATGCTTCGGAAATGATTGTCAAAGGTAAAATTAACGTCGGACAGTTAATTTTTGTATTTTTAACAAAAATAATACTTTTTGATACAAATATTACAATGGAACATAAATAATTTTTTGGGGAAAATAACTTGAATCAGAGGTAGTGAATCCTGTAGATTTTTTACCTCGGACAACGAATCCGTTACCCAATTTAACCCATTGTATCAGGATTTTAAGATATCTGATCATAAAAATGTTCGAAAATATCCTTTTTGGCAATTTGAGGTTAGGATATATGGAAAATCTGAAGCCGTGGATCAAATTGGATAAAGAATTCGTTTAAGCGACCAAAAATCTACAAGATCTACCATCTCTGATTCAGGTTATCTCCGAAAAATATTGTTTTCGGGTCCCGTGTAATTAATTACTGAATTTATTCCTCGAAAAAATAACACAGGACCACAAACATTTTTTTTCTAACACTTGAATCAAAAGTACAGGATCTTATAGATTTTTGCTACCTAAAAACGAATTCGTTGTCCAATTTGACACTACAATATTGTCACATATCCTAATCTAAAATTGCCAAAAAACGATATTTTTTAATTTTTCGGATCAGATGTCTTAAAATCCTGATGTGATGGGTCAAATCGATGGGTCAAATCAAATAAAGGATTTAATTTCAGCGGTCAGAAATCTGAAAAACCAAGTTCTCACTAAAATTTTCCAACGAAAATCTTTTTTATAGATTAATGCTTTGTAGTTAAAAATTACTAGTTGCTCAAAAAGGACGAATAAATGTTTTGAATTTTACCTGATTTTAAAGAATGTATCGTGTTGCTTATTACAGTTTCTACTGCCACAGAATGTGATCCAAGTCCTGTATTTCGTAGCCACATTCACACGTCGGGTTACTAAGCATACCAATGCGTGCTAGGGATGCGTTCAAATTATAGTGGTTTAAACGGCATCCATTAATCATTGTTAGTATTTCACGCGGAAATTCCATTATCTATCTATAATCCAAAATATACACTAAAATAGTATCCGTTTTTTTTCACTAAAAGTCATGTAATTTTACGCAAATTATTTACATCATTTTTATTGCTAATCTTTATTTACTAGAACAGCCTCTAAAATAAAAATTATTTGGTTGGTTTTTAAAGTTGTTCCAAATTTCTAGCATTGGACAAAAGACTTGACAGTTGTAATATTTTGATAATTTATGTACATTTATCGTAATTAATTATTTTAAAAATAACTGAAATTTTATACTATAGAAAATAATCTACAATATCTTAATTTATTTTATTTTATTTATTATAATATATATTTAAATGGTATACGTACTTTTGAACTTTTATTCTCAAAGTCTGTTTACTATTATTTATTGCAGTTGATTACATAAAACAAGATTTATTTTCAAGCTGTTTGCAGAAATATTTGTATATTAGTCCTAAAACTGTGCCCCCTACTAATTTAACTATTAAAAAGTTTCTTACAGTCAATAAATATTGAAACGGACAATTATGATTGAAATAATAACTAAAACAATACTAACGAAAACTATTTCAAATTTACCAGTTATTATTATTTACATAATTAGTTAGTAGTAATATTTTGATAGTTGATAATAAAGTCAGGAATATTTCATTACTAACAATGGACTATCTAAGGCCGTGTTTCTCGATATTTCCCAATCGCTAGTTAATACCGTCAGTAATTTCTAACAGTTTATTTTCTTTCTGAAATGAACGCACACAACTAACGTACGCCATCATTACAATTTTGTTTTTAAAAATTCAGTTTGTCATTTCTTTCTCTTTGTGCACTCTATTTTGCAGAGATTCTCTCGAAAGCTTGTTGAATAAATGAGGAACTCATCGAGGTCGAACCATGCAACGTTGGTTCCCTCTACACGAATTTTATTAGTTTATGCTTTATTGGAAAGTCGCAATGCTCATAAGGACAAGTCATAAAAAAATCCGTAACAAACATACTATATAGTTATACAAAAACATACTAAAATTCCGTCATAAAATATACATTATTAAAAAGAACCAACTTAAATCTGAGAAGCCAAGTTCCTTCCTTTACTCTAGTATTAATTTAAAAAGCAGTTCATAGTGCACGCAAGAAAATAAATCATTCAAAATTAGTATAGAAATTTCTGTTTATACAAGAATAGCATCTACTAAACTGAATAGATCTACTAATGCGAAATCAGCTTTCATGGCGAAATTCAGTAAATGGCATTAAAACAATAAATGATCAAATGAACAATGTTTGATCATGATCAATTGATGTGTAGCTAATCCTTGCCCACGAATTCTATAATAACAATACAATGATGACAACTCGAAATACTTTGAGACTAACAATTTAGAACAACTCTAAACAGGATTTCTAAAATGAACTACGCGAGATACCTGGGTTCGATTCCTTATAGGAGCAAGCTTTTTTTATTTCCGAGCGAACTTCTATTTGTTTGTGAACTTCTGAGCGTTTAAATGATATAAATATACTATAGTATAAGATATTTTCATGTAGACTTGTGATACACATATATAATAAAAAAAAGTGTAATTCCTATCGAAATTTGTTTAATTTGCCATCTTCCATCTTCAAAATGATCGAGACATCCGCTGGAGGATTGAAGGACATCTTTTGGACCTATTCAAGACATCTTTTTGCTTATTCATCTAATATATTGTATAGTGCGGACGCAGCACAAACTTCTCAGGCCACCTTTATCATACTCCCAAGATCCTCAAGATGGCCCAATTTCTGAGGATGTATTGAGCATAGTTACTGAACGATAGCAATAGATCCTTAAAGCGAGTGGTTGAATATATCTTTAAACGAGTCAAAAAGAGTTGACGTTAGCTGACAAAGCTAATGTTACGTTGGCAATGCAAAAAACTGATTACAAAGATAAAATGTCACAAATACAAAATTACACAGTTAATATTACATAAGTGGAATAATAATAAATATTTCCATACAGTTGTGAACCACAGAAATGATCTCACATAAACCAACAGATCATTAGCAAAATTCTATGGATTACCGAATATCCACAAACTAGATTATCCATTAAGACTGATTATTTCCTCCATAAATTAACCGACATATCTTTTATCAAAGTATATCAGTAACATTCTTAACAAATTCCATAACAAAAATCATATATTAAGAATAGCATTGACCTACGTAATAAAATTAAAAACCTAATTATTCAACATAACTATACTCTTACTCGCCGTTACTTCTTTGTTTATCAAAACAAAGCAGACAAATATGAGTAATTCCACAATACTTTTAATATTTGATCTGAAGAAAAAAGATTTTTGTTTTTGGCCACCCAAGTGCAAAGTAACTTTCATTGTTTCAAGAGGTGCGAAAAACAATTTTAAGTACAAAGTATTCAGTAATGTAAGAACATAAAGGATGCTACCAATATAAAGGAATAAATAACACAAAACAAATAATGATTTTCTTCTTTTTTTCTGTAAAACTCGTTATTTGGCTATAATGGCCCTTAGCCACTTGAAAATAGTGACATACACTTAAAAACATAACAAACAAAAAATGGTAATCGGTTTACGGGGGGGGGGGGGGGGTAAAAATTGCGTAAATGGTACGCCACATAAAAAATAATGATTTTCGATGCGAGGGGCGCAAGTGGTATCGTTTTTTTCAAAACCTTATTTTTTTCCGCTAAAAGTGGGTAATTTAAAAAATTTGGTTTCAATCATGTTTACGTAAAGATAGCGCTCATGCATTATTTTTTTTAAATCTCGAAATGCACTTTCTTTAAACGATCCGATGTAAACAATTTTTTTTTAATGAAAATTTAGTTTCCTTTATGTTTGTCCTTACATTTTATTTTAGACGACAGGCACCTTCTTGAGATTTGCATGTATTGAAAGTACAATACTAAACGATACTACAGAAATAATTGTGTGGACTTTTACGAAAAAGCACATTTTCTTTACTGTCCGGGAGAAAAAAAATATAGGACAGTTTCTAATATAAATCTGTCAATATAATGTTATTTCATTTTTTTTCGTATGAAAATAATTATTCTCCGTCACCAAAAGTATTTAATTTTTAACAATTTCTACATATAGAAAAATGTTGTTTGCTTATGAATTATGTTAAATTCGTGTTCTAAATCGAGAGTTTCCTAATTATTAAAATTATCGCGGAATTACTCATATACACAAAGACGAACTGTTACCTGAATTACAAAATATCAATAACATTTTTTAGATTTAACCATTATTAACGATAATAGTAAATTAAAATGTGATTGGTTTCAAAGCAAACATCATCGGCTCGTTTTTTAAATTTTCATTCCGATCATTCGTTTTCACAAAAAATTGTGTTGATATCCTGGTTGACAAAACAGCGTTGATTTCCGGCAAAAACTTCCATTAGAAGAATTTAGAAATAGCAAAAAAACAGCTGGTTGAAAATAATTGTCCGGTCTCAATTATTGAAAAGTTCATTAAAAAACGATTATCCTTAATCAATTATATGGATAACATTATGAGAAAAAATATGGAATGCGCCAAATCTCAACCACCTAAACAACTTTTTAACACACCGGGAGTAGAACTCGATTTTGCGCCCTGCGCTGAATATTAGGCCGCAAATTATCGAGTCCCTTCCTAATCGTACTAAAAAATATCATATAGAACACGGGCGAAATAAAGATGGGTAATTACGCCCTTGTATTATAAAATACAATTATATCAACATTATATATTAAAGCTCTTTTCCAGTTGCTGACATATCTTTTAAAAAAAATGTAACATTACAGTCTTACCAAAAATTTAAGAAAATTACATCTTAAAAAGATGCAGATGTACGACAAAAAAATTCCACAAAATCACTTGATGTACAAAGTAAGGATAAATGAGGATAAATGAACATAAAAATAACTGTCAAAAATAATGTTATTACAGAACATCGCAAAAAACATTAGCCACGGCTTCGGATGGAATGTTGTAGAAATCTTTAAGATTGAAATTCCAAGGAATTTAGAAACTAATTTGACTAACAAGAGATGCAAATTTTTAAGTTTGTGAAATTAAATAGTGGTATCGTATACTATAGTTCTTTTTATGAAATTACTTGAGAGTGATAAATTCCAATCATAATTTGATAAACGTAGATATTTGGGCATTCAGAGGTTCTCCAGAGGACATACTTTGAACATTTTCAACCGAAAAAACGAAAACATGTGTAATATAATGTAGCCTATCACTTTAAGGGACAAAGAAATAGTGAAAAGTAAATGTGCGCTTCATTAAATACTCTTCTAAACCAAATCGAGTTATCCAGACATTTCTTAAGCAAAATATTACAAGGTATAAATCAAAATATTTATCAATTTATTAATCGTTTACTTCAACATCTATACTTTTGCTACCTTCATATAAAAATTATCATCTGTCGTGTTAATCTCTCGTTTTAATGTAGACATCGATTTTAATTACAATTTAAGCCCGGATTAATTCTATTATGATGAGAAGTAAAAGACATCCAAAACTATTGTAGTAAAGCTGCATAAAAAAAAGTACACAAGGAATTTTATTAACGTCCTTGAATTATCTTAATAAAACATTCCCATGTTTCATGACTGGATGTAATGCGAAGTAAGTACTGTTTTACATCTCTTCAACCCTTCCTAGCCACAATGATTTATAGTTAATTTTGTACAAGTATGCGCAAAGCAGTTATCTTGCAACAAAATGAGGTAACGATACAAACACATTTTACGTGACCTCATCGTGGGAAATGATGAAGCTCGTCGTCTCCCTTCGCACTGGAGGCGCGATAGCTTCACCCTGTGCAAATTAATTTCCTATACTTTTTGTTACTTTTAGTGATTGGAATTTACCTTGAAGGGAAAGCAGCCTTCACGCTTGCGTAAAATACCAACGAAGCACACCACGTGTTCCTTTACTCCACGTTTCCAGAAATATCGCGTTTATGGTGAGGATATAATAATAATAGAGTATGTTGGACCCTGCCTATACCATCGTTGCATCATGCGATGCACGCTTCGTGGATTTATACGAAGGACGTTCCTATGCTCGTGGCTACAAAAAATTACGTGTTAAATAATGCAATGATAAACACGACAAACGTGACAATGCTCGTAAAAATATGTCGGTGGATTAGGATGCTTGGCTTACAACAGGCGGATAGCCTCCTAAGGCTACATCCCGTATACAGCAATCTCCCTCCTCGATATCCGAGCATTGATTACTGCTGTCGTGTACTCCTATCGATTACCATATTTGCATTATCCACTACGCTTTAACATTATGTTCGACAAATGCTTCCGTGGTAGAATTCTATAATGATGATTCCTACCAAAAATTAGCATCATGCAATCGAACGCGAATCCAAATTGTACTGAGGATCATACCATATGAAAAGCCAATGTATGCGAAATCCAATTTATCTTCTTTGGAAATCGAATATCTAGTTTATAGGATATTTCTAATAATCTGTTGATACTCCCTTGCCATGATGGTGACAACGTCCAATTCCGACTTAATTGGGAATAACACATCAAATATCTGTGATGCATGGTTTGTCAAGGTTAGGGAATATTCCTAAGCTAGACAAGTCACGTGTCTGGATTACACCTTCAGTTTAACTTAAGGCTTATTATCTTATCTTCAAATCTTTCCATTTTAATTCTACTTACATGAGGTATGAAAAAATGATTAAACATATTGGATACTACTAAATACGTAAGCAAAAACAGTCGAGGAATGAATAAACAGCTAGTTGTTTTTCGTCTTGTAACTTTTTGCTTTGGCTTTGTTATCTATTTTGATTGATTAGAATCTGGGACTGATTTTAAATTTGGTTATACAACTTTGTCGACAGCCTCTATATCTTCAAGTGTAATTTCAAACATTTTAATTTTTCCTTCATTAAACTAATTAACAGTATTAATTACATCATCTGTCAACATAATATCATTTCCAGCAAAACCAAATTGATCACACAATGTTTTAACTCTACCGGCAGTTGCGTCTGCACTACTTTTTCTATGTCCTGAAGTAGAAAAGTTCCATGAGACATTTTTCCACTGGAATTCTTCACAATGACGTTTAAATAATTGGAAATGTGTCTTATTTTTGTACCGTATCGTCAGGCCATCACGTACTATATGAATTGTTTCGACGTCAGGTATAATTGACTTAATTAGCTGGAATATTGGACGTAAATAAGCCTAAGTAACAACAGCATCATACCTTAAATTTTCCAACACACAAAAAGAAACGAACTCCGGTTCATCGAGTTCAAGTTTTTTTTTAAATTCGAGAAATTTATAAACAAAGAATAAGTTGTAGGCATATAAATAGGCACATGTGGACCCCTTTTCGCTGTATTGTATTGATATTAAAGTTTCATCATTGTTCTAGTTGCGTTTAAATAGTTACCCGAGCAGAAATCTGTCCTGGCTGCCTGAAAACTGATCAGACCCTGTTCAGGCTGCAACCAGGCGCACCCGATGAGAAATGACTTATCACTCTCGGATCAGCCTCTTAATAAGCAGAAATCAGACGAGCCTGATAGTCTTCCTTACCACTTCCGTATCAGTTACTAATCAGGCTGCAATTATTTGTAACATATTAATATAAATAATTATTTTTTATAAACAAAAAAACACGGGTATTTTATTTTTGGTAGCTATATTATTCACAATTGTTAGTTTGGCGCTACCTGAGATTTGCTAGGACTGGGCCTCAATGAGGTAACAGAAGAAACCAATTTTTGTAAAATAATGCGACTACAGTTTCCTCGTCAGGCCCTTATAAAGCCCTAATTAGGGCTTGATATCAGGATGTCTGATCCAGCCCGGACCAATAAAGTCGACACTTTCTCGATCAGACCCTGATGGTATAGCCTGATAAGAGCCTGAAATCTATTCAGGCAGCCTTAACAGGATCCGATCACGGCCGTATCAAAATTTATACTCGGCATAAAGTAATGAATGGGCAATTTAAGCACCGGTTACAACATTAAGACATAGAGTATACATAAATGATCTTAGGGTTATAGATCAATCGGAAGGGTATTTTTCGGGTGCCAGCAAAAAATTACAATTTTTTACATTAAATTTTTCTTTCAAACGTTTTGTTATACAAACATAAATTTTTACAAATTTTTAAGGCGAGTCACAACGTGAATTCTTGACAAAATCATACATTTTCGAGTTATAGCTTCATAACTATAATCGACTGCTTGAAATAAACTAATGAACTATACACAGAAAACAGTTTTGAAATAAACATTTCCACTTATCCAAGGCCATACAAAAAAAAATCATGAGTAGAATTTGCCAAGCTTAGTTAAGTAAAATTTGCCGAGTCTCATTTAAAAACAAAATTTATTGTAGAATATAAATAAATAGTATTGTAGGTTTTAAGCAATAAGTTTTGAAATGATGTTTAATCACAGATTTACGAAAAACTAGGCTAGATATTCGATAACAGTACTCGCAAAAAAATGTACACTAGTTGTATTAAATATAACAGTTATCTGAATTTGTTTGAAAACCAGGGAACGATTTTAATACATCATTGGTGTTAATCCAGTATTTTAAAGATAAATTCGAGATAAACTACAGAAAATTGGGATTGTTCTTTTAATTATTTTTTTTATTCAGTAGGTGTAAAATGGCCATTTTATGCCTTGTTTTCGAGCGTAAAATAACCAATGTATTACACGATAGGGATTTTGCTGAGTCATCATTGTTAAAAATCATGGAAAAATGCCTATTTTTCACACCTGCAGAATGAAAAAAATTATGTTCGTTTCGCGGGTGTAAATTTTTATACCCTCAAGGCGATCAGCTGTAAAAGTTATTATACACTCTTAATACCAAAATACCTATATGAACAAATCCTAAAAACATTTAAAGTTTTACTTTCTCCATAATAATTGCATAGAAAAAATAATTAGTAGTTTCTATCCAGCATTGAAGTAAAATTTACCGACAATCTTGAGTAAGCAATGTTAATAAAATGTATTGTGTTTAAACGTTTCGTGATTAAATGTTTGTATGTTATTGAAATATGTGCGATAAAATTTTTATTATATTCTAAGTGATTATTCTATGAGTAATGGGATTGATTATTTGCTGCACCAAAGCACCGTCGAAACTATTGTTCAATCTGTGAATTAACTCCAAATCCATTACTACAGGCTACAATTTTGAGTTTGAAGTACCAAGAATCTATTTGGAAAAGATTAGTTTTTTACAAGATTATGCATTTTAGGATAAAAATAATCAATGATAGCTAGTAAATAAGATAAGTAGGTAAGTAGTATAGGATGTCTCCTTTCCTTTTCTATTTCCTCAATGTATTCGAAAATATTAAATTGTTATTTTTTTATTTTTCTTGTTACTTATACCAAAATGATTTTTATATTTAACAATACACAAGTAATACAATTAACTTAGATTTCAGTTACCGTTTAGTTATTTGACTTAGCGATATGTCAGCGTTAATCAACGTATGATAAAATAACAAATATTTACTCATTAACCATTTGAATTATTTCAATTAAATTACAAATATTATTTAGACGTTTTACTTAATAGCTGAATCTTTCTATGCATACAGTATTTTAAAGGATGACACTTGTTGCTGAATTAACTACATATTAACTTTGAATCTCTGCGATTAAAATTTTCAGACAGCAGTTTTAGTAATTTTGCTATTTTTTTAAAATACCAATAAACAATTATCAAAATCATTATTACAGGCTCAATATACAGATTTCAGAGTAAGCAACACGACACCTTGGTTAATAAAGAGGCCAATAATCGAGAGGTCCAATTAAATTACGATGTTCAGGAATTCGACCGAAGTAGAACCTAATCTGATCTGAGAGCAGATCTACGGCTAAAGTGAAACTATAACATCGGATATTGTAAGCAATGAATTTGGTCCGGATCGTACTGTACTAAAATAACCGTTTTAAAATTAATTTGTAATAGTTCAGAAATGTATAAAAGTAATTACGTTAACTGCGAGTCATAATTTTGAATTTCTAGTTGCAATTCGGTACAACGCCAGAAGGTGTGTTTAGGTAAAGTATCTTAAAGTGCAAAACTTTTTTCAATAAATTGAGAAATGTAAATAATATATATATATATAACACGTATCAGATCTAAATTTATTGAATAAATTGAACAATAAAACGATAACTTGCTAAGAATAATGATGAAATAAAATGTAGTTAAACCAATTAAAACATTAGGCTCTTAAGAAAAGACTGATTTTTTGAAATATATCCACGTTATACTCAGACTTCTTGTGTTTCAAATAAAGCCATTTTTCAAAAATTGTTTGGACATATTTTTCCTAAATCCTTTCAGTTGTTTTTTAACATATTCGCGAGATTATAATTTGTAAGGTAAATTAAATCGTCATGGTATGCAATAAAATAGCTGATATATTTGGAATTGATTCTTACACACTTTCCCAACATCAAAGGATTAACAGATGTATTAGTTGTTTGATTTACTTTGAAATATATGTTTGCGCGAACCTTTTTTGTTTGCCTCGCGTACATTGTAGGAAACATATCACGGGGTTTAAAAACGAAAAATCAATAGAGAAACGCATCAGTGACAGCACTAAAAGAACACTGCGTTTCGCAAAATATGGAGAACAAGAATCCAAAAATAAAAATAACTGTAACCAATCGGAGCGATTTGCAGAGAAATTGAACGTTAATGAAATAAAAAGGGCTTTTTCATCCGAGCCATAGTATACGCGTACTGTATAAATGACGGACGTCAATATCCATAGTCTTTTTTTGGTACGTGAATTTAATTTAAAATATATTTCCATTTGTTCAAACCATCTGTTTACATTTCTATTTAAACGCCAATATATTTCGTTTCAAAACTCGTAACGCAAATTATATTTTGCAGGAAATTTGACCGTACATTGCATATTCTCGATTGTTCGTGCAAAATATCAGATTTAAAGCGAATATATTCTTTGAAATAGGAGTCAGCATTCGTAAAATTTCGTATTTATACATAGTTTGTTCTTGTAACGCTGTTTCATAATACTGATAAATTAATATGAAATTATTTGTCGACTATGCATTGTTTCTTAAAATTTATTCAGAATATTTTAATACTTTTTTATTTCTGTAATAACTAAATGTGCATATTTTAAGAATAACTAAATATTCACACTTTTGAGTCTAATGAATATTCAAAAGCTTGAGATAATTGATTATTCATACTCTTTAAAGAACTTGATATTCACAGTTTTTAATGAGAAAAAACTGTCAAACAACAAAATACTTTTGAGAAAGGGGACATGCATTTTTCGAAACACAACCTATATGAATTGTACGTTCAGTTACTCAAACTAGTTGTTTAAAAAACATCTGCCACAGGTGAAGTGCTCCAGGGATAAATGGACATGGAAATGGAAAACTCCGAATATTGTTCTCGAGCTGTATGTATGTTTAATCTGAAAGGTTATTCCAGTTCGAATTTCAAAATTCTGAATAAAATATGTATCTTAAATCAATGATAGCATACCAGAATATGGTTACGATTTATATTGCAGTCCATATTGACATTTTACCCTTTGTGACAACTGACATACATTTCACCGTTTCCAATCGCTTTAATCATACATATGGTGAGTTCCTCGGCGTGCATTTCGAAAATAGATTTTCTATAGGAGATATTTTTTATATAAATGTAAACCTGTCATAATTATTACAAATGTTTTAGCTTAATAAGTGATAGTTACGCTTTTTGAGAAATTTTAAAAATAGTTTTCGCGTCATTTGTGTATCTTATTGTTGGATTGTTAACTACGGAAATGAAGGAATTTCACTTACAACAATTAACTTCTTTTATTCTTATTCGTTAAAAAAATAAATTGCAAACAGCCAAAAGTGTAAATATTTAATTTGTAAGATTTGTTCTAAAAGAAAGTAATACAAAAAAGTAATAGAAGAAAAGTGTGTGCGATATGGGATTTTTATTTATTGAACAGCAATAAACATAAAATTTAAGAGAAACAAAAATTCATTTAAAATTTTCAAAGGCATGCCATTCTATTAAGAACTAAAATTAACATGGTAAAAATTAGTATTATAAATAAAATATTTTATGAAAATTATTAATAATGAAATACTCTTTTTTAAAGGTATATTTTATGTAAAGAGTTTCACGTTTTATTTTTTTTTTTTTTGTACATAATATAGTAAGAAAAGGTTTTTGCAAAATTTACCAACTAATTATACTAGTTTACAAAAGAAAATAATTTCTGCACATTCAATGCCATAATTTTTTTCTATAGGGAGGTTTTCAAGATATTCATTTTCAAATTTTTTTTTTTTCTGAAGTAGCTTCACATTCTACATCTGAATAAATGATGTCCAATTGGTTCGAACTGAACATGGAATTAAAGGTAATTAAGTCCACCAGAAAAATATCCATACGTTTATTCAATCTCTTTAGTTGTTTAAATATACGGACCAAATTGAATAAGACCTATCAATTTTTTCAACCAAAATAAAAATAAAAAATGCATACTATTTTGCAGTTTCTTAATTGTATGCATAGGCTAATATTTTACGAAGAAAACTATCTATTGCAGCAGAAAATGTATGGATAAATGACCGAAATCTGAGCAGTAGTGTGCAAATTCAAATTTTGTTTTTATATATTTTTCCTATTTGTAGCTATTATCTGATTTGAAAAATGGGTTTCTTTTCCAGATTTTATAATATTTACTTTTCACTATTGTGACTATTTCATTTTGAACATTAGTAATATTGCGATTCTTGCATTACTCTTCTAAGGTGTAAATGACCCTCAAAATTCAATTTTTGCATTCCCATATGCATTTTTTCCTTGAGAATCTTGGAGATGAAAGTGACGAGCATGTTGGAAGAGATCAGAAAATGTGAGCAGCGCTACCAAGGATATTGGGATGAAAGAATGTTAGGTTATTTAGGAGACTACATTTGCTTTCTGATTAGAGAAATTATTTTAATTATTCTTGAACAGTTCCAGATAAATACAAAAGATAGAGTAAGAGCCAAAATTATTTCTGTTCGACTGATGTAACATTGCAATAAAAAAATTAAAAAAAAAAGAAGTAAATAGATGTGTTCTATGTTGCTAAAGAAAAAATAGAAAGTGAGACTTAAAAATTTGTTTTTTGGTATCTTCACTCAATTATTCAGATTTCCAACTTTATCCACAGATTTTCTGCAATAATAGATAGTTTTCTCCGTAAAAGTATAATAGGAAACTGGACATAATTTGATGTTTTCTATTTTTTGACGGCAATAGAATTAATTTTTTATTTTTATTTTCGTTGAAAAAATTAATATTTTTTACTTATTCTTGTCCGTAACATATTGAAGAACGTACGGACATTTTTTCGCGTCAATTGTTTCGCCAGAAATCCTTTTATAAAATAGAATATATAACTATAATACTAAGATTTTACATTTAGTCCACTCTCAATGTCTTTCCTTAATAAGGGAGAGAAACATGTTGTGCAGCAGCTCCGGTAGTGTAGCACCTATATTTTATGACTTATTTATTTACCTACCATTGTATTGATCATCAAAATTGAATGATCTGATCAAAAGTTATAGGCAATAAACGTAACCCGCTGCACAACAGGTACATCTACCCTACATAATAAATAGGTTGATTTTTAAAAAATGTTCTCAGTATATGTACTCATTGCGTTCTGAAGACCTGTGTAACTTTTATCGGTTCGGTGTTTATTAGAAAACAATTAAGACTATTATTGCCAATAAAATTCATAACAATAGATAAATACAAAAAGTCATGAATTACGTTATTGTTAACGCCAACAGAGCTATTTTGTAACTATAAAGAAAAACTTTATATCCGATCAATTACAAAAGATTTTTTAACAGTCGACAAAATAAAACTTATTAAACGTTTCTTAAGATACATACATGGGAAAATACATAGCACTTTTAACTTAAACGTAAGTGAAGACATGCTAGTTCATTTGTAATAAAACAAATATACTGTATAAAACATTAATAATTCAAGTAAATATAGATGTCGACGAATTATTAACCTCATATAGTTGCGAATTTGAAGAGATTTCTAGAAGCTAAATGAAGAAAAATTAACATTCTTGATTCTTGTAAGTTTCCTACATTTTTCTACTCTTTACAATTTTTTTGGACGTCGTGATAGTTATCGAACTATAGATTTAATCGGCCTACCAGAAAATTGGTGTGCTTCTTTTCAGACATAAGTTATGGTACTTCTAAAATATATAAGAACATTATTGGGTTTTCGCAATTTTGGTAAAGTTAACAATTTTAAAATGGAGCCGTCTGTTTATATTCAAAACTATCAACATACATGAGAACACTTCAAATATAAGTTTTCGAAATATAACCCGCAAAGAAAAAACAGTTTTTTGTACAACAATATAATAATGGTACAATTCACATATAAACTCCAATTAAACATGTATATCATAAGAAAACCGTGTGTTTGAATAAAAAACAAAATTTTATCATTATCTTTAAGTTTTAATTTACTAGAAAGAACATGACTAAAATAATACTTTCTAAATGTAATTGTGTGAACATGTACTCTTAAAGTTTTCTAATTCTCTTTGACTGGGTTGGCTCATTTTTCACTCTATAAAGGGTAAATTTTCATAAAAGAAATAAATGTAAAAGGAAACATAATAATAATCAATTATTATATAATAAAACCAGAATTGTCCTGCTATAATATATTAAATACGTGAGTAATAATTCAGCGTATTATATTTAGTTAATAAAGCTGTACGAGTCATTTAAAAGTTCTTGCGTACAGGATTGCTTCGTATACAATTTAATCATGAAGCACTCTCGTTATTAAAGTGTGAGACAATTGAATATGTATTTGCTTGTTGTTACACTAACAGCATTCTGATATAATTAAGCGCACTTTGAAAGGTGATTTAATAGTTTTAATTGTCACATAATTAGTTGTTCAATTACAATTTGACACATTTACTTTGAGCCTGTTTTTCAACAAAACTGCGTGACGTTCGTCCTATACTATAGGAAGGTGATATTAAAATTTTTTTTCGACATTTAATTATACATGCAAATGCAAAGTTTGAAAATTAATTTTCCATGAAGCGACGTTGCCGAAAGTCGTTTCATCGAAACGCGCTAAATCTTACGATGCTGAACGTCTCTGGAAAATCCGAGCATATTATGGTGCGCTTTGACTATGCTACAGCCTGTTGAGCATAATCTGCCGTCTCGACTAAATCGAAATCCTCGCTTTATACTTCCGGAACTAAGGAAATTCTGCACATCGTGGGGAATCGAAAACAAGATTGGAAAAGGAACAATATGAGGTTAGAATGTGCTTGAAAAAAAATATTTACTTCGTCTGTACTCATCAATTATTATTGGGAATTTTCTTTTCCATCCGATTAAAAGATTTTATCGTTTTTAAACATTATTATTCATGATAATTAACTATTACACGTAAAAGGAATAAACCAGATGTTAGGAATAGTTTTTCTGTACTAAAACTGGATTAGGTGGTATTTTCATCTGACAGTGTTTTCTATTAACTTATTTCTTCATTTAAAATTATTATTTTCGTCTGTGATCAGGGTGCGAAACTTTAAAACGTATTTGAAATATACAATATAAGGATTTATCTGAAAATTTATCCCACCTTAATCAGCCTCATACCATTACATTTCTAGGGATACCAAAAGTAAAAAAAGGTGAGGCTACTCATTTTTAAAGCGAGTTATTTTTGTAAATACAAAAAAAATGAATTCCCGACAAACGAAAATTCATTCACTGCAACATTTCTGAATAGGGTTTTTCATGGTCTGGAATGAATTTCAATGAGAAAATAATTCAGATATGTTTCATGTGTTCCTTTTTTATAATTCAAATTTATTAAAATTAATTCATCTCAAGCGAATATAACTATTTTCCATTGGAATTAATTCAATCTCCAACTCTTCTATTTGCAATTTTCTATTGAAATTCATTGACGATAACATTTTTCCATTTCACTTTTTTCCCCATTCAACATCATTGAAACGAACAACTTTCTACAAACTATTAACCATTAAGAGTAATTGAAATTTATTATTTCATTGAAATGCATTCAAGAAGTTAAGAAAACTAATCCAAATGTGATGTCATGAATAAATTTCAATCGACCTTCAATGAATTTTCGTTTACTGGGTTGTAATTAATAGCGTTTAGAAAGTTCTACGACGAAGGAAAATATAGCTAGCAAACTATTTTTTATTCTAAGTCAAGAGTACGATATTAGAAATGTTTGCAAATAATGTCTGGACAAAAGGAGGATACATGATTTTCGTCCCCAAGATGGAACCTCCAAAATTTATGAATTCGGTTAAAATATAATGAATGTCAATACCTAATACCAAATTTGAGTGTTTTATCATGTGAGAAAGTTTAAAAAATCGTTGTTGAAGTCGCGGATTTTACATAGAAAAAGCGGTAATGTAAGTAGTAATAGTCCGCAGTCTTTTGTTGGCAAAGTGTTACTACTTAGATTACAACGTTGTTCTACGTGTTCAACAACGATTTTTTATACATTTTCATATGATAAAACATTCAAATTTGGCATTAGGTACTAGCTCTTATTATATTCTAACCGAATTTATCAGTTTCGAAGGTTTCATCTCCGAGGCGGAAATCAAATTATACTAATGGGCATCATGATTTCAACTTTACTATTATAGAGTAGATTTTCTAATTTTAGAAAAAACTGTCAAGAATATTCGAATGGTATTATGTCAGTTATTCATCTGGTTATTCTATTATTATTGAGAACAATCTTCTGAAAACAAGTTTAATTCTATAATTATTTAACGAAGTTTATTTAGAATCTTAATAACTTTATATTGAAATAAACATAAGAGTGTTCTGTAATTAATTATTTCGAATAGTTTGCGAGGATTACACATAAATCAAAGAATTTACACGTTCAAAGGTGCAAGTATTATAATTAAATTCAAAATTATTACTTTGAATTTTAATGAAGTAAAAGCGTTTTAATTTCTAATTAATTACGTACTGAAAGCCATTAAGTCCATTGTAAAACTCGAGGAAATAAACACCATATAAAAGAACTGAATTATTGGGTTACGTAATATTATTATATATTACCAGTTGATAGAAACTGATCTATAATTTCAATTTTAAAGAATTTCACTCAGTTTTATTAATTTCTTGTCAATTAGAAATATACGAACACGATAAGTAAAATGTACCAAATTGAAATTATTAATCTATCAATTCAACTACTTAAAACATTAAAAAAATATTTCGTTTCTCCTTTTTCGTATACTTAATAACTTTTAAACATGAATAGTAATGAAAAAATACAATCTGTTAAAGATGGCATATTTTTGCTAATAAAATTGCTTTATATGAGTACATACGTAACAGAAATAGAATACAATACGACCAATCAACAGCTGTAAAAACCGAATGCAACTCTAAAAAACAATACTTCGATAATTCGTGTTAAATTTAGTTATTATAAACTTCCAAGTAAACTCTTCTTTTAGACGACAATAGAAGGTATAGATTAACTTCATTACTGCTCTTGAAGTTAACGACCCAGATCGAAATATCCATTCTAAAAATCGAATAATCTGATTGTCTAACTATTCTTAATCAGTGGCGTAATTGTATAACAAAATTACGTCCACCGTCTTGAACTTTCAAGAATCGATTTTAATTTGGATAAATTATGTTTTCTCACCGTCAGGTAATTTTCTCACTTGCAACATTTAAAACATCGTGACGTAATTTTGTGAAAGTACTTGATAAAAAGTATTTTTCATACAACTTCGAACTTCAAATCGATGAGTTTGACAATGTTGCCATAGTTTAAAAATATGTTTGTTTAATTAATTATCAGTTAATGCAGTTACAAATGTATTTTTACATGGATTTATGAAAGCTTGATTTGTTTCGAACAATGTACATACACAAGTTTTGTCATTAGTGTTTCATAAACACGAAATCTTGTTGAGTACTAGTAGTAACATAACGTACTGGTGAGGAATTATACCATTGAATTTTTCATTTTTTTATGTCTTGAAAGCAAAATTGGGTAACAACGCAGTTTTTGCATTTCACGCTATATATTTTTATTACGCTTAGTAATTTTTAGAGATGGAATCGATGTAACTATTTTTGTAAATTGCGAAAGTGAAACAATCTTCACTGTCTGCCAGAAATTATTTAAAAGCTTTAACATATTTTAAATAATCAATAAGACACTGACCACTTAACATATTGATATTTTACAATAATTTATTGCAACTATTTCCATCCTAAGAAACCGCGAAAATTCATTCGCTGATTATTACATTTCTCAGTTCACTTCATTGCAATTTTTACTAATTTTTTGGCGTGTTTTTAACAATAATACTCACTACACAAGACATTAAATGAACCTCAGGATCTAGTATCCACACGTTTCCGATTCTGTATCGAAATCTTTTACTAAGGACAAATTTATACAGTTTTTCAAATCTTTTGTGTTTTTTCACTTTCCTCTTTTTCTTAACATTTGAGGTAATATTCTATAATATTCTCAATTGTTCTAAGAACATCTCGATTATTTCATTTATATTAAATATAATAATAATCCATTAAGACATGACTGGACATTTTTCACTATAATTTTCAAAGGTTGTATTTTGTGTAAAATGAGGTTCTAAAAAATGTCCAAGCAGCCATATATAACGTACAAATAACTGAACTTTCAGAATCTTTTGTTTCATTTCTATGAAAATTCAACCGCGAAAAACTATACAATTATTTCCAAAAAACCTGCATTTTCAAATGGTTTTTTTCTTTATTACGTTTTTTGACGGCGAAATAATTTCGGAATTCTTGTTTGAAGCACAGAAATCTTGTCCTCGGGACTGGAACTTTTTAAAAATCTAACGAAAGATTCTGAATGTTCAGGTTATTTTACGTCAGATATGCCTGCTTGGACATTTCTTTAACAAAAATAAAACAGTGAAAACTATAGTGAAGAAATGTCCATTCACTTATTGGGTTAATGAATTTTTATGATAATCATTTGCATGAAAATTTGTTAAAACCGTAAATTAATAACGGTTTCAGTGAAAAGTCAAATTTCTTAACCCTTACAGTCACGAATTTTTCCAGTGATGATTTTTTTTAAATTTGGTATACAGGGGTTTTTGGAGCCACTGATTACGAATCCGGTGTCAGATTTGCAAAATTCAAAATCGCGGATCCAATATAGCACTAAATTACCGTTTCTCAGAATTTTGTTCGGCCATATTGGAGACCGCCATTTTGAATGTTGTACATTAGATATTGGATTCGTAATCAACGCCCCAAAAACCTCAAATAATCATAGTTATTAGTTCGTCCTGGCATGAATTTCTTTTGAAAATTTTGCAGTTTTGAAAATAATTTCTTATTAACAATAATTATTTTACATAATTATGCAATATTATTATTTTTTAATAACATTTATTGCAGTCTTACGAAGGGCAGGGACAAGAAACCGTAACTAAATTGTTGACGAACCACTCATAAACGATAAGAATTTGATAACATGTAAGTAGGATTGTGACTGAAAGGGATACAAAGGGTTAAAGGACACCATAATATCTCCTTATTATTCCAAGAAAACATTCCTAAAAGAAAATCTTGGTTATTTTCAGTTTTAGTAATAGATTATTTAAGCCCACCAAGATTAATCTACCAGCTATAATGTTACTTTGAAATATTTATGCATACCTTTTGAAATTACTAAGTTGTGCCTGTTCTGCCGGAAGACGTCAAAGCTCACGTTTACTTCAGCATACAATAATCTTTATTCAAGATTTAAGAGGCACTGCATGTCAGCACATCGAATTAACACGAATGAAAGACAAGATAATATCTATTTAGGTTGATTTGCGCCAAGGCAGATTAAATCGGTTTAATTATTTTCTGAAACATTATCCGGGATTCAAAAAATGTTGTAAATAAATAAAGCTACTTCAACAAAGTAAATTACAAACAGATAACAAAAAGAGAAATATAATTAAACTACGTTTTTTATAAATCAAAGACAATAAATGTAAGTTCAGATGCAACACCTTCATTTAGATTGTAACATAACATTTTTGAGAATGTGCACAGCAGGCATAAACTCTGTAAGATATAATTTTAAATCTACTAATTTGTTTTTCAAGTCAGTGAAAAACTCACAGCGATAATAATAATACTGAGCGATATAAAGAGCTTGATAAATAACAAATTATAATGCTATTGTAATATCTAAGTACATGTAAAAACTGGGTTGTGAACACAAAAATTTAGGAATTTTATGTTGCCCTATAAATAAGAATCGACTCTGGTAGGAGTTTTGCTCCAGAATCCAAATATGAAAATATAACCGCCAAACTAACCAATTGGTTCTAGTTTTTGTAATATTGAAGATCAAAGGGATCAAAAATCCGATTTCAGGCATGATGAGCATGTATTCACAGTCCAAAAACCGCAGAATAAAATATGTACGCCAAAATATTGAATTGGACCTACTTTTGACCAAATTGAATGTCGAAGGGGTAAAAAATCGCCTTTTAGGATATTTTTTACATCTATAATGTAGGATATACGACGCAAAAAGAAATAAGAAATGAAAAATAGCAGATCTAATATATCCGACGAACTTTTTGAAATTGGAATAATTTCAAACTCGTTATGGTCTTCGATACTTTTCGAGAAAAACATAAAAAATGTCCTAACACGATTTTTTACCCATTTGACCTTCAATTTGCTAAAAAAATAAAATTTGTTTGAACTGTAATCAAATGCTCAAAAATACCTAGAATCTACCTTCAATCACAAAACCTAGATCTAATTGGCTATTTGATGGTCATATTTGGATTTTGGAACAAAAATCCTATCGGAATTGACTCTTACTTTTAGGGCAACACAATTTTGTTGAGCTGTGTAATTGATAAAGCTGCAAATAAACTATAAACAATTTCCCCTTTTTTAAGTCTTAATTTTGAATACGTTTCTCCCTGTTTTCAAAAAGGTGTAATTTTTTCTTTTTTTAGTGCAAATATATTTAACTTGTTTATTTACTACGTAATTGAAAACAGCTGTTATATAATAAACGAGGTACATTGGAATATTTGAACTTAACCCTTAATCCCGACTCCAGGTAGTAGGAGGAAAAGGCTTAATAGCCGTCGGAACTAAGAGTTAACTTTACATTATAGATATTGTATGAATAAAACACAGTTTATTTTGAGATGCTAATTATTTATTTCTCACACTCGGTGCGCAAAATACTATTTTTCCTCTTATAGCACACTCTCGTGTTAGAAAATATAGTGCGCAATAACGTAGAATAGGTGTTTGTAGACTCATGCGAAATGCCGTCCTCGCTTAGCTAGGGCGTCAAACTCTCACTCGACGGCAAACACCTATTTTGCTCCCTAGTTGCATAATCTACTATTCTTAATCATTTAAGAATACATAATCAAAATTGGCGACCCTCTACATTTTGGCTGCCATTTTGAAAACAATTCCTCAAGAAATGGGCCCCCCTTCTATTTACCCTTTTTAAACAATCCTAACTTCGACCAGTACATGTAAATAATCCTAGAATGTACTTGAAGTTACATGATAATTGTAAGAATCTATTTATTACTATCTTCTTATATGGAGTTGCTGTTGGTAATACGAACAAGTTCATACAACACTTTTTCTGGAAAATTTGATGCTCTATATTTTCTTTGAAACCTTCTTTTCCAAATTAGTACTTTTCAAAATGCATGCAAGAAAATCTTTGGCTATTTTTCAATATGGTGTACAAAAATACTCCAAATTTTTTTATTTTGCATGAAAAAAATAGGTAGTTTGGCTTACTACTTAAGTAGTAAAATACGCACCAGATGTTTTTAGTAGTTCGTCTTGCTACTTCAGCCATTTAAGTGATACACGCCAAGTGTCAAACATGACTGGTCCGCATTTTACTATTTAAGTATTAATACCAACTAACTATTTTTGTCAGTGTGGATCCCAATTGTAAGAGAGTTGTGTAACTAATTTTTGGAGGATTGTTCTGCAAAAATATAAAAAACCATAAAGACGTGTTGGAAACATAAAAGAGAATAAACGTGCAGGACTCTTATATTGCTCCTAAGTAAAATCCAACTAATTCTGCGCGTTTTACCTCCGTTGAAAAAAGGACTGATATAAATACTTATTCCATACGTGTAAAAGATTAATGTAGACGAATCATAAACAAAAGTCTCTATAGCACACCTAAAATATTTATTTATTAATTAAAAAAAAAAGGACAGGTTCGAGATATTCGACCCTTCTGGAGTTTAACCTGGCGCTCTCCGTTTTTGTAACAAAATTTCATCTTTTTCACGATTATTGAAAGCATGGCAAGTTTCGAACTTCAGAGAGAAAAACACTGGACAAATTAAAACAAGAATCTTACAGATTCCATCTAATTATTTTACTTCTAAGTATTTTTTATTGTTTTTTTTAAGGTAAATATTACAATACGAACCATCTTTTATAGACTTAAAACAATTTCATTTATTTTGACTCTGCCAATTGATAAAATTTCTGTTACTGCTTTGACATGTAAATTATAATATAAATGAGAATGGTATATTTTTATATATGCAATGGAATATTCGAAAATGCAATTCACTCACAGGTGCGCTGCAGTTAATTAATATGTTATTAATACATATAGAGTACATTGGAATATTCATCAGGGATGTTAAGCAACTCCCCGATCCTAGTGACCGAGCAAGAACGTGAATTTTCCCGACAAGCCCCTTTGAATTTTCAAAGGCTGATTATGCAACACGCTAGTAAACCTTGATTAATCTACAGGATTCCTGTATGGCTCTAGGGCCTGTAGATAATACCACAAAATCATTGTCGTATAAGCAATGATTAGGAGGCTTTGACTGATACGTGTGTACATGTTTATCCTTAAGAGATTTACAAATATGAATTTCATTTTCTCTCGCATTTTTACCTATGGTTATATTTTAGGATTTTCTTAGTACATCTAATCTTACCTAATATCTCTTTCCCTCTGTGAGTATTAATTAATAAAAATGTTTCCACATTTCATCTGTTCAGGTCAGGGGGTTCTTTTGCTTATTTTGAAATTTCCTTCCATAGTTTATGAACTACGTGTCTTTATTCTACAACATGAGAAGAAACTTGGGTATACAGAAAAGTATCGTCAGTGGATCGATGTTAAAGTATGTGAGTCTTTATTTATCTTTGGATCTATTGATCCTTGAGTTAATTTCATTGCTAATAGAACAGAAAATTAAACCCCGGAATACAATATAATGAACAATAATATAAATGATAATATCACATACTAAATTTAACAAATCGCAACCCTAAGCTATTATATACAAATTTTATATAAAATAATAATATCTACAAATGTATACAAGTCTATATGGACTTTTCGCCTGAAGAATTATTATCCTGGACTTAGATCCGTTTTGCATAAATTGGAAATTTAATGTCTTTTTTAACACGTGTTGTATATATGTATAACATCAAATAGTAATGATTTAACACCATTATCATTAAGTAGGGTCTGTTTACTGATAATAAAGACAGTTCGCAATTTTCTGGAGAACTATCTGCTTATAATTGTATAGAAGAATCAGTAACACAGGTTCTCTTTTCAAAAAGGATTAATTTTGACACTACCCACTTAAGCAGCTTACCTTACTAGTGGCCAAGTTCCGATAAAAAAAGTAAAAATTTGGAATTCAAAAAATTAGAACAATATATGTATATCAGATAAATGTTTAAATTTTTATAATTCTCTGATCAAATCTCCTATTATTACTAATGACATAAATGACGATAATTGCATTTAAATTTTCTAGAATTTAATTATACAGTTTCCAATGAATTGCAAATAAAAAGTTAGATTTATGTCATAAAATGCTTGGTTTTATTTCGATTTGATCATGATAAATGCATAAAATGTACTAAGGCCACTACTGTTCTTTATCAGTATTGAAAATATCCTTCAACTTTAGGCATAAAACCTTGTATATATTACTTTAATCGCATATATATGATATCTCTGTTGAATAATACTATTATTCATTCCATATATAAAGTACATCCGTTTTTTTCATCTTTCAAGAATCTATCTAATATTGGTGCTCAACAAGTAATGAAATATTAAAATAATTTATGCACAATGTTGTCAGAATTGTACAATGTTTATAATTACTCTACATATATTTTGTCAATTACCTAAATGGAAATGTAATCGACATAACTTGACAAGTGTAATACCGCAAAATCGAGTGAAACTCATCTACGTGTACTCTTAATGCAAAGTGAATTATTATAAATGAAATTGGAAACTCTGTATAGGAACAAAAGTAATTGACAATATTCTAAACGACATATTATGACATTAATAATGTTGATGTTAACATGAAATAATTATAAATCTTGTGTCCTGGTTAAAATAACTGAAAATACTGTTCTCGATTTCGAATCTTACGTCGATCATTAACGAATGACGTGTCCCAATTATTGAAAATAATAAAAATTTGCTCCTAATATGTAGTATACTACAGTGGCAATCCAGATGATACATAGATCCCTTTAACCATTTTCTTATAAATAAAATTACTTATTAAAAATTCGAAAAATCGCGTATTTAAATTTTTTGAATTATTTATTACGAATCCAGTGTCAGTTTTTGATGTTTCAAGAACGTCGGACGACAAAGTTAACTATTGATCAGATTTACCTGATGCTTGATTCGTGACTAATTAGTATCGGATCCAGCGACTATATGCATTGGAAGTCGATTAATATGCAGAATTTTTTAAAAATTTGTATTCGCTAATCAAGACTTTTGCAAAAAAAAGTTTTAAATCTATTACCTTACCTTTTTTGACACTTTTTAAACTCTGAAACCGAAAACAGCGACTTCGTAAATGTCAGGAAAACATTGGTTGGAAAAAATCAACGTTTGCATTATTTGAATACTTATAAAGTTTCAGTAGAATTTTACTTCCTGAAATAACTTAAGTTAAAAATCAGCTCCTCTTGTACATTTGTATATTTATGACTCTAAACTAAGTAAAAATTTAGCCTCTATCATTCTTCTCGAGGAATTTAAATGTTCACCTCAAAAACTTGAGTTTTAATGACTTCATTGACCATTTAGTATATGAATATCTTGTTCTGTTCGAGTTGTTTTTAATGTTGTCAATGCCCCATTTTTACGAAGTTTTTTTATAGGAAAATGCCATAAAAAAACACAATGCATGAAATACAATATACTTATAATGGAGCTCATCCAAAAAAACTGTATTTTCAACGCATTATTTAAAAAATAATTTTGAAATTTACTTTTCTTTATTGTATTGATGTATTGGTAAATACAACGCCATATGTGTTTAATTCCGGAAAGTTTGACAAAAATGATGGCAAAAAGTGGAAAAGGGGTTTCTAATCAGAAAATATCCAAAAATTCACTGAAATAAAAATTTCCTGAGCAAGGATACTCGTTTTTTACGTGTCAGTCATTAATAAATTCAGGAAATAGTTACTGAGGGTACATAACTATTAAGCTGATATTATCTTAGATAACCTTCACATTTCATAATAATCTATTTTAAATATAGAACACTAATTACGAACTTAAAAAATAGAATACGTAGAGATCAAAATTCAACAACTACCTTTTACAGTCTTGGTGAATATGATAATTTGTTATGTTTATTTCGTATTTATTCAAGTATTTAAGGAACGCTTTATGGATTGATTCTCCGCTCTGTTCAACATTAACCGCAAAATCTTTTAAATGTTCCATTAGGACCGAAGACTTTCAACGTTGATTTAGTTGCATCAATACTTCGTTCAAAAAACTGTTTTAATTCAGAATTACATTTAATTTTTTATGGCAAATAAGAGCTTTTTCAAAAATGCTAAAAGAATATGAAAAGTTGTTGGTCCCCGACATTTATACTACAATTGGGGAACTAGCAACATTGCATTTTGTTAATGTCCTAAATGCCACGCATAAAATAATTAATTCCTGTTTTTCAATGACATAACAAAAAGACAATATAGATGCTCCAATTGTAAATTTAAAAAGAGGTTTGAAGTAACTGAATTATCTGTAATGTTGTAAATCCATGTTCTGATGGAGTATTTAAAAGGATTTTTTAGTTTTTCGATTAACGTTGTTGGCTTGGGGACATGGTCTAAACTGGCTGGAGAATCGGCCTATAAAGAGAATTTAATATTATTATAAATACAAAGTCAATATTACAACTGTTGCATCATAACCTCAGAGACCGTAATCGAAAGTTGTTGAGTTTTCATCTCCACATATATAATTATCTGGTAATTTTTTTATTTTTGTTGTTTTATGTTTAAAAGAGTTTATTATAAAATATGAAAATGAAATAAAATATTACGTCCAAAATAACCTAAGCTTAAGCATTATTTACCCTCCGTAATTATTTTATTAATTTATTAATGATTGACTAATAAAAATTACGTAAAAAACGAGTATCCTCGGTACATTTTGGTAAATTTTGGTAAATGTTGGTACATTTTGTGATTACAAATGATCCTTTGCCACTTTTTGTATTCATTTTTCAAACTTTCCGGAAGTTGAGGACAGGTATGTATATATGTTTGCCTTTTAGTCTTTTTAAAGCCCCTTCAAATAAGATGTGAATGCAATTCTAGGCCACACTTCTTTTACAGGGGAAACAAGTATGGAGTCTGTTAACTTACCAACAAAAAACGAAATCGGAAATACGTGACAGAAGCAGACGCTAAACACTAATTTGAAAAGCGTTTTGTACCTAATGAGTTAACATATAATTTTCTATTAACAATCCAAGACGTAATATTTATAAAAAATAAAAATTAAGTTATAACCGAAAGTAATAAAACTTAAATCAGTCAAACTTTTATTTGATTTCATTTAATTACAAATTTTTTTCACAAAATAATTTCAAGATAATATTCAAATTATGGTCTTATTTAGCGTTTCACTCCTTATACAAAGAATCGGTCGCAGACGAAAATAGTAAATACAAACAAACAACTTTTATATGCTCATCAACATCTAAAATACACGCCCGCATATATCACGGTATTCGCGAACTAAAACAAACTATTATAGAATGCAAATGTCCTTTCAGTTTTAAACAAAAAAGTCCAATATTAAATTTTATTCAATGCATACATTTTGAATGAATAGCACATAAAGTCTTCCAAGGAAAGTGCGTTAATATGATGTGTCAGGAGACAATCTCATTTAAGCATTGCGAATTCATGAATATAAATAACATAACAAGAATACTATTATTGATGTTTCGTAATTTCTAAATATTGCTTTATGTGCATGTTAACACAATTTTATCTTTGTAGTAAAAAACTGACAGTTGTCACCGACAAGATATGAAGCTCGAAAGAATATAATCAAATGTCGAGGACGTTCATGAATGACATGCATTCAAAATTTTATCTATGCAGAAATTTTATCGTGCATTCTAACTGCGTTAATCATGTTTTGTTAGCAGAATCAGCAAATTTGATAGACAGCTTGAACCTATGGCATTTTCGACATCCTTTCTATTATTCCTAAATGTTTGGAAGACTAGATTAATCAAAGATTACTAAGTTAATAACTCATGTTCAAATTAATATTAAACGTCTTTAAAGTATCTAATTGAATCTTCATATTTCCATATTACACGGAAAAAAAGAAGTAGTTACTACTTAACCCATTAACGTCAAGTAGGACACTTTTTTCGCTTCAATTTCAAAAAAGAATTTCATATGAAAATCCAAGTTCAAATAAATTGAAAGATACATGTCTTACTATTTTCGAGGTCGCACTTTTCAGTGCTGTTGTCAAAATTGAGCTATCTTAATTAGATAATTAAATATGGCGATTTAAATGTCAAAATAACGCGACAAATCTAGTGTTCTTTTTTATAAAACATTTTTTTCTCATCGAAAGAATATTTGTCGTCAGAAAATTTCTTCATTAAACGTGGACCCAATAGTTACAGTATCAAGATACATTTTTTAAATATTTAACATGGTGATCACAAAATGGCGACTCCAATGACAAATTTCTAATTAAAACTTAACAATAGTTTTTCTTGAAAACTAGATTTCAGAAAATAGACTTCAGAAAAAATGTTCTAAGAATAAATACGTTTTGGAATGGGTCAAAAAATCCTCTCAAATTTTTTTAGAATGTATTGTTACAATTTTTTATTTTTCGAATATTCGAAAAATCGAAATTTTTAAAAAAGTCGTCCAAAAAAACTGAAAAAATTTGAAAGTATTCTTTGACCAATTCAAAGACATTTTTGTTCTAAGGAAATTTTTCCTAAAGTCTACAGTTTTCAAGAAAAAAAATTATTAAACTTTTCTAGATTTCAGAACTAGTAATTTTTTTTCTTGAAAACTGAAGACTTTAGAAAAAATTTCCTTAGAACAAAATGTCTTCGAATTGGTCAAAGAATGCTCTCAAATTTTTTTAGATTTTTTGGACGACTTTTTTAAAAATTTCGATTTTTCGAATTTTCGAAAAATAAAAAATGTTAACAATATATTCTGGAAAAATTTGAGAACAATTTTTGACTCATTCTAAAACGTATTTATTCTTAGAAAATTTTTTCTGAAGTCTATAGTTTTCAAGAAAAACAATTGTTAAGTTTTAATTAGAAATTTGTCATTGGAGTCGCCAATTTGTGATCACTATGTTAGTTTTTAAATATTTAAAAAATTTATCTTAATACTATAATGGGTCCACGTTTAATGAAGAAATTTTCTGACGACAAATATTCTTTCGATAAGAAAAAATGTTTTATAAAAAAGAACACTCGATTTTTCGCGTTATTTTGACATTTAAATCGCCATATTTAATTTTTTAATTAAGATAGCTCAATTTTGACAACAGCATTGAAAAGAGCGACCTCGAAAATAGTAAGACATGTATCTTTCAATTTATTTGAACTTGGATTTTCATATAAAATTCTTTATTGAAATTGAAGCGAAAAAAGTGTCCTACTTGACGTTAATGGGTTAAGTAGTAAGAGTCAGCACTAGTATAACTTATTATAGTTGGTTTTACTACTTAAATGGTAACTCCTGCCAGTTGAGTAGTAGTGTCAATTAAAAGAAACTCAATATGTGACATCTTACTAAAAATTAAACAAAAATTAGGGTAAACGAACGTTTTGTTAACAAAAAAAATGGATTATACTTTAAAATTTACATTTATGATCACCTTAATTTTTTTATTTTTTTTTCGTACTATTCAAAGAAACCATTTATTTGAATCAAATAAAATATTATTAAAACCAGTAACTTTATTTTCAGTATATAGATTATCAAAGATAAATAAAGTCTAAAAGCGTGATTAATTTCACGCAAAATACGATAATATTTTTTATTTTTCTGAATCGCTATTTTTGAGTTTGCAGTCCGCCATATTGGATCCGCCATTTTGAATTTTGATAAGCTAATAATGAATTTAGATCTAATGATGCTGAGAGTTTATAAAACTATTCAATAAAGACGTTTGAACATTATACAGTTACTATAAAGCTGTATAAAAATCAATTATATCAGCTAATTTTGCTAATGTACATCCAATCTGTTGCCACGAAACTGAAAAAAGTTATTGTTCCCGCTAAAACTTAGATTAGACTTCTAAAGTGCACATTACTGTGATTTTGCAATAATTTCGGGCATTCGGATGCCATTTTTGAGCGAGTAACAATAAAAATTAAAGTATCTAAAATATATTTTGGAAGTACAAAATTCGGGTTCCGCATACTGATAGGTTAATAGTACATTACGATACAAGTGCGCTAAGTAGGTGATTCGTGCACGCGTATCGTATACTATTTTTTTCAACGTGTGAGCTAAGTGCTCACTTAGCACACTGTTGTCCGTGCAATTTAGAACATTCGTGCACCGTGCGCTAAGTATTTACTTAGCGCACGGTCTACTTTGCACACGGAAAACAGTGTGCTAAGGGAGCACTTAGCGCACGGAGTTAAACAAAATAATAAAAAATCATTTTTTTTTTGTTTTTTTTTTGTTAAAAATAAACAATCTATTCTTATTTATTGATAAATTTGGCTATGCCATTCGAAAGATGAGATTCTTTTACACAAAAAAAAGTATCCCAATTTTTTTCCACAGGGGTGATAATTGAAATAAGAGGCACGGGCGTGAATTTTATTTTAAGGAGAGGCACCACCCTCAAATAAGCCTATGAAGTACACCTTGAAAAAATTATTTCTTTAGTAATTTTTGACGTGAAACTCGGTGGTGCTAGAATAAAAAATGAAATTTTTTTTTCGAAAAAATTGGAATTTTTGTAAAATCCATACGACATTATTGAGAAATATGTTTTTATGTTCAACCTAATTTTGTTGAATTTTTAAATTAATTTAGAAAAATACAGTAGCATTATTTAAAATAACACGAATTTAGTTTGGAACTGAAATTTATAGGTAAAAAAAAATTTCATACACTTTTTATTTTAGCACCACTGAATTGCATGTAAAAAATTATTAAAGACATGATTTTTTTCAAATTTGTTAAAGGTGTACTTCATAGACCTGATTTGAGGGAGGTGCCTCTCCTTAAAATGTTTGCCACTTGAGCGTTAAAGGGTTAAATTATCAATCCAGTTTAAAGTTATATTCGCAGACCACTAGTCAACATATTCATCAGACCAAAAGATATTTTTTGATCATTTACATTCATATAAAATCGATCCCTGTACCGCGCATCTTTTATAAAACAAAATTGTTTTAAAACACAGAACCGTACAATATGTTCCACTTGCGATTCGATTTCGTGCTTTTGAATAATAAAACTGGAGAAGACTAGTGCTCGTACATTCTAATGCCATCACGTCCTAGTGTTCGGACACATCATAAATTGTTTACGAGTTTTATAAAAACGTACATGTCCGCTTCCCCTATAACCCCATCGCGGTTTCCAAACAGAAAGTTTCCAGCTTCCCGTATTTTTGAGGAATTTCGAAAGACAGCATTCGAACATTTTACCTTCTGTAGCTTTATTGCACATATATTTTAAATGGCGTTTTAGCTTCCGTCGCAGCTGTGTTGAACGCTTTCGCACCCCTTTAAGAGAGAACGCTTTAAGTGTCGGTTGTTGGAGTAAAAACGCATAAAACTAAACGTATTCCCTTTGAAAGCTTTTTTTATCTAACTTTATGAAGTTTTCGCCGTTTATACAATAATTATGTAACATTACACTTGCACAGATTGTTTATCGCGCACACTTTCACAATGGAAGGTCTTCCGAACGGCGGACGGCGTATGTCCGAAAATGATGTTTAGCCGCCAAACAGCAGATGTTTGTATACAGCGAGAACATAATGTTGGCACGCAGGTCACTAAACTAGGTTGCTCGTTGCGAGGTTTCCTATTGTGTTACAGAATTTCCTGTGGATCTTACTTAATACGAAGTAATTTACGTGAGCTTTGCGGAGCTGGTCGCATTATGTACGTGTAGCGTATACACCTATGCTATATAAACTGGAAGGAAATCACTGGCTTGATAGGATTCGGAAACCTTTAGGCCGGCAGTTTTCCTTTTTCAATTTACTGTTACTCATGGTGAGCTTCGAGTTGCATTTTTATGATCATTCGTGAAAATCTCAGAAGAGCCGTGATTTAGATTTGCTCCTCCCTGTGCTGATCCTCTACAAGATGCGCATTTATACATAAACGGCGACTAATGCGTAATGAAGTTAGATTGAATTTAATCGGAAAACCCTGACATTGTTGATTATCGACAAACCAAATGCAATAACTGCGGAACCAATCGATCGTTACGTCATTGAGAAAACACGTTTCCGCAAGATTATTCGATAAAGAAAGTACCGCAAAGTGTTGCAGAAAATATTTTTAAACCTTGAGTGTTGCTACTACTGTTCAGCTCTTCCATTACCAAGTAGCAGTTTACCAATGCTATCTGCAGTGGCAATAACCCGCGTAAAAATAAAAAAGACTTTAGAAGATCTCAAAAAGATCTTTCTTAAAAATGTCACTATTCAAGATGTACTTGAGAGCTTTTTAAGACTTTCAAACTACTAGTTTATCAACATTTTTTTGAGATCTTTAAGAAAAATTTGTACTATTTTTTTGACATCTTTTTATGACTTTCTTTTCACAGCATGATTTTACGAAAACATAATTTTATTAATCTTATCGAGATCTTTTCAATATCTAATTTTATCTTTTTCGGATATAAAGAAAAATATTTGTAATAAAATGCTGAATTCTCTTATTTTTTACCAAAATTAATTATTGAAGATGAATTTTAAAGTAATTACCTTTTTTACTTGCTTTCCGGTCTCATTTCGAAAACTTCACTTTATAATATAGGGTCAATATTTACGAGTCGAAGATGAGAAATAAATACATAGTAGGCGTTAATACAAGCGATTCATGTCATGAAGACATTAAGTTTCATATTACGAAAATTCAATATTTACAACACTAATCAAAGATGAGAGATTTCCAGAGTTGTTTTTCGATGCGCTGACAATGTTTTATGCAATGAAGACAGAGAAATGAAAATTTGTCATCCTTCGGAAAGCATGAAAGACGCTACAATTTTACGTGTCTTAGACAAAAATTGATACATTTTCTTTTACCTATATTCACATTATAATTTCTACAATACAACGTATTACAAATAATGAAGTTTACTACCAATATCTTAAGAAAAGTATAATGTATTTATTGCATCTTAATTATCAGGAAATTAGAGAGTAGAAAGCAGACCAGAAAGCAATGGGAATCACCTTAAAAATCATCTTCGATAATTAATTTTGGTAAAAAATAAGAGCATTTTATTACAAATATTTTTTCCATATCCGAAAAATATCAAAAAAAGATCTTGGAATGATCTCAAAAAGATCTCGATAAAATTAATAAAATTATATTTTTGTAAAATCATGCTGTGAAAAGAAAGTCTTAAAAAGATCTCAAAAAATAGTACACATTTTTCTTAAAGATCTGATAAAGATCTCAAAAAGATTTTGACAAACTAGTAGTTTGAAGTCTTAAAAAGTTCTCAAATACATCTTGAATAGTTACATTTTTAAGAAAGATCTTTTTGAGATCTTCTAAAGTCTTTTTTATTTTTAATCAAAATTTTTCAGTAATGTTTACTATAAACAAGTAACTTTCCTACGAAAACAGACTTCATCAAAATACTATCTAAATTAATAAAATTACAAACGAAAATATTTTATAATTATATATTTACATAAATATGGACAAATTGTTTTCTACAACAATTTCTGAACTAAAACAATAAATTACGAAACTTTTCGCTAGATATTAACAATGTAAACAAGAAATATGGTAATTTTAGAAGAAGTGTTCAATGGCTTCTTGTAAGAGTTCTGTAGAACTATGAAATGCTTCTGACATCAGAAAAGCTAAGTACTTATTATGTATGAAAAAAATATTTTTAATTTATAAATATGATGAGGAGGAGGAGGAAAACTGTCATTATTTCTGATATGTATTTTTTTAATTATTTTTACCAGCAAAAGGGTAGTAATTTTCACCAAAAATAATGACAATTTTCCTTCAGTCTACTAAAAATATTTTCTTTGTGTGCGTACTACAGAAATAAGAATATAATTTGTATTACGTTAACCATAACTAAAAAAAGGATTTCTTTATCGTAATCAAAATTCTCGGTACCAGAACTGAATAGTTTGGTTTAAAATAACGACTAAAGTGTAGTAAAATAGTTTTGACGTCATTAGGAGCAGCCGTGATTTTCCATGCTCTGCTAGCCACTGCTTTTAGCAATAGGTTTCCAACAAGTAAACATTGGACATTCTGTTTATATAACATAACTCATGGGTACTACATGATACTGGTACTTGCCCACATAATGATGAGTACATAACCACCGACATATTGTAAAATATCAAAACAATTTAAGTTATACATGCAACAGACTATTTGAGTACAGTAAATTAATGTTAACGAAACTAAAATATTCTTACCTGTCGATATTTATTCATGTCAAATATTAACAGATATCATAATATTCAGTAACTAGCTCCAGGGTGGATAAAACCTCGGTATTTGCAATAAATTTAAATGCATCAACGTAATTTACATGTATGTATTAGCTATAGAAGTACAAACTTTGAACGTTGAAACTTTGTTGTGTTGAAAAAGCAACTTTCGAAAATAAACTTTTTTATCTCTTCATGGAAAAATGTTTTGTAAAATTTGAACTTACATATTAAATATATTAAAATAGAATTTTATGAAGAAGATAATTCTAATTTTTGACTTAGCATAATGCTCTTTTGCTCTCTATATCGTGGGAGCAAAGTGGTAGGCTGTCGTATGAAAAAAACATTTTGCTCCCTAGGTGTACAATGTTCTATTTCCTTATGTCTGATCAGTTCAAAAGGTACTAATCGCATCTTTTTGCTCAGCCCTTCACCCGTGGGATTTTTTTTCAAAAAACAAAATGGTGGCTTCAAGATGGCGCCTGCTAGTTATAATTTTGCATTTTCTTGCACAATTATCGATTATTTGACCACGTAGCGGTAGAAATCGTAGAGAATTGGGATGAAAAAGTAATTATTATCATTTGTGAATACGTAATTTTATTATTATTCATTCATAACCTCAAATTAGTTATGTACAGTGGACTTTAACCTGTTTTTCTAAATTTCACTCAATTTTCGACGTTTCCTTATTACTTACGTGTGAAATTGAAAATGGACAAATACGATTGTGATTTCAATAATCGGTTTAAAAATTGTTTTAAAAATTGAGTACAGGACGACAATTATGTGCGCATTCCTACCTGGTACTATGACGTTTGTAGGCTTAATAAAAGCGAATATCAGATTAAACTTCGCTACAAGTGATACCACAGATTATTTACAACAAAGTCTAAAAAAACCTTTGGAAACCACATTACCAAAAATGAAGAGTCAAAACGATATTGTTCGGTTGACAAGTGAAAAAGACGAACATCTTATTGCTCAGAATGTAATAAAAATGTTTGCAAGGTAGCTTCAAATGATTTCATAAAGTTACATAGATTTACCATGTTACTATTGATTTGATTCACCGTTGGCATTTCTTGGAAAAATCCAATACAAAAAATGTTATCAAAATGAAGGAATACAAAAAATTACATACAGCGTTGAAAGTTATGCCCAAATTCCAGACTTTCGGGACGAAAAAGGGTTAATGTTCCTTAGTTAATCTTCAAGCAACAAATGAGCAACAAATGTTGGCACTAATTTAGTTCCATAGTTATATTTTAAGACCTGATTTATTTAATACTCCTATTCGGGTACTCGAGATAAGAATAAATCTGTCAAATATAATTTGATCGATTCAAGAAATCAAGAAGTCACATAATCAATTTCGTAGAGTAGCTTCTGATATTATTCTTCAGGTATAGTGCAACACTTTTTGATGAGATTTTCATATATAATAAGCATCAGTAATTAACACAAAAGGATAGACAAGCCCGTAGTATGCACACGAGTATTACTTACTTTAGTATACAGCTAAATTAAAAATGTAATTTTCGAAGAAAATTTTCGGAGAATAGCTAGTCAGTCATTTTTTTGTAATACCAAATATTGATTTAAACAGAAGCAATATTATCGAGAATAAATAAAAGATTTGGGTCTAACTACCTCATGCACGAAATATCTATATTGATCCTTTGTAATACCTAATGTGCACTGGTACCATCATTAACGGATATAATCCATTCGCTTCTATGTAAACATTTGTTTTCGACCAACATCGAAACTATCAAAAGATCGGGTTTCCACAGGTCCTTTTGTATCATACTGGTTTGTACATTCGAACGAATCCCATTGGTAATATAAAATATTGAATGATATCAGATATAAATGAATATTATTATAATTATTTTATCTACATTTATTCAGTTGTGTTGAAGACAATGAAACGTCGTTATTTCCATTCATAAGAAATTGACAATTAGCATGTAAAAGAAATGGTAATTCAGATAGTTAACCAGTTAAAATAAAGTGAAACAAAAGTATAAATAATGATAAATTTAGTACTTAAATTATTAAATACGTTATTGTAAATTGTAAGTTTTGATTATTAAAAATTTTCTAGTTATTTATATCGAATTCTATTCGAACTATTTTCAAAACTGTACAATAATATTTTCAACAAAAATAAATATACAACATTTAACAAATTAGTTAAATAAAAAAAGATGTAGTTTAATCTCGCAGAATTTATATTTACGATTCTTATGAAAAGAATTCTTTTGATAATGTCATCGAAAGATATCTTTCAATTCTACTGTTATTTCTCTGCTTAAAAACCTAAACTGAATAATGAAAATCAGAAACTACGTCGCCTTTGCAATCTGGAAGACGGACACTCATTTTTAATGTCATATTTAATGCAATACTTTTTAATAAAAATCGTAAGCTATTAATACTCAAAGAATAAATGAATGCATATCGAGATTGTTCCTGCACTTGAAAAATAAAAAGTTCATATTTTATGTAAAGAAATCAGTAAAGTCTTCATTTTCATTACTGAGATTGAATTCTTTTATACAGCTCTAGACAAGAAAAATAAGAAACAATAAATGATATCTTTTTACATGTATTGTTAAATTAGTAGCTGTAGCAAATCCAGAATCCTTGGATGTTATTTTATAAAATGATAAATTTGTCAAATAATTTTATTAATAGCTTATAACCTACAATAAGACAAAATCTTCTAGTTAAAAATTTATATTTAGAAGAATTATATATTGTAAATATTACTATTGTAAAAATGTTGTCATTTTTAATCCGCTTTTTTTAATTATTGCATATTTTAAAAATGGCTGAAAATGAATTGCAAATTCGTAGTAGTTTACGATTAAAAAATAATACATCAATACAACCATGTAAAGGAGAGTTACATCTAAGTCATAAGTGTTTTTTATGCTAGGTATATAATATACCATGTTTATACCCAAATTAAACGTTTATTAAACTATCCAATTCTTATTGGGTTATTATAAGGATGAAATGTTAAAACACTTCTAAATGTTAAAATATTATTCCTTTAAAATAATTAATGAAAATATCAATAAACATTTTTCAATCAAATTCTATTTCAACGTACGTTTTATACTCAATAAAGGACTAAAATTGCTAACATTATACCTAACATATCACGCTATAACTTAAGAGCGTGAAATGATTTTTACCTACTACAAACTTTGACCAACGCATAAAAATTGTGACTATGTTCTACCCTCCTTTTTTCATTCAATCAGCCAAAATTAAATTCGAAAATATTTATCCATGCTAGGAGACATCGAGGGCTTTTATGTCCACAGCCTTGCTTTTAAAACGTAATGTTCAATTAAGACTTGGGGCTTTATGGCATTGTAATCTATGTACATATATGTACGTGCAGGTAATGGTTCATTAAGACTGGTTAAGCTGCCTTTTAAAAAATTTCTAAAAGTACTAACATGTCATATTTCTGAAAAAGTGTTTACGAAATTGTAATGTGTAAAAATAATTTTCAGAAATATCAACAATAATGATGTCATACATGTAAAATATTTATAATTTTTAAGAATAAAAGCTAAAGAATATATTTTGATGCTTGAAATAAAGATATTAGTCAAACGATAATATACACTTTGAGATCAATTCATAAACTCTGCAGATATTTTATAAATTGAATATTTATTAATAAAATCGTTCGGTTATATTAAATATATATAAAAGAGCAGGTATGTAATGTTTATATAAAGCAACATTTTTCGATGTCAATATTTTGCTTATGATATTCTCGTATTCGCGAATAATATAGAAAAATTGTCCTAATGGAAATACTCTCAGCACAATGACCTAAATCATAGCCATTAATCAAGTTGGATTTGAATTTATTCTTATTGACTTCAACTAAATAGAATTAATTGATTTTTCGATGAGTTTAAATAGAATGCAAACAATATGCGTATCTCGCATTGTGTTTGATTAATTGATTTTGTAACCTTTTATGTAAATGTTGTACGTATATTTTCGATAACTATATTTAATAATTAGAATTTTTTGACTAATTTCAAATTCGTTATATATTTATCGTGCTTTTATATTTATTTTAATATGTATTTTCGTTTGTGTAGATGCGTTGCAGGTGTTCTATTATTAATGAAAACTCTTCATGTAATGATGAAAAATTTAACAATATGCAATATTATGTAATTGTATTGCTCTCTGAACGTTATTAAATTAACATTAATTAGATGGAATGTATTCATCGAGAGCATTTCATATAAAGTAATATTCCATTTTGTGAAAATTATAATAACCTTGATTGATGATAAATCCTGCCATGTGGAAAGAGACAAATAACAGCAGTTATGATTGCATTACATATAGTTGGCCAATATTATTCCAGGGACAATCGAAATTACGTGCCCCTATCTGATTATTGCACTACAAAATCAGATGTCATAATTCAAGTGTCATGGATTGTATAGTGACTTTTGATTCTTTTCACTGAGAGAAAAAAATGGTTTAATTTACTACTTACTACATGGGATAACTATGTACGTAATTGAATGAACTATTCTCTATAGTTTGAGGTTATGCTAAGTTGTCAACATTACTAGACAACGGCATTTCTACTATATAAACGAGATCATGTCCAAATTTTTCAGTGATTTCCTGCTTACATTAGATTTGCTTCAGCTTTCGAATGAAATTTAGCAAATTTTAATACGCTATTAGCCGTTTTCAAACGAATATATCGTTAATGTTATTCAGTTTTTAAGTTTGAGGTTTTGTTTAATGTAAACATACGAAAACAGCTAATTTTGGAATGCAGATCAAATGTAGAACTAATTGAAATTGAATGAAATATCATTTATTTTAACTAGGCTATATTTAGAAAACGTATCACTTCAAATGAAAATTCAATATTTTGTCTGTAATTTTTCGCAACCAATCGAATGAAACCTATGACATCCGATGAACTCGAAAGACGAACAACGTTAGAAAAGCAATGGATGTATGCAAACGTTTAATCAATATCCTTTTTAATTTAAGATCGTATTTAAGAACGTTTAATTTCGTATTAAAATTTGTTGAATTTCATTTGAAAGTGGAAACAAATCCAATGCAAACTGAAAACTACTGAAAATGTTGAATCTCGTTTATTGGGATAGTTATTATTGTCGTCATTTCAACTACACAAATTATTATTATCGCGCTTTGAGTTAGTAGACTTTACTGTTTTCTTTTCTCTATGTTATGAAATTGAAGTATCTATTACGATAACTCGCGACACGGTAAAGCAAATTGAGAAAATCTCGCTTCTACATTAGGTAAGGTTATATTAAGTTAGACATGCTTTGATGTCTTGCTGTAGTATTATCATTGTCCTTAAATCAGTTAGTAAAAATTAATCAAAAGGCGTATTTACTCAGTGATTTTCACAACCTAATTCGATCTCCTTGTGCTCTCTAAATCTGAATTAGTCAAAACTACCAATAAGACAATGAAAAGTAAGCCACCAAATGAATTAGTAATCATTTTTGATAATAAAAAGTTAAATCTTATTACTTTATTACTAATTCTATAAACTACTGAAATAATAAAGTCAGTATCTATACTTGTAGATTAGTAGAATTTTACTAATGAACTGTATTTTCGTCCTATATGTCAGTAAGAAACTTGCTAATTGATGTTAACCTACACTACCGGCCAAAAGTTCGTGAACGCTCTGAATTTTTTAAATCATCAAATAATGTGTTCTATCTCTGAATCGTTATCAATAATGATAAAACTCATAGGATGTCTTTTAAAGTACACAAATAAAGCTTTCAATTGGTGCATTTAGTTTTACTTCAGACGTTATAGTTTCGTAGTTGTCAAATTTTAAAAATGTTAAAATTTGCATTTTTTTTCTTTCGACTTTAAACACTGACAAAAAGTCTAAAAAATGTTTTTGCATATAGTCAATTTTTGTCTAAATACTACAATTCAAGGGCTTTAAAATGGCTCTTGTGAAAAGTCGATACGATTTTTTGTTCCTGAGTTATGATTTTTTTAAAATTGCCAGTTTACCTCATTTTGTCAGAATTCTTTGGAAAAAGGCAAAAAGTTGATAGCTCAAAAAAATAGTAACTCTGACAAAAAAAATCGTATGTGCTTTTTACAGGAGCTATGTCAAAGCTCTTGAATTATAGTATTTAGCCAAAAATTGGAAATATGCAGAAAAATTTATTAGTCTTTTTGTTAGTGTTAAAAATCGAAAGAAAAAAATAGCAAATTTTAATATTTTTAAAATTTAACAACTGCGAAACTATAACGTCTGAAGTAAAACTAAATGCACCAATTGAAAGCTTTATTTGTGTACTTTAAAAGACATCCGATTTGTTTTATCATTATCGTTAAGGATTCGGAGATAGAACGCATTATTTGATGAGTTCAAAAATTCAGAGCGTTCACGAACTTTTGGCCGGTAGTGTTCTTTTCACTATAAATAAGTCGTTTTTTATTAATTAAAGTTTAGAGAGTGAAACACGTGAACAAATACCACAAGACTCGAAGTTAAAAATTAAAAGTGTTTTATTTCATTAGAAAAAAAGTATCTTAAATTTTGAGTTATTTCGTTTTTAAGATGCCTAAATCAAGGCACATTTTAAAATAGGACACTTCTAAGTGTCTTCATTTGAGACACCTCCCGATTTTGCAGTGTGCCTAGCAAACACCAAGATGTTATATAACCATTCTATAACATTTGTATAATCTCAAGAGTCACTGAAAACTAGAAATTGTATAGCAACTTTATAGTTAGCATAAAGCGTAACTGTAAAAAAAGTCTTAAAATTGTTACATCTTATATTAAGCCAATGTATTAGTATGTCCTTTTCTACAGTAGTCCTTCCCTTATTCTAATTTCCTTTATTCTAATGTCTTCCCTTATTCTAATTTTTTCTCTTCTCCTATTCTAATATTTCCCCTCACGCGTTCTCCCCGCCGCACCTTCTACACAGACAGAAAGGAAATAGTTAACGGAACCTTTTTGTAATAGTAAAACGAGTAAATCCAAAAAGTTGTTAAATCGTACAAGAAATTTGTTCCATTTACTATTTTCCGATTGTTAAATCGTTCGTACATAACCTCAAATATCGACTCTAACCTTACATATAGTGAATTCTACTACCTACAAAGTTACAATCGAGTCTACTATTTTTTCGTGGTTATATTAACACTTTTTCTCTCTCTGTGTATTTTGCTTAGTAGCACATATGACATATAACGCGCATGCTCTGCGAAAGAGAAAGAGAGAGGAAAAGCGAAACAGCAAACGTTTAGTGGGAGAGAGGAGAAAATTAGAATAAGAGAAGAAGGTCGCCATCTTGCCTGACTGGACAAATTAGAATAAGAGAAGGACTACTGTACTTTGTCTTGTTTTTGTGACATTCTAAATTAAGCCTCTATTCGGCCTTAATTTGAAACTTTTTTTAAGCGTGTAGATTCTAAAAAACTAACTAGGTACTATCTGGAATATGTATTGTAGGGCATTACATATTCAATTAATTTATTGTTCAGTAATGATGAAAAGTTTCTTGTTTATCTATTTTCGTCGATTTATTGAAGGTAATTTCAGAGAATTTGATTTTCTTCTTCTTCCGAAAAGACCTAAGTTGTATTCCTATTTTGCACTGAATATAATTTCAAAGCAAACAATAAACTTCATATTGTTTTCAATTATTGTTCATCTCATTATTCCGTCTTGATTATCACACGTACAGGAAAAATTAAAAAAGTCGAAAAGGAAAATTGAAGATATCTAAATTCAAATACTATATCCGTCTAATCGAGTTTATTCAAAATATATTACTTTATATCTGAGGTATATCGATGACGTCATACTCTCATACCCAAGTGACAAAGAGGATACCATGTTATCAACATTCAACAACCTTTTCAAAATCAAAAGTTTTCCAAATCGCATTACTTTCCAACAGGAGCTCAAAGTACTCTCTAAACTTCATTTAATAAAAAACGATTATCTACAGCGAAAAGTGGGTTACCATTAATTATTAAGTTTTTTACTGACAAATAGTGCGAAAATACTAATTCATTAGTAAAATTCGACTAATGTACAAGTAGATATTGACTTTTTTAGTTTTGTAGTTTGTAGAATTAGTAATAAATTAGTAGGTTTTAACTTCTCATTAGCAAAAATGATTATTAATTCGTTTGGTGACTCACTCTTCATTTTCTTATTGGTAGTTTTTAACTAATTCAGATTTAGAGAGTAAACAATATGATTAATTTTCCTGATTTAACACTCATTAGAAAAGAAAACAGATATATTTATACAGATTGGTATCATAAAAATACACTCTTTAACATGCAAAATGATCGTTACATATGGACTAATTCATACAGCCATAAAATTATCTGAGACACGTTTCAGACAAAAAAAGTTAATATTGTCAGAAACATTATATTACTCGAAAATAATTGTATATGTAAAAAAGTTAATGAATTTTTCAATACCCTACGTAGCAAAAATAGCATTAATAAAACTAAAATTATAAAAACATCATATCATATGTATATGGAGTCATGGAAAATATAAAATCAATAATGAAAAAAGGAAAATATACGCATGGTTCATAAACCCATAAATAACAACATATTTGGTATTAAACCACGTTTACTAAAAATAGTAATGTCGTATATAGAATCCCTTGTCTGCATTGTGACAAAGCATGTATTAAAGAAACAGGTCGATGTTTAGTAACACGATTAAAAAAACATTTAAAAAAATCTAAGGAAAAGGGGAAGCATACACAGGTCTCACAATGCATCGTACCAATACTGGTCATAATTTTGACAGAATAAAAAAGGTCATAGCCACTGAACAAATAAACTAAAAAGAAAACAAATTTATAAACTTTATAACTTTATAAAAATTACAAATTAATATTAGATTTGAGCAGTCAAAATAACCGGTAATTTATAACACCCTTAGAGTATTATGAACATATACATATGTATAATTACCACCCACTGTATTATTGAAATTGAAACCTGTTAAATAGATGTTATGTTCACCTATAACTACTATAAATTCCTGCATATATGTCGACTTTAAAAGATTTTGTATCACAATATCTGTTTCATAAATATTGTTTTATCCTGTATGTAACCTCGAAAATAGCAAAAAAAGCGTTTTTCGAGTACATAACCTCAAATATCTCAAAATCCTGACGCGATGGCTACTTCTGACTTCGAATTTGGATTCTACGCACAAAATTGCTTTGGAAATGACCCACAGCTCCTCAACAACAAAACCACGTTTACATTTATTAGTATAAACTACTCAGTCGATGTTCGACCTATTTTAGAGTTAAACGAATAAATAATATATACAATTGTATAATGAACCATAATAACGATTAATAATAGTAATGCAATTTATCAAAAAAAATTCAATACAGTAACGCGAAGAATTTAGAAAAAATTGTTATTAATTATGTTATTAATTCAAGTGTGCTACCCCGTAAATAAATCCACCACCTTTGTTGGGAGATGATCGATTTAATATAAATGCATTTATGAGTATTATATTTATAAATCCAGCACAATTTATACAGTAATGTACTTTTAATTTAGGCCAATATATAAATTTAGAGAAATAATCATATTAGTAATAATTTAGTTATAGCTGGTAAATGAAAGAGAATTTTCGGTAATTTAATTATTTGTAATATTTCACACATAATTGGTTGGCTTTCAACAAATTTTAAAACAGAGCATTTCAATATCCAGGTTATTAACTTATCAAAAATGAAAATTCCTCGCTGTAGTCTCGAATTTTATATTGGCGTTTTGCTGTATTATTACGTATTGTTCAATTATACACCCAAAATGTTTTTATTGAAATAAATATACGCAGGTAAATGAATAGTTGCAAATAAAATATTAGGGTGAATTGAAAAACGTGTTTTTAAAAATATATTTTTTTAATAAAATATGTTTAGTTTTTTTTTCATTTAGCGAATGTTTAATTAAACTAAATTTTTTTTTTTGATCAGAGTATGTCAATAAACATTCACTGGAGTATACAATGTTTGTGCAATATTAGGATGATTTATTTTTACATTTACATTTTCGGGATTTTGACGCTGTAAAATGTGGATATAAACGATATTACTGCGAATGTCTTAAAGAACGTTGTTAAATTAATAAAATTAAAAAATTGTTCCTACTATAATAATATTTTTATTTCTAAATATTACAAAAGTCCAAAAACATTTTCGTTTATATTAGGCGTTACCGTCACTTGCGAGAATTTACTCTGACAGCGACATCTACGCAGTGCTTGGAGGACTTCGCGGTATGCAGCCGAAGTTTAACTTTTTCATTCTTTTTCAAATGTTAAGTTAAAGTGGCCGTTTTTATGAGATACGATTCTTATAATCATATGTCACTGAAGACCAATGGTTTTAATTTTAATAACATTTTAAGTAACAAAAGGTTTACATGAGAAAATAACTGTTAGTAAGTACAAATTTCACTTCAATCAGTTTTAGTTTTGAGTATATTGTTTAAATAATCTTCATCAAATATGTCACTGTAAAGAAATGAAGGGCTGGAGACATATCACACTAGGTAAATCTTTCACCTGAATATTCCTCACCTGAGTATTCCTCACATGAATGTAATTATAAAAAAACAAGGAATACATTATATTAAACAAAATTATAACACTCGATTTCTTTTTATTTAGGACAACCGCATTTCTGAAGAATTGAACATGAGAAGTATTAAAAGGGGAGAAAAAGAAATAATCTTTCATTAAGTTTGAACTAGGAAGACGTTCCGTCACGCATCTAGCAAGGGCACCGGGGTTGTAAATCGATGATTGCTTATTGAGTTTAATTCCTTTCATCTTTAAAATAGACACGCGCGTCGCACATACTTTTATTCTCATAAATTTATCGAAAAGCTCAGTGGATTAAAAAGCATTTTCCGACAAGTGAATTTAAAACATTTTATCTTTTAAATGTTGTCTTTTCCCAACAACCATGAAGAATTGTAAGAATACAGGGTTCAAGTTAATATCAAATCATTTTACTAATATTATATATAAAATTTTGTACTCAATATTTACTATTTCAATATTCCAAATCCTATGTAGTTTCTGAAACCAGCCAGAAAACCATAATACGATGTTTGGAAATGTATTTCTCACACTCTGAGCGCAAAATACTATTTTGCTCCCTATATCTCGGGAGATTCATTCGAATTACTGACTTCGCTTCGTTCGGGCATCAAACTTCGCTCGCCCTCGTCGGCAAACACTTATTTTGCTCCCTAGTTACACAAAGTATTATTATCTAATATTTTTAGAATAAAAGGGTCGTTATTATCGACATAACGAGCGTGAAAACATTAAAAAATGGTAACGATTTATACATTTTCAAATAAATTTAACCCTGTTCTAGATGCGTTCCATGCGGGTTTAAAATAGTCTTTTTCGGAACTGTAATCGTAAAAATTCGATTTCACGGTTCCCTAGTCCTTTCAGGTTCTACATAGGGCAGTAATAATATTACACTGTGCAACTAGGGAGAAAAATAGGTGTTTGCCGAAGCGGGAGAGAAAGTGCCATTTTGTTCCCGCAATTTAGGGCGCAAAATAGTATTGCCCGCTTAGAGTGTGAACAAAAATTTAGTTTCACACTTGTCCATAAATGCAAATGCATACGAGAGAAACCCTGACATAATAATTTTCAACACAAGGTCGTACAATTTAAATTTACCAACTAAATGTGGTCCGTAAAATCGGACTTCATTTTCATGTCCGTAAAGTCGGCTGTACCGATATTGTTTGTCGATGCTTATGGACTTCCTTCAATAGTAACAAATAAAATCCTCTGGTTTTTATGAGAAAATATCACAAATAATTTCAATTTCGGAAAGAAACCAATTTTTCGATAAAAATTTATATTGCAACATTATAGACATTTATAATGTGATACAAAATAATTAATAACCGTACTAAGTTCCTTCATTAATAAATGTAATAATGTTTTAAGTTTTAAAAATATTATGCAATGATTTTTCTACTTTCTCTTGTTGATGGACTAACTTAAAAGTGTCTTTTTTTAGTTGCGACTTCGAAGATCTATAACTTCGAAAAGAAAGCATTACCAAGCAAGATCTAAAGCAGATCCAAGTGGATCAAACTGGCTTCTTGAGATCAATATTGAATCTGCTTTCACTATAAATATAAGATAAAATAATAGATCCTGTTTGATGTCAACTGTAGCCATGTCTATAACTATCTCAAATTCAAAACATAATTTTAAATCAGAATTACATCATAAACTGAAAACCATGTGATCTTAATAAACGATGGTTAGGCATCGTTTAAATACAAATCCACGATAAGATTTCCGATACTAAACAAATTATGGAACAATCCAATTAATAAATACTATATACATATAACTTATTTCAAATAATAATTCTATATACTTTTTTTAATTAAGACATCAAAAATATTTTGTAAAATTTGTAATTTGTGATTTGTAAGTAAAATCTACATTCAGCAAGTTAAAAAATTGTATTTAAACATTATTATAAAGAAACTGAGTCTACCATACACGAAGCTATATTTCATTTTGGTTTTAAACTCTTTAAGACAAAATTTAATTATGCAAATTGATATAATCGCAAGAAAACAACTTTCAAAATTACTTAATCATACTTTTTAACCAGACATGACAGTGTATACATTTGATCAGGGTATTTTCATAATATTTTATATTTCAATCTAAGAGAAGTCCTGACAAATATTTTAACATATGAAATTAGACTTTACTGGATTATATTGTTGTGCTCTTAATCATTCGCGCATACTGAGGACAATATATATTGAACTTTAAAGAAATACCGAAAATCTTGGAAACGAAGTATATATTTACTAAAGCTCATAATCGCTTTTAAGATGGTCGTCAATATTCCATTTATATTGAATGTTGAATCGCATTCGACTCGACAACTTTCAAGAAATCTAATTTTGTTCGATTCAACACTGTAAAAACTGTGGTCGTAAATATTTAATGATTCGAACCGACGGAAAAGGCAGTACATTTATCTTTTAAGATGATGATTTAGTGGATGTGAACTTTAATAAAAAGCGTACACGACTATAACCGAAGATGTCGTCGATTTTCAACTACAAATAGCCATTTTGTACGTCTCAACATTAAAATTCGATGAAATGTAGTAAATCGAATATTTTGTTTTCAGGATATTTTAGGATCTGCGATATTAAATATAATATATGATTTAATATTTCTTATATATACGTAGTGATTTATGTGCGTACACTTTAAGGGTTGCAAATACGATAAAGATGCAACAGGTACTAATAGATGGAGCTACAATATTGGTAATTCGCGCAAGTAGTAGACTGTTCTATTGACTTGTAAAAAAATGGAACAGATTGAAACTAATCGAATTGATTCAAAAAAAAATTTGTGATTGCTTAAAGAAATCTTAGTTTTATTTTCGTATGCTTCTTACTGCAGTGCGATTTTCATTTGACAGTTTTACGTACATCGTTACTTGAAAATTATTCTTCAATGTGTCCGTCATTTTTATTGTCTATACATATATTTTACGTATTTATTGGCGCAAGCAGTTCATTTCATTCGAAAAATTGAACGAATAATTGTGTGAAAGTACCATTCAAAGCAAAGATAGGTTGTGGCTCGAGAAACTGATAAATATATATCCGACAGGTCAAAAAACTACAGTAAAAAACCGACAAACAAAAAATAACTGCCCGCTCGTCGATGCGTCTATTTTTTATGGCGGCTTTTTGACTGGGGGTTTTCGATTGCCGGATTTATGATTTTCAGATTTATGACCGTCAGTTTTTTGACCTGTCGGCTTTTCAACCTGCACTGGTTTCACAGACTGACTCGTAAATTAATTAATTACTCAAAATGCCAGAGAATAGACCCCAATTCGATATATAAAAATCGTACTTTTGAACGGGACTGAGTCTTCTTCAATTATTTTTATAAACAAAAACAAACAAAAAGATTGTACCGAATATTCTTCAATTCAAATCGACTTAAATCAAAACATATCTCCGCAGATCGGGAATCATACCCATTTATCAAATTCGAATTCCAATATCCAAATTTTTCTAAATTCGATGACTTTTGCGGGTCTTTTTAAGTTCAGCTCCCACATAATTCTTAAAGTTAAGCATTGCTAACTTTTGTCTTTCATAATGTATAAATAATAGAGTGCCTAGGAAGTGGATTACAAATGTTATCCACTTTCAATAAATTATTATGCAATAACGTACACTTTGAGAAGTGTCATACCAATTACAACTTCTTGTCTATACAATAGTTTCTTATAGCCCTTAAAAGAATTCTTATAACTACTGAAATTCCTGTCTACTACTCACACAGCACATGGACGTCCTTGGAACGTCCTTAGGACATCCTGGTCAGGAAGTCAGGACTTCCTGAGGACGTCCTGTTTCCGCCCCGGGATGTTCTCAAGAGTTCCTCAGGACGTCCACATAACACTGTATTTGGATCCTTTAAACATCCTCAGGACGTCCTAGAGGGATATTCGCGGACGTCCTAAGAATACCCTGTGGACTTTCCGTATTAATCAAACAGATGCCATCAGGTATGTCCTGAGGACATCCTCTTCGGGAAATTAAAAAATCTTTAGGAGACTATTTTTCCATCTTAGAGTATGTTGATGATCTGTAAAGGCCTCCAAAAGTGTAATTTGTATTTAAAGATGTCTGTTTGAGTGGTTGTAATGCCAACCATATTTTATCCTTTTGTGATACTCAAGTAGTATTCAAGAAAATGAGTTTAATACTTTGAATGTGTGTATTTTCTAATTAACTATTTATTCGATAATAACTTTATAGATATAACGATTCGAAATATTTGTATTAATTTTCTATTATAACAATACCACATAAAGTTGTCTTTTGTTTATAGAAATTAATACCTTCCCATGTAATCACAGTAAAGAATCTGCAGGTTTTACAACATTTTACAAAAAGACATTTCTTAGGAAAATGTTAATAAAAATATGATTTTAGTTTTGAAAAGCTCTATGTACGTGAAATAATAATTCTATTTATTTCAATTGCTTTTCAAAAACTAAAATTAATTTGTGAATATAATTTTGGTGAAAAACGAGTTTACTAAGGTGGTTAGACCCCGGGAAATAATATGTTGGGGGAAATTATTTAATATCGTTTCCAAAAATTTAATTTTTATTACGAATGATACTGTTGAAAAGAGAAAGCATTATTCTTCTTGGAAAAAAATTTAATCATGCAAAAATAATTTGTTAAATGATTTTTTTTTAATGACAATTTTTTTTTAATGGCACATTTTTTTCTTATCACCCGTCAAACATTTTTAAAAACTGAATAGATTTTAAAAAATGACGGCTTATTTTTTTGGGAAAAAGATTCTCAATAACTTGACCGAACGGATTCTTCCAAATTCTTTGCCTAATTACTAAAATTATCCAGAAATTGTATAAAGTAATAGTTTTTTTAAATGAAATAGAGGTATTTGCACGGGAATTTGCCGTCAGCTTCATAAAATATACAAAAATAGTACGGTCAAATTGTAGAGAATCGTTTTATAAATAAGCCGCCATTCGATAAAATCGATTCAGTTTAAAAAACTGTTTGACAGGCGATAACAACAAAATTTGCGTCATTAAAAAAAATCATTTAACAAATTATTTTTGAATGTTTAAATTTTGTTCCAAGAAGAATAATGCTTTCTCTTCTTAATAATATAATTCGTAATAAAAATTACATTTTTGAAAATATTATTAAATATTTTTCCCCAACGTACGATATTCCGGGGTCTGACCACCTTAAGGGTTACAGAATTTTTAAATGATTCTGACATATATCCTCTATTGGTTCATTTATTTCGTAGGTAAAGTAAATGACGAAACATTGTGATGAAGAAAACAACGGCCAACATAACCTAATCTTATAAATCCTAACCCTTACATTATCGACCAGTGACAAATTCTAAACGTCCAAATTAAAATTAGTAACCATGGACATTTTCCATATTTTTTTTTCATTTTTCGTTAAACATATGGAATCGAGAGATCATTATATTCCAGTTATATCCCAGGGTGACATTGGATGTCCTATTTCAAATCTATCAATAAATGGAGATTCCTGAAACAAATGGATAGCAAATATCCTTTTTTCGAAAAGAATCTTTTCATCGGCTTCTGACTGTAAATCGACCGAGGAGTTCTTAATAATAAACTTCAATCAAGGTCATTCTGTACTGTTTTAACTGCCACACATATCTATGTAATTATGCTTCTCAAGGAATGAGTCACTAAATTGACTAAATGGAAGTACACATTATTAATTTTCCTTGACTTTTTCATTAAATTGCATATTTAAAACGTATAAAACTCGTAAAAAAAAAAAGAAAATGGTTCCAGAAATTTTCCATTATTATCCCGAAACAATCGCAATCGATTCTCTGTTGTCCATGAAACATTCTGATTTTCTACTGCGCAATGCTCGCACATTTTAGCGCCTGAAAAGTCGTAATTAACCACATTAAAGTTCGCCGTTCCCGTCCGGGCTTCTGTTGCAATTTTTCTCCGTAGATAATAATCGCGGAAGTGGCGCTGAAATACTGGACTCTTTCAATGGGCCTCGTTACTCCGGAAATACGTAATTGAATGCATTCACCGCGATGCGCCTCGTTCATCTACATATATACACGTAAATAGAGTTCTCGCAGATGCGAAAAAATTATAAGCTTCTTTTGGAGCTCAAATCGAAGTCAATCGTCCGTACGTAAATTCACTTCATTAATCACGGCGATCAAGAACTTTATGAAGCTGCTGCTGATTCAAAGTTGCAATTTCGAATCCTGGATATTTCTTAGTAAGAATCCAGGTCTTTTTTAAGTTTATATTTTTCCTCAATTTATTTCTGATTTTTATACGTCTTACGTGTAATCGTCAAACTAAAAGAAAAAAGTATTAATTTACTATTTTTCGTTCCTATAATCTACTTCGGAACAAGTTTGCTAATTACTTTATGATTTACATAATGTGTCTTTTTTAACACAATAATTCTTTAAGGACGGGAAAACCATTCTTTATTCTCAACTTTCAACGCCGTCTCTTTTAATACAATTGGCCTAGAAAAAATTCTTCGTATACCATTTTCCAAAGTTTGAAGCCTCCTCTTTTGGATGTTGCAGTTAAAATAGACCAACATTACAGTACATTATTCCAAAATATTTCCAGAATCTTTGGGACTTTCTTTTGAAGATCTTACATTTTGAAATTGAAATTTTTTTGCTAGAATATCGTAAACATGATAAAAAATGGTTATCCTAATCGGTCCTCATAAATTATGTTGCGCGTTTATGAAATTCAATACGACGTCTTTAAATTTTTTTCTCAAATTTTTAGGACTAAATACATACAAGTTGTATCCAATATGCAAAAAAATACTGTGAATAAAAAGTAATGTAAACATTCAGACACAAGAGAATGCTGATATTATATACGTACTATTGAATTTGGAGCTTTACATATGAAAAAAACAGGCAAATTTCACATTTTTTAACACATCACTTCTTTAGAAAGATCGGAGATTTTTTTCTTAACACATTAAGTCTCAAATGGGCGAAAAATTGTCGTTGAATTTTACATGGTTTTTTTTTGTATGAAATACGCACTTAAAAAATTCGGCATATGACATTTATAACGCAAAATTTATCATTCTTTAAGAATCTGCGGTCAAAATTTGTTATATAATAAGTATTATATGAATATAATAAGTATTGAAAGTGTTATAAACAATTTAAAAAAAAATACATGATTTTTCGTAGAAAAAACTTCCTTCAAGCCATGACTTCACATGGAAAAAGTAATGGAATTACCTCAAACGCATAAAATCTCGCTACTTTTTCTGAAATTCAAAATGGCGGACCACAATATGGCGTTGAGGCCTCGAACAATGATCCATGAGGTCACAAAGTGCCTTAATTTTTAAAAATGACTGAAATCGTTTAAAACTTGTTACTCAGGTTTTTTCGGTGTCGCTGATTACGAATTTGAAGTCAGTTTTCAAAAATTCAAAATGGCGAACCCAATATGGCGGTCGAATTCGTTGAAACTAGATGAAATCGTCTGAAATATTTTGAGCGACCGCAAAAACTCTTGTACACATTCTTTTAGAAAAATTGAAAAATATAGACATTTTTTACGCCATACTGCATCCGCCATTTTGAATATTAAAAATCTGAAAAATTTCACATTCGTAATAAACGACACCAAAAACCTCCGAGTAACAAGTTTCAAACGATTTTTGTCATTTTTTTTTAATTCAGGCACCTTGTGACCTCATGGATTTATGCCTCAGGCTTTGACGCCATGTTGTGATCCGCCATTTTGAATTTCAGAAAAACTAGCTTTATGAACTTGTTCCTGAAGATCAATGGACGCGAGATATTATGCGTTTGAGGCAGTTCCATTACGTTTTACAATTCCGTTTTTTTTTTTAAATTGTTTATAACATTTTCAATATTTATTATTAACAAATTTCGACCGCAGATTCTGAGAGAATGGTAAATTTTACGTCGTAAATGTCATATGCCGTTTTTTTTCGTGCCATTTTCATACAAAATCGTAAAAGTCAACGACAATTTTTCGTCCATTGGGATTTGTAGTTTGGCTTAAGTATAAATCAGTTTTTATGATTTGTATACATCAAGTAAAGAATTTACGTATTTAAAATTAAATCGAGAAAGTCATAAAGAGACTAGAATTACGGAAAGCGGAGAAATGTCTTTGTTATATTTATGTCGCCATATTGAAAAACAACAATGTCAGCTTTTTAAACGTCGATTTTTCAATGTTTCGGAATTTTAAAATTCGGTTTTTTGGCATGTACCCAAAACCGCCATATTGAAATTTCAAACCTCCGACGGGGTTTGTTTGAGCAGATATCCGTGCCAGCTTGTAGCATGCCAGCAATATTTTAGCAAGAAATTGTCATTTTAAAAATGTGAGATTTTTAAGGAAAATGTACTGAATCTTCTTTACATCTTTTCATAGGTCAATCTTAACGATGCCATCTGAATGCGGAAGCATCATAATTACGAAAATGTTATATGATGAATGTTTTTTTGGTTGGTTGTATTAAAAAATACAGCATTGACAGTTCAAAGCAAAGAATAGATTTCCCGTCCTTAAAAGCTTAAGTCCCAAATTTCATCAATTTTTGATGAACTTTTTGTTCTATATTCAAAAAGTTAAGTAATTAATTAAATTGTTTACATTGCTGTTTTATTTAGTAAACAACTATAATTGTTTTAAATAATTTCGGTTTAAACCCGGTATAAATGATCCGAAAATAGTAGAATGAGCAATTTTGGGCATTATATTTTGAATTATCGATTTGGTAGAATAGTTTAAAAACACAGGCCAACAAAATTTGTAACCAGAAATTGGACTACACTTTCTGAAGGGTTTCGTAACGTTGTATTCAAATCTGGTACATGATTATACTATTACATCAAGATTATTGAGATAGCTAAACCTAAATGTGAAAAAACAGTGTTTTACGATTTTCAGTAGATTTTTGTGGCGGAACTTAATTTTTCTTCGAAATTTGACAAAACACGGATTAAAGTGCTAATCATCAGCTTTAAAGTTTCTAGTTATTTAGATACGATCTTTTTTTATCGATTTATCGTAGTATTTCTCGGGGTGTAAATATGATTTAGATACACTTAGTAAATGTGTAATTATATCAAAATAATTAACAAAATGAGGCTGACCTTGAAAATGTTGCTGAACAAAACGTTTGTAGAATTGATCGAGGAATATCATGAAATTTCGTCGCGTTTGTCAAAATCCCAAAATTTTGAAATATCTTGAAACAAAATGTGAAAAAAAATCGTGGTATTCTTTGAGTACTTTCGTAAAAATTTTTCTGAACATCTATCATTGTTTAATAAAAATTTCCTGAACCTCTCGCCGATTTTTTCATGTTTTAGAGGCTATTTTAGATACTTACACCTTTATTGGCAAAATGTTACTATGAGTATTCAGAGTTCCAGTCTCGAGGACACGATTTTTTTACTTCAAACATTAACAATTGTGAAAATCTAACAAAAGATTCTGAAAGTTCAGTTCTGGACAATTTTTAGAAACTTTCTTTACACAAACTACAACCATTGAAAACTGTAGTGAAAAAATTACCATTCAGATCTTACAATTAAAGTAAATATGCAACCAAAGTTTGCGAGTTCCAGAAAAAAAAATAATTTGATGAGATATTACACAAAACGAAGTTACTGCATTTTTCATGTGTTATAGTAAAAATAGCAGCGTCTTATATCGGTTTGTCTTCTCTGTCCAGAATATCAAAAATTCAAGAGACTAAAAATCGGTACAAATTTTAAAAAGTGTTAAAATGATAAATATTTGTATGTTGTTATTAATATAATTTTTAATTATAAGCGATCACGAACTGTAAAGAGATAATTTTATAATTCTACAAATTTACGTTTCTCAGAAACCATTCACACAATTGCACATTTCCAAGAACGAATTTATGAAATTACATGATTTCGTACGTAGCATAGCCGTGCCATGTCGTAATACCAACAACTATGACGTTAATTATCATCACGATATAAAATGATAATTGACTTCCAAAATAACATTTTTTACAAATTATTAATATTTCTAATGGATAAGAATTGAAAAGTTGTTAATGTCTGTATCCGTCTCACATTACACAGGCAATCCGATAGTTAAGCATTTCTACCTTCAAGCATTACTACCTTACCTGTGTCTGAATTAACCAGACATACATTATATTCACAACTTTTAGTGTTCATGTTGAAATATGTTATTCTACTTGAAAAATAAAGAATCACGTATTTTTTTAAATTTCATTAAACATTTTTAGTCATTTTATAAACAATTTAACATTTTGGCGAAATAATAATTTTTTGCATGGTCTTCTAGTTCAAGGAAATAAATTATTAAAATTTCCTAGATTTCAAGACCAATCATTTATTTTTCGAAAACTATAGACTTTAGAAGAAATTTCCATTCCGTAAAAATGTATTAGAATTTACTAAAGAGCCTTCTTAAATTTTTTCAGATTTTTAAAATTATTTCTTCAAAATTTCGAATTTTCGAAAAATCAAAAAGTATCGATATTATAATATTCGAATTACAAATAATTGTATCGAGATCATCCAGATCGTCATAAAAATAAATCGTTTATAAAAATTTAAAAACAACCGTGTTTCATTATTTTCAAGTAGAATAACTTATATCATCAGGAAGTTGATTCTTGACATCACAGACAGCGAAATAGAAAAGGATTTCGAAATGTGCTCTAAAAGAAGTCACATGACCCACTTTATAAGATTTTCTGAATATGAATTCATAAAGATCTCATAATGACATCGAGTTCTGAAAACCCTTAGGCATCTGACTTCTTTTGCAGCACATTTCGAAATCATTCTGAACTCTTTTGTATTTCGCTGTCTGGGATTCCATCAGAATATCTGCATGATTTGAGATGGATCTACTCTAAAATTGAAAAAAACAATACTTGATGAAATTCGTTCGAAGTAGAGACAATTTTTTTATATCCACTATAATACAATGCGTTAACAAAGCGTTAATAATAATATGTAAAAGTAAAACTTTTAATTAATATAAAAAAAATTCTTTTATTTTACAGAACATATTTCCAGTCACAAAGCGTATTGTCACGTAGGTATAAAAATTACGTACAGTTGAAAAACCGAATGAACAATAGCTGAGCGTACAATGATGTATCCATTCTATTTCCATTTTAACACATACTCTGATGCATATGTGTGTGTAAACCACCACCATACAGGTAACTCGTAGTTATATTCCCTTGTGTACATTGACGATCCGTGGTGGATTATTACAGCATTAAATATGCACGTCTACTTTCTGTTCATTCCCATTCATCGTGTTTTCACTTGCTCATTGAAATTGTATCGATATTTCTTGATAATGAAAATTTAGGACAAAATGCAAGAATAATAAAAAGAATTTGTAATTATTTACTCAATTTCTGTACACTACATCTTGTACCTTCTCAGTAAGTATTTAAAAAAGCGCAAGCAAGATATAAGTACTGTGCTCGTTTTGACGTTGTTTACTTAGTGCGATCGATTTGTAATTATGATTTCCAACGAATACTTTTTTACCAGTATTCACATTATGCGTTTGTTCAACAGGAATATTATATGAGTATTTTAAAGAAGAGAAGGTCTGGTTATTGTTTTAAAGGTTCAGTATTAATAAGGACTTATTATTATTACTAAATTAGTTGTTTTTATAAATATTAGAAATCATTAGTATATGTTGTACTACGATTAGAAAGCTTCCAGAGGTTCGCAATTAATCAAAAGTAAGTTAGAACCGTCAATTTTGCATGAAATTTATATTTTATTATTTTAAATACTCAGAAATATATTAATAATAAGCGTATAAAGGTTAACTTTGTAAACAACATTGGAATAGTCATAAAAAATAGTTTGCCTAACGTAACCGCGAGATGAAAAATCGTTTTTCCAACAGTAATCTTTTACTCAAATAAATAAAACGTGCTTAATTCGAATTAATTCCCTTAAATATTAAACATTTTGAAGATTACGAAGAATGATTTTTTAAATCTGTTAAATTCGGATAACCTGCTGAAACATTCCATTTAAAATTAAAAAAATCTCAATTTCCTACTAGAAATTTTCGCCTGTAGCTTAATGTTAGTTGGCTACGGTATATTACGTATAAATCAGTTTTACATAATGTAGATTTGAACATACTAAAATTCCTTGCCACTAGAGTCGAGTTATAACAGAAGGGGTACTAATAATATATCGCGATTAATAATTAAAATGTAGAGTAAAATTAGCAATATTAATACCTACAATTTCATTTTTTATTGGAATTTATTAGAAACTTCTTTAATAGAACTCTCTTTAATAGAATTTTTTAAGAAACACGAAAAAATATGATTTTTAACATTTTGTAGTATGTCGTCTTTTAAAATAGACTCGAAAAGTAAAAACTATTTTATCTCCTACAATTTTGGTCAAAATACATATTAACCCCTTAACGTCCAGAATACACGTTTCCCACGTACAATTTCCACAGCATATTTCAAACTGAAAATAATACATAGGCGGTTCGGAATGTGCCTCAATTACTATTTTAGAGGGTACTTTTTTTCAAAATTTAAAAAAAAAAATCGGTATTTTCCTTTGATTTTGGCAGTATGTGAAAAAAACACATACTCTTTTTGGAGGTCATTTTTTTTTACATTTCATTTTTCATGTCGATACCGCGATTTCTTTAACAGGAAAAAAGTACATAAAATGTTTGAATTTAAACGATATGCAGATTTCACCTTGAAATATCCAAAATAGCGACTTATTCCAAGAAAATTTTTTTTTGTAATTTTGGCAGTATGGAAATATAGCATTTTAAACAAATTTTCAACTGAACTATATATCTTATCTCATACGATGTTTTTTTGGTATGCTGATCACGAATCTGAAGTCAAAGTTTTGAAATTCAAAATTAAGTTCAGATTTATAACCAAGTGACATTAGAACCCCCAAATTTTGCGAAAATCGATGAATATTTAAAAATACAGTCTATTATAATGATTTCACAATTTGAATTTTAATAATCGGTTTTCAGTTTTGTAATCAACGAGTATGACGACCCCTAGATATCAATTACACTAAAATCAAACAAAAATATTAAAAATATGTCCGCCATATTGGATATGCCATTTTGAATTTTAGTATTTTTACCTAACCTAACAAAAATATTTGCTGAGGGGAAAAGTTGTACGCGGAAGCGTTAATTGAGGCAATGACGAAGGTAATAGAATTAATTACATAAATGAGCACTTCAAATAAATTAAGTTTACTAATACCGAAAAATTTTGAAGTTTTGGACATATGTTCATATTCATTAGTTCACTATTTCTTAATTAATATTTTTACAGACTTATAATTTTAGACAATTTCTTGATAAAAAATAGTGCTAAATATATTTCAATAGTTTTTAGGTTATGATTCATCTTCAATTAATTGAATTAAATAAATGTTAGATAAATTCGTGTTGTAGAACATAAATTTCCCCAAAATATATTTCATTTTTCACTTTTTCATCGATGTCCGAAAATTTGTATTATTTCACATTACTCTTCAATACATCAATTCAAGATTATATCGCTTCCACAATTTCATTCGTATTCCTATCATTGTTCTTTTTCCTCGCCATTTGTCATACTATCCGCAACGCTTCAAAATTCCGGTTTTGAGCAAAATTTCCCGATTTATTCCGCTCATCAATTATTTCTTCATGTCATTAAAGCATAATAACATAAATGATGCTGAACTTTTAAAAGTGAAATTCTATTTCATGTAAATTTTCTTTTATAAAATTTGCAATAATTAGTTTTACAAAAATTACCAAAAAGTTTGGAAGAAAAAAATAGCAATAATTAGTAGTAAAGTATTACGAGCAATATTTTTTTCTATTATACTTTTAGGACTGAAATATTTTCCACCGACATCCTGTATGTTCAGAAAAACTTTGGAAAAACAAACTTTAAATTTCAATTGAAATAGTTTCGATCGTTTTCTAATTTTATTCAGAGACTCAATGTTGTTAATTAATGTGAATTACTTTTTATTGATTTAATGACTATTTACGAAAAGTTTAATTCTGTTTTTGTCGACATTTTTAAGCTATCCAAAGTGTACCATTACTAAAGGTGTCATTTGCAGTGGTTTAAATTCAAAATTTCCAATAAAAATTTCCTTTAAAATTAACTTTATCTTTATAATACTCTACCAAGCTATGTGATTAACTAACGCAAAGGTAAATAGTACTAAAACTGACAAAAAATACATTACGCTGCAATTTTTCTGCAATTTCAAGAGAAAACTAGAATTGCAAAGAAATATGGGAAAAATAGATTGTTGAAAATGAAGAAAGTCAATCATTAAAAAATGCCGATTCCAATATAATGTTGCTATTGTTGCTGATAATATCTAGTATACAAATCTGTCAAATTTGAAATGTATTTCTGAAATCACGCAAAGGAGGGCAGCCGCACTCCACAAATCATTTATTACAGGTATTTTTACGACAAATGAAATAATGTTCGAAATAATGAACTGGAAACGGCGGTTATGATCACAAATTTAACCGTCTGAGCTATTTTTATAATTAGGATGAAGAATATTTAAGCATGATTCAATTATAGCTACTGTGAGAAAGAAATGCCGACAAGCTTAATGTGAGTTAATGTATAAATGTCTATTATATCAATACAACTGAAGCGATTTAAAATTTGCTTCGTAAAAAATTAATTTGTACTCTAGTAATATTTGGTAATATTTTTTCATTTTACCTAATCTTGACCTAGTTTCTATTATCCTTTCCAATTTTCTGGTTAGGAATATTGTAAATCCAGTAACTAATACTAATCATAATAAACCATTGGTAGGTACCATTGGATTTCTCACGCTGAAAACGCCAATGCCTGCAGAATTTTCCTGTATCACGTTGCATTTTCGAGGGAGGTTAAATGTGTCAAAATGTACGTTTTTGGCCATATTTCGATATTTTTTGTAGCCAAAGAAAATTTACCTTTGGCAAACGCAAAATCATTATCGATTGGATTTTCCATGCTAAAAACAATGTGTTTTTTGCGTTTCTTATTAAAAAAATGATTGCAACAAAAAAGAAAAAGCATCAAATTCTCTACACAAAATGTTGCACAAACTATCTTCATAAAATCAACGGTTGTGCCATAAATGACGAATAAATCTGAAACAATCACGTTTATTTTAAAAAATACAAATCACATTAAAGAATGGGAGAAAAATAAAAATCACAAAAAAGGTAGATCATTCAATTTTTTACAAAAAAAGTTATAAGCATTTTGTTCGTAAAATCAGCGGTAATGTAGAAGACGAATGAACATGAAAATAATCAATTTGGCCAGTATGTTGCAGCATAAAAGTTTAAAAAGAATACAATGATGTGGGAATGGGACTGCATGTGTGAAGAAGAGGTTTTTAATTTATTATTATTTATTTAATATCATTAAATAAAATGACGCGAATGTGCCTTAGTACAAAAAATGGAATCTACTTAAGAAGATTCGTGTTTATAAATATGTTATATAATATAATACTCCGGCTGACACGTGCTGGGGGTCGAAGTTTTGAAAATTATTATTTTGAAAATTAAATATTGAGGTCTATCAAACCCTGTCCAGTCGGTGAGTACCTGAGTCAAAGGCAGTTGGAAAAGCATAGAAATTTACCAAATTACCGCTACTGATAGGCCGATTATTTTTCTTTTATATAAAATTTAAGAAAACATTTACCTAAAATAACTAATATTTCCCAATTGCAAATGACATTTCTAAAACTATAGAAAATTGTATGTCTTGAAATGTATGTCTTGAAATTTCGAAATTGAAATTTCCAAACTGCCCTGATACAAAGATTCTTTAATCTAAAGAAGGTTTATTAGTTATTCACAAATTTTTATTTCAGACAAAAAAAATTTATTAATACTTAATAAATCTTGTTAACGTTAACACAAATTGTATTCTCAGTATGTAACTATCATTTTACAGTGACTATCAAACATCAAATCTTAGCTTGAAAATTTTCAGGTGGCGAAGTTCAAATATAAACTTTAAGGATTGCTTCTGAAAATGTAAGAACCCATCTCAAATTTTCCAACTTTTTTCAACCCATCGAAAATTAGCATACTCTTTTTGAAAATGACAAAACCAGTCCTAATTTTTAATTAGATCGCGCACAAAACAATTTCCTCTATTCCTATTCGAAAAGTATATAAAAGTATACTCTCTAAAATTTAATATTTTTCAAATTTCTTGGGATGTAAATATTTGTATAATCTCTGTATTTTTCATTTTGTTAGTTCTGCGCTTTATTTAAATAAGAAACCTCTTTATCTTAATTGTGTCTTTTAAAAGAGTCCGCTAATGACCGAATTTTTTAATCAATAATTTAAAATTCCTAAAATAAATAAAGACTTTGAATTACGATTTTTCTTTTGCAAAATATGATTCATTATAGAAGTCTATTAAAAGAATGATTCCGGCATGAAAATTTCCTCCACTAGTTCTGTGAATTAGTGTTTATAACTTCATCATTTTACGTCAGACATAAAGGAAGGTTTGTTAAAATGAAGCTATTTAAAAAACACTTATCAAGTAATTTTTCAAAATGCATGTAACGTAATAATGAAACTTTTATACATATTACTTAAGCACCCAAACTCAATCTGCTTGTTTCGGTATACGTTGTTCTTATTTATTTTTAAAAATATATTTTTTACACTTTTCTTATAGAATTAAGAAAAAAATTCATTTATATATAATTCCATATATGAATTATATATTCAATACATAATATAGAAATCTGTGATATAATGTAGATTTTGAAAGAATTAAAATGTTCAATTAAAATTATGGATAAAAATATGGGAATATGTCTATATACAAACGACTTATTTTAAGCTTTATAATATAAATAATATAATATAATATAAGCGTTTACAACCAAAAAACAATCTCAATTATAATTACATGAGATAAAAAAATTAACCATTTTTGGATCTTTAAAGACAAAAATTGGATTAGTTTTCAATCTCATGCAATTATAATTGAGATTATTTTTTGGTTGTAAACTCGTCCAAAGTTGGTCCTAGAATGTCTCATAACAAAAATCTGACCCATTTTTATCAAAATTTGATCAATTTTTTTTACTCGGGATATTTCAACTGAAGAATATTTGCAAGAAAATATTTCGATATATCATCCAACAGTTTTGCGAATGCAACTAAAATAGTTTTATGTCAGTAATTATAAAACCAGCACAATCATTTCGTTGTTATATTGCGACAAATATTTTGAGTCATTAATGGACTGAATCATCTAAATCCTTCAGATATAATTTAATTTTCACAGAATCCAAATATGTACGCCGAAATATTGACGTGGATCTAGTTTTTGAATGCGATGCAAAAAATCAAGAACTGCAAAATTTCGGATCAAATATGTCCAACGAAGTTTTTGAAATTTGAATTACTTCAAACTCGTTATTGTCTTGATTGCTTTTCGATAAAAAAACTGTTCTAAAGCATAAGTTTTTACCCCTTTGACCTTCAATATCTCAAAAACTATTAGAGCCAATTGGCTATTTTGGCGGTCGTATTCAGATTTTAGGACAAAAATCGTATCAGAATTGACTCACACTTATAATGCAACAAAATTTTGTTGGGCTGTGTAATTAGTGTTATCAAAAACAAAATATTTCCGTTTTCAGGAATTTCATATCTTTCATCAAAACATGAAAAATATTCAAACACCATAATTCAAAAAAATAAAAATACTTGTGATTGCTTCACCGACTTAAATAAACCATTTTAAATTCCACAAAAAAAAACTATCAAACTTCTATGCCCGAAATACATTTGAAATAAGATATAAATTATTGATGTTTAATGGTTTAACAGATATTGATAGTTAGAAGTTGTTTAGGCATTTACGGAAAACACAAGAAAATGTATATTCTTATAAGTGTAAAAAATCACGCAAAGATGTTACAATTTTGATTAATATTTTTGTTTTACAGAAAACGAGACTTTCTAATGACAGTTTCTTTAGTTACATGTGAGGAATATCTCGTTTTTCTAAGCACGAAATCAATCAAAATTCACTCCCTCAGATAAATTTCCCTATTAAATATAAACTAATTAAAATACATTAACAATGGAGAATATCCACGGTATAATTATGCAATATTCGTAAATTGTAACCTTTATAATATGTACAGTAATAAAATGAGACATTGACTTTAATATTTAAAAAGCTAGCTCCGAAGAAGTAACTTAAAAAAACCCTAAAATTGTAAATGTCTGATCAATTTGACTGTTTCTACTTATAGTTCCTAACGTATTTATTGTCAAAATTTAAGTTAAGTACGATTTTATAAACTGCCGTTGTTTGAGTGCCTTTTAATTTGTTTTTAAATGCTCAGTAAGTTTTATCTTTCGTTTGATTAACTTTATAAAAGTTAAACTTTCACAAATTTTTGTTTCTTCAGGCTTTCTCCTTTACGTCAATAAAAATTCCGTAAATATGTAAATAAATATATTTCCTAATTGAACAAGTTCTTCTTTTGTAGAACAAAAAATACACGTGGTATTTCCAAGATTCATACATAATTAGTAATTACACATTTTTAATTAGTTATTTTCATTACTGACTCGAGTCTCTCAAGGCATTTTTATATTCACGAAATTTCAAATGTCAAACCTATAATAAAACAAAACATATACACACTTGTTTTACGTAAAATAATGACACATCAAATGAATTTTATAGTTCATGAAACTTCATCATAGAAGCATACAATAATTACATAAAATAAATGAAAATTATATGCACTCGAAGACGCCTGTAATAAAGTTGACTGCCGAAGGCGAAAAACGCAAAAAAAGTCAGTTTCATTTGAAAATGCTTCCACAATGCTTAATGACAAATAAACATATAGGATTTTTACTTTACTTTCAAGCAATATCATACTCTACTGCAATATATAATTTTAACCCGTTTTTTACAACTTTTATTAAATATTAACATTTATAAAATGTTGAAAAACTGTTCTATAAAAATTAAATATGAATCTACAGTCGCAAAACATTCGTTCAAACGGATCGAATATTTAAAGCAAAACACAACGGTCGAAAAAGCGAATTCGTATATTCCAATTAATAGGGGATTACTCACGACTTTGATAGAAACGAATAAATATACAACCATATTAACTAAGTTATTGATGAAGCTTTCGATTCAGCTTTAAAAAAAGAAATGCTCAGTTTGTCAGACGTTTCCAAGAAATTAAAAAATAAATTCTGCTTTGATAATTCTGTCGATGCAACTGTGAAACTGTAACATCGGTACTTTTAAGAATTTTATGAATTCGGAGAATCCGTAGGATGTTCAATTTACCCCATTAACAGCAAAACAGGCAAAATCATTTTTTATGTTACGATAGTTAGGATGTATTTCATTAATTTTTGTTTAACGACGATTTTGATACGAAATTCTTTGTGTTTTCTGACGTTAATATTTTAAAAATTTGCATTTTTCTAAGAACAGAAATGAAAATTTCAAACAATTCGAAGGAAACAAACTTGAATAATTTCGTATCAACGTCAAACAATTTTTGAAATGCAAAATACGGATATGGTAAAAAATATTGCTCAAGAAAAATAGTTTAAAATTATATAATGGGAACAATTGTGTCCAATGCATAAAAACACATTTATAACTACATAAATCGTGACATGTTTAGGTTGATGGAGAGATAAATAACAGTTTTTTAAGATTACATTAATCTCTGTAGACATGAACTATTCGAAATAGCAAAACAAAAATTGCAAAAGATTTCGTGAAAAAATTGAAAATCCACGCTTCGATTAATCAAAAGTTGTTCGTTTTAATTTAAGGTTTTTAAGGTTTAAATCGGTAAAAGTAACGTAAAAATTACTATTTAGGTACTTTTTGCGCATATTTATTGACCATAGACTTAAAAAAAGGGGGGGGGGTGTACTCCTAGATACTTTCAAATATTGAATTATTGTTTGATTTTTCTTTTTGCAGAAGTTTTGCTACTTTTAAAGAAAAATAAGAAACTTTTATGAAAATAATGTCCCTTAATATAAAACACTTTAGTAAATATTACAAATAAAAAAGCCCACCCCAAAAACGAGCTAAATTTAGCGTCACTCTTCATGTGCAGAGTTCTATATTTTCAAAACGATCTCGATAATTGAAGTGTTTAAATTTATGGTACATTTGAGTACTTCTTCAATGTTTATGCAAACTTCGTACTAAAATCAATAATGAACAACGTTATAATTAACTTTACGCCATATTCACCCTTTGACTGAATAAGCATTAAAGAAATAATTCCCATAAGAGATTTCAACGTTTATGTGTGAGTTTAGTAAGTTATACATGGTTCAATTGACTATGTTCCAAATGTCTCTGAATACAGTGCAAACTTTCCTAAACTTTCATGGAACTTATGAGGAGGATATGGTTCATTAACGCGCAGTTTAATATTTAAGAGCACGAATGAGGTTATTATGTGAATATTTTTCAGTTTCCTAGTCATTTACTACTCCTTCTTTATTGTTGCATTACAATAAGTACTTTTAATAATAATTCTTGTACGTTTGAATAGAACTGAAATACTTATTACACCGAGAAAAATGACTCCGCTGGATTAGCTGATTCATATCAGCTAAAATTTTCGGCTGGAATTGCCGAAAATATCTGCAATTGTAGCTGTTTTGATTCCACTAATGTAGCCTTAACCCTACTCAATTCGCGCTTAGCTCTAAATTTCCGCTACATTAGCAGATTTGTTCCGCTAAATTTGCGGACTTTTTCAGTAAATTTAGCTGAAATTATCGGCTATCCCTTACGGAATTCCAACAGCTATCCCTATAGTATAAAATTGGTAGAATCTGCGGAGTTTTCGGCTGATTTAGCCGGTTATTTTTCTCCGTGTACAATTCCTTTCTAAACTATTTAAACCTGAGATATACACGTATTTTCAAGCGACATTCTCAACAGGAAACTGGATTAACCCATTAACGACCAAAATGACGAGATTTTTAGCTCATTTTTAAAGCTCTCCAGCAAATGGAAAAATGAAAATATCATAATGAAATCAACTTACTCTACTAATTCTGGGTATGCTCTTTCGATTTATGGAGTCGAAATTGCGATTCTTTGCCGTGGAAAAACAATATAGCGTATTTTATCTGAAAAAGTACCGAAAAATCAGAAAATTTGGTTCGAAAATTTGTTACAAAGAGATATTGGATGACGATCCATTCCAAATTATGGACAAACGTGGACAAATAACTTGCAGTGTAAGGGGGATTTTTTTAATAGAGCTGCATTCAGTTTATTAAAATTGGAGTGTGAAAATTTCTAAAAATACGTGTTTTTCATAAAATATTTCTGAAATAAATCGACATTAATCTAAATTGTTATCTTAAATGTAAAATTTCAGTTTATTAAATATTCATGGTCACTTTTTAATATATTTAACGACGTTAATAATGGCGGATTAATTCACAAACCGACCAAGAACACTTTTTCACGGAAAATTTACATTGAATTTGACACGAACTTTTTTATTCGGAAATAATGTAATTTCCAATATTCTACCCGCCATTATGGATTTTAAAAATTCCTCATAATATTTCGATTCAATATTATCCTAAACATAAAGAAACGCAATAAAATAAAGCACCGAAACATTTGCCGACGAGGAATGTGGAAAATCCATTATTTTACTCATTTCCTGTGCCACCACCTTGAATCCGCCATTTAAATGTCTTCTAAAATCGAAATGGCAGCTTTAAAACAGACAAATATCGAAAATTTGAACTTGGAAATCTTTTTCATATTAACCTTTTGTGTCGCGTTTTACAGGTTACATCCGAATCGCTTTTAAATTGACGGATAAAAATGTTAAATGTTCATCAGATTAGAGGAATTTCTGTATTTACTAGGTCGCGGATTATGAATTCGAAGTCGTAATTTTGAAGTTTAAAATGGAGGTACCAATACGGCGAATTTTTCTAAGAAATTATACTTCGAAATTCTTTGCCCATTATTACGAGATTCGTATTACTAAACAACCGTTAAAACTTCTTGAATATACTGTAGTAAATCTATTTTTACCGCAAAACAATTTTTTGTAATTTTTATCGACCATATTTTTTATGTTTCATGAAACATGGAAATTATGTAAATATGCACTGCATATTTGTACAATAATGAAGCTACCTCACATTGGAGTTAAACTCAAAGCATAAAATAAATAGCTATCTATTGTACCCTCTATTTTGAATTTTATAAATCGAATATCGTAATAGCTAATAACTGCTACGAAACATGAATATTTTAGATATACTTCCGAAAAGCCCGTAGCTAAGTTTGTTTTGAACGTTTCTTTCTTAACGTATTTTGATGCACTGATTACGAATATTATAGTGAAAATTGGCGACAAGGTCATCGTCAGGGTCAAAACTATAAAAATAATGTTATTTTCATTATTATTCCCTTCAAAATACGTTGGAAAGGGTATGGTAAAAAAAATAAATGCAAAAAACCGCATTTTTTGACCTTGGAGAAGTTTGAAGTATAAGCTTTTCGGAAGTTCACCCAATATTTTTCGATGAAGTTCGTGATATGGTTGTTTTTTCATGTTTATCGAGAAATATCATATGTATATCATAATAATACGTTAGACGAGATCAAAATTTTATATTTTTTAGACTTTGGGCTAAAAATTCTCTTATAACCTTGTGGAATTCTATGAAATTTCTGGTTAAAACCCGGAATTCTTTCATTACATTCTTAATATAAACAATATTAATAAAAAACAGAAATTTTAAATTTCTTTTATTTTTTACTTAAAAGTCGCCATTTTAGTTTTAGGAGACTTTTAAATGCAATTTCAACTACATTGATTGAAAAAGCACATTTGGAAATAATGGAGCAGGTTACCTTCAAATCAATTCATTTTCGTGTTCAGAACAAAGCTCGAAAATGAAGAAAAAAATGTGTATCTTTAGGACTTGAAGGGTTTAAACTATTCTAACGTATACTATTCGTTAGGAATAAATATTTAATTTAAGTTTTTTAATTGTTCAAATAAGTGTTCACTTAATATTATCGTGATTCATAAATTATCTTTTTAATGACTAAAACAAATCCTGAACATTTGAAAGCTAATTCAAAGATAAAATGATTTTTGAAAGGTAAGTTTTTAACCGACTTATGTGTATTTATTAATAAATTTGAGTAAACAAGGTTACCTTTTACTTATTTTTATGATTTTCAAAAACAAATTCATATTTTACGCTTCGGCCTGGTAATCATTTAAGTTTCGTTTTAATGTGTTACACATTTTGGACTCGAGGACATGTCACAATATGAAATTAGTGGAAAAAATTCTATACGGGATTCATTTTGAAAACTAAATTTAATAAAACTAATTTTTCCTATTTACAAATCATAATTACATGGTTGATACCGACAACCCTTTGTTTATTTATGTATTATTTACTTTTCAGTATCTGTGACTGCTACACCAAGATCTTATCTATTTCAATTAATTTATGAAAAACAGTCGAAGAATCTTCGTTACATTTTGCAACAATTTACTTAATCTTAAATATTTGTTCAACCCCACAAAGTTCAATGGGTTTTTACGAAAATGATATTCAATGGTTTTGAAATTGTTGATGCTGAATCTGGATCATTTTTTAAATGCTCAAAAAATCCGTATATGAAAAGTTTCAAGTAAATCCGATCAACTTTAAACATTTTTTGTTCACCATATTCTGATGATCATTTTTTATTTTCAAAAACGCTCGACTACCAAAGTTTATAATAATTCATTAAGTTTAGAGATTTTGTCTATATGGCTAGGATAAACGAATAAAAAATATAATACGAATAAAAATAAATTTTTATCGACATTTTGTGTCAGTCGTATTGAATATTTACTTTCCGAAATACACCTAAAACTCAGAAAATTCATTTTTTACGTGATATTTGTAGCTTTTAGGGGCATACTAATACCATTCCACATAATAAAATTCCATAAATTAAAAATAAAACAAAAACTGTCATGTTTAAACATTCTATAACTTTTTTATTTGAAAATTTGAAAAATTGTTATTTTGAGAATATGAAAATGCACCATTAAAAAGATGAGTTTTTACTAATAAGAAAATTATTAGTGAAACATTTTTCTCGTGGAATTTACAAGCTAAACTATAGTATCAAACTTCATGAACAAATTTTGTACATTTGGGCGTTTAAGGGTTAAAAGTAAACAAAAACGTGAGACCACAGCCTTTGAATATCCAGCAAGAAAATCTTATCATAGTTTGTAAAAATATAATTAAGCAATGTTGCTTTTTTAATAAAAACTTGCACTCCAATCCGAAGCGTAAAGTGTGAATTGTGTTTTTTGGACGTAATAATGAGTTAAATGATTTTATTTGTTTCATAATATCGTCCGATGATATTAAATATCACAATAAAATAATTTTTTATGATTGTATGATAATTATTGTAAAAAATTATTTGTATAGTCAATTTATTTGTTTACCCTATTGTGTTTAAGGCAAATAATTCATAATTTCTGAAAGAGCATGAAGGATATCATCAATCTTAATAAAAATTTTAAGATTGGAATTCTTAATCAATCTTTTAATGTCCGGCGGACTTCTTTTTTTTAATTTGGAAAGAAATAATAAAAACAAATTTCAATTATGGAATATAACCCCAATGAATTAATTTGATCTATACTAATTAAGTAAATAGTAACAACCAGTTTTAAAAACACTTTCAGAAAAATAATACCGATAAATTAGACATTAGTTACACACTAAAAAACTAAAATTTTATTCCAAACGAGTAAGAATCGAACCGTTAAACCAGGAATAATTTTCAATCCTTTTAATACAATTATTTAATTATTTTTAATATTGCGATATTTAGGATTTATTCTATTGGATTCACATTATACTTCAAGGAATTTAAATATCTTTACTGCTTTTTATTATACTAAGAAAGTTACTTCAACTGCTTTTGTGTGAATTACTAAGGTAAAATATTTGTAGTTTTATTATCGTAGAAATTGTTATTTATAATTTTATTTATATACTAGCGTGACTAAAAGAAAATCTATATTGATACCGTAGACTTTTTTAATATTTCCAACATCCATATTACCAAATAAAAATAGCAATTAAAAAATATCAATTTTTATACTATGAAAGTTTATCACGAAGGCATGGTAAAGTTTTCACTGTGTTTCCACTGGCTCAGCCAAGACAATTTTTTTCTAGTTTTTCGAACAAAATATGTCTTTTGACGTACCATTATGCAATTTCAATTGCTACGAAACTAAATGAAAAAAATGAAGATTTATAAATTAAAATAAAACTTTTAAATCCGTCTGCAAATGTGTCCACAAATGCAGTTGCAAATGTTTCATCCGTTAACATAATCTTTCATATCTCCAATATACATGTTAATAATTTAAAACACTCCCTACTCTCTAAATTTCTTGGAGTGAGAATTCACTCTTTAGTTAGTGAAAACTGAGCAACTCTCGTGAAAGAGTAAATTTCCACTCTTAAATAGTTGAATATTCACTCTTTAAGAGTAAAAATTCATTCTTTCCTCCAGAGTTGTCAACTTCCACCAATCGGAGGGAAATAGTGAATTTTAACTCTTTTTTGATTGAAATTTCACTATTAAAGAGTTGAATATTCACTCTTCCACGAGAGTTGCTCGGTTTTCACTAACCACAGAGTGAATTCTCATTCCAAGAAATAGAGAGTAAACGCAATACGATTATCTTCCCGATACTCAATTGAGATATATTCCATAGTTTTATAATATTATATAATATGTGAATAAAGTAACTGCTAACATTATGTTTAGTATGCACTAACTCTCCATTTTTCTATTTACACTCTAAATTCCATCGAATGTGAATTCACTCTTAATAGAGTGAAAATTGTGTAACTCTATTGAAAGAGTGCATTCTCACTCTTAACTAAAGAAAACTTGCTCTATCTGGCGTGAAAATTCACTTTTAATGAGCGAGAATTCACTCTTTCACTAGAGTTGCCTAATTTTCACTCTAAGTAATTTAGAAAGCAGAGAGTGAATATTAACCCACAAAAATATTTTGAAATTATACTTAAATAAACACTATAGCAGATGACAATTTTTAATAATATTACGAAATCCCAAATTTTAAAAACGTAATTTTCTCGCAGTATATTCTCCAAAGATTATTTGTTGAAATGAAAAAAAAAGTTAAATATAAACTTTCACTGTAACAAAGAGAAAAGTTTAACATATTGAAAGTTGAAGTTCCCAAACGAAATGAAAACACAAAGTTTTCTTTGTTTAAATTCGATAGACCAATAGACAATAATTTTTTTTCAAAACAAAACAGAAAATACACCAACGAACACAACAACCGTAAACTTTGAACTCCAAATACATTAGAATTCTTTTAAAAAATCCACAAAATCGAAACGCGTTAGTTACACAGAGGAGTCTTAGGTACATCCTGGCACTCGCGTGTAATGACTATTTATTTGACTCCTCATTTAACAAAATTGCCGACATCCGAGGTTATTTTTACCATCGAGAATTCAATACCGTACAAATAGTTGTTTGTTTTGTTATACTGCGCAGTTTCGCAGTAAATGAAAACTTTTCAATCAACTTACGGAAACTGTCGTAATTTTTTGTTTTCACTCGCGATTTTTACAAAAAGCTCATAAAATCGTAGAACTTGAAAAATTAAAAAATTTGAAGACTCACTTGTGCTGGTGGTTCCACGCGAGTCGCGAACACAATCGTTGAACTCTCCGGAGGAAGTCGAAAGATGAACTGGTTTCCGGAATTTCAGAGATGATTTTTTGAACGGAGCTTTTTTTGTTTAATTTGCGTATCACGTATGAGAATAACTGAGTATGCGAGCTTGATTGGAGCTTGCGGAGAGTACAGTGGTTAAATGGAACCTGTCTCAGTCTCCAACGAGCGAATGATAAACACAAAGTGCGAGATGCGAGCGCGCTGTTCCCCTCTTTATACTCTAGAACTTGCACCTGTGCTTGCGCACTGCCTGCTCTTGTATATGTTCCGAGCTTCCTCGTTCCCGGCGCAATTTCGAACTTTCGAGCGCATGCACCTACGCTCTCCCCCTTCTCCTCTTGCTCCCACCTGCTGTTTCATTTCGTTGTTACTGATTGCGAACTAATGATGACTTTTGTACTAAATGATGTTAACGACAACAAAAGCTTTTCACATTCATACCGTTCGTTATAATTAATTCCTCTCCAATTTTCCAATAAGTTAATTTCAATTCATTTTTGTCGAGAACCGTTCTTATTTTAGCAATTACAAAAATTAGGCAGATTTAATTTTAAAAAAACTAGTGGCCATCAAACTGCGGCCATTGACTAATGTACTCATCACATTGTGCAGGTTTTAGTAGACCCAGCTATTTAATTGACTGGCCTATTCCATTTCAAATCGGGCAGAGATAAAATGTTGACACCTCGACAAATGTTTTCCATGAAATATATTGTTTTTTAGGGCTAATGAGGAGACCCATACTTTTTTGTATTAAGAAAAAACATTTTTTTCTGAGTTATGCGCAATTTAAAATCATAAACGAAAATCCGCGAAGTCCAAAAAATAGGGTATAAAACTTCTTAAAAATGGTGTATTTTTTAAGTTTTTCATATTTTACTATTATTCCTCATGCATATGATTGTGTTATTGGTACTTTATTGATATCCAATAATGAAATTGACAAAAATTAAAAAATAACAAAATGGCGGGAATTTTTCGAAAAAATTAAAAGTCAATTTACTCAAAAACACTATCTTTTTTTTCTTCCATTTTTTAATAGATTACTGGTAATATTAGTCAATATCTGAGTAGTATCATGTGCGCTAAAAGACGCTACTCGGCTGCAGAATTTTTTGTTTGTTTTTAATTTAAAGTAGACATTTTGTCAGGATAGGACATATTTTATTTAATCTAAATTATTTCAAAAAGGGAATACGTCAAAAACGTGACATGCAATAACCCGATATCTCAAAAACCGACATTTTCATGACTTTTGACGTATCTGTTTCATTCAAATTATTTTTCATATATTGGCGACTTTTTGAATTGTCAGGTTGTTGAAGTGTCAGATTGTTTAGGAGTCCGATTTTGGTACCTCGGGTTTTTAAGTCAAATTAACTACATAAAGAAAAGCGTATGCCGTGAATTGCGTTAAATTTGAAATTAAAAAGTTACTGGCGAATTGAAAAATATTATATTAAGAACATATTTGAGACATAAATAATCTACAAATATATTAGGCAGCATACCAAAAACCCGACACGCCAAAAACCCGACACCTCAAAAACCCAACATGTTCAAACCTAGCTCTTTGAAAACTTGACAATATATAACAAAAAGTGAAAAGAAACTGATACGGCAAAAGTAATAGAAATGTTGGTTTATTAAAGTGTCGGAGTTTTTGAATATCGGGTTTTTGACGATACCCTTTTTGAAATAATTTAGATAAAACGAAATATGTCCTATCCTGACAATATTTCTACTTTAAATTAAAAAAAAAAATTCTGCAGCCGAGTAGCGTCTTTTAGCGCACATGACACTACTCAGATAATGTTCTCAATATTACCAGTAATCTGTCAAAAAAATGGAAGAAAAAAAAGATGATGTTTTTGAGAAAATAGACTTTTTACTTTTTTCGAAAAATGGCCGCTATTTTGTTATTTTTCAATTTTTGTCATTTTCATTATTGGATATCGATAAAATATCGATAACACAATCATATGCATGAGGAATAATAGTCAATATTAAAAACTTTAGAAAACACAGCCCTTTTTAAAAGTGTTATACGCTATTTTTTGGACCTCGCGAATTTTCATTCCTGAATTTAAATTGCGCATAACTCTGAAAAAAAATTTCTTAAAACAAAAAAATACGGGTCTCCTTATTTGCCCTAAAGAACAACAGATTTCATGGCAAACAATTTTCGAGGTGTCTATATTTTACCCTGCCCGATTTGAAATGGAATAGGTCGACTACAGAAAAGTAATGGAAATGATCATTCTCAAAACTTCTACCCCTAACACATGTACGCTAGAGCATTATCATATAACGTAAAGGATATTATTTTATTATTAACTTTTTGTTTCGTCATAATATTTATAATTAACGTTAATGGTATTAAATAAATAAATAATAATAAACTAAAACCTGAAAAGCTCCATTGCCAGATCACTGTATTCTTTGTAAACTCTTATACCAGAACATAAACTGTTTATGTCAACTTGACTATTTTAACATTCATTCGTCTTCTACGACATTATCTTTGGTTTGATAAAGAAAATGTATATGGGCAAATTCCCGGAACGTTTAATTTGTGGCACTAAAACATCTTTGGAATTTATTTTGTGGCACAATTTTTTCCTTTTAACCACATATTCAGGCTATCGCTCTGAAGTGAAAATCATGATGATGAAAATCATATAACTAGGAATAATTAATTACTAGCTCCTGCACTGAAAGAATTTGTTAGTAAATTCTGCCGAAAACTCAAGTAAAATTTGCCGAAGAAGTTAAGTAACCACCATTATGTAACATTTACATAGTCACTTCGGTAATATTTGCTGAACAAAATCTAGAAAATCTACTTAATGACTTGAGTAACAACTTTTCTGTAGATTTTACTTAATAACTTCGGCAAATATTGCCGAGCCAGAGCACATCACTGCATCGAAACATACAAGACAGCTGTTTGTCCGGTTCTTGCAGATGTCGGTAATTCGGTATATATTTTGTAATTATTAATGAATTATATGAATTGTTGAAACTAATTGTTCCAGTATTAGTATTTTATCATTGTTTTTATGTGACTGGTTAACAACTCAAACAAAGATTTAAGGTTAACTTATGTCAAATGAAAACTCATGCATTCATATCACTCACATATTCCCATTCTTATGCAATTGCAATTATAATTAAATAAAATAGATGTCTAAGAACAAGAAACACGGTATAGTATATCACATATTGAGAAAATTACAACCCATAAGTACATGGCTATGAATTTTGTTGTCGTAATGACAGTTTCTGTTTGTTTGATTACTTGTATTAAACATATTTTTGTGTACATCTAATTTTATCTTTTTTTAATATAGATACAACAAAAGTAGCGAAAAATATGTAACGAAAAATTTTTGATGATATGTATGAGGATACGAGTTTAATAAAAATTTTCGTTTGTCCATATAATGCACTCAAATATTATATGTGTTCCTTAATTACATACATTCGTTTTGTGACTTTTAGTGAGGAAAATATAAAGCGTTGGATATAACATTCACATAGGCTTACATTTACAATAATATTCATAAGAGAGACAATTAGATAAATGTAAACTATAATTATATGTATATATTTATATATCTGGAAGCAATATGTTAAGATGTTACAGTCAAAACGAGTATGACTGTAATGTCAGTTCCCATTGCGACAACAAAAATCATATCCATACTCGTTTTGACTGTAACATCTTAACATATTTCTTCCAGATATATAAATATATACATATAATCATAGTTTACATTTGTTTAATTATCTCTCTTATGAATATTATTGTAAATGTAAGACTATGTGATTGTTATATCTAAAGCTTTACATTTTCCTCACTAAAAATCAGAAAACAAATGTACATAAGTAAGGAACACGTATAATATTTAAGTGCATTATATGGACAAACGAAAATTTTTATTAAACTCGTATCCTCATACACATCATCAAAAACATTTTGCTACATATTTTTCACTACTTATGTTGTATCTGTATTAAAAAAAGATAAAATTAGATGTACACAAAAATATGTTTAATACAAGTAATCAAACAAACAGAAACTGTCATTACGACAACAAAATTTATAGCCATGTACTTATGAGTTGTAATTTTCTCAATATGTGATATACTATACCGTGTTTCGTGTTCTTAGACATCTATTTTATTTAATTATAATTGCAATTGCATAGGAATGGGAATATGTGAGTGATATGAATGCTTGAGTTTTCATTTGACATAAGTTAACCTCAAATCTTTGTTTGAGTTATTAACCAGTCAAATAAAAACAATGATAAAATACTAATACTCGAACAATTAGTTTCAACAATTCATATAATTCATTAATAATTATAAAATATATTCCGAATTACCGACATATGCTAAAGTCGGACAAACAGCTGTCTTGTAAATTTTACTCGAGTTTACTAACAACTTCTTTCAGTGTATGTCTCAGCGTCCTATATTACCGACTGATTTGAACGCGGACTCAGCTGAACTATAATTACATATATTTATATATAATTTCAAACCCAGCTTTTATTATGCTTTTATTATTATATACTATGTCTATATCTTTATATATTTGTAGTAGAAAATCACTGATTTCATATAAAAAGATAGCCAAGTAATTATTACTTAGTTTTTCAGCAATATCTACTTAATAGAATTTCAGGAACCATTACATAAGTAGTTAAGTAATATGTGCTGAATAAGTTCGGCAAATTTTACTTAGTTTTCAGTTCGGCAGATTTTACTTGACCAACTTAGGTAAAATCTACATACGATTTCTTTCAGTGTGGTCTATAAGGTTCCGCAGCATTCATCCTTGTACGTTCAAAAAAATTAAAAATTACAGAGAGGAAAATATTGTATCCGGTAACATACTGATGTTACTCGGTACCATCAGTATATTACTCCGGAATATATATTTCTTGATAGTCTATCTTTTTTGTTGAAAGGATATTTTTGTATGATTTGTATATGAAGAAAATATGAAAGGTATATACTCTACCATTTTCAAGGTCACTCTTTAAGATTTCTAGGTCAAAATTGAGCTTTGGTGATCAGAGATACCAATGTAGCGCCAACCTTGAAATAAAAATGGAGAGATGTTTTCTGAATTTTGTTTTGCGCTACGTTATATAGATTATTGGAATTCTAAAATATTTGAAACTTATTTATTTATTTTTATTTATTTATTATTTCAACACAGTTTTTTTATTTATTTATTACTTATAATATTTGCCAGAGCTTCAGATCGACTTAAGAAGATAGCCCCTATTTCACATTTGTGTATAAAATGTAGGAAATGTAGAAAAGTACAACAGCGGTCATGAGTCGTTTTCCGACAGATAAACAATATTTTCGAAATGTTACGTACAGGGAAGGGGGTTGTCGCGCGGTTATAGGGGTCGAATATATATTTCGATAAACAATAACGTATTTTCCTACCACGTCATTCTAGGTCGCATGCAAATATTAGAAAAATATAAATAAAAAAGGTTGGCTGATGTTTCGTCCCGGGTCCGCTCACGGACTCTTCAGTGGGGCTTGTGAGCGGACCCTGCCCCAGACATATCTCGCCATTAAATACGTCATTTTTATGCAATATGTAAATAAATAATATAATATACAATATAATAGATATATCGAATATTACTCACCCACCGGTGAGACCGCGAAGCGACCCGGGAAGTCACAATCAACGCACCTCAAGGTTCTGTCTCTACGATATACCCGAACTATAATGGTAAAACTGGTCCGAACGTCTCGGAACCCAACGATCAACTGACTGAAGGTGCCTTCCACAGGCCCGTTCATTCTAGTTCGGATTATTTGTTTACTAGAGGCAGGACTTCGGAAACAACAACCACGCCCCAAAACAAACTAATTGCAAAGAAGTTAATTCATATTTTCCTCCTAATTCTACAGGAATTTTATTATAATATTATCTCACTCGACCTAAACGGTTATTAGGAGCTTCGTCGCGTGGCGATCCGGAACACGAAATGTAAACAAACAACGTGACTGGTCTTGCCAACAGCGAGCTGGTGCTTAAAAACGAAATTGAAAAATTGTTCACCAGTCGGGGATCGAACTCACGACCTACGACTTCGTAGTCAAGTGCGTTACCTCCAGAGCCACGAAGCTTCAATATTTTTGGAAATAAAACTGAAATTTTTTCTTGAATTTGAAAACATTGAACGCTCTAACTAAAAAACTATGAGCTTTTTAAAAAAATTCAGGAATTAATAGCTCTGAGAATTCATTGAGAAATATAGCGGAAGTTTTTTAGATTATTTTGTGTTATTTTCAGAAATTTCTAATCTAAATTTTTCAAAATTATAAATTATTTAAGAAAATTTGACTGTAATATGTTCACGCTTCTCTTTTCTTCTTCATTAAGTTTTATAATTAGGAAGAGATTAAATACGGAGTTTTTAGTTTAGATTATCCAATTATGAAGAACAATTAAAGGTGTAATTTAAAAAAACTTCTTTTCCGATATTTTCAAAAGTGAAAACATTTTCTTTGTTTTTTTTCTACAGAGTTAGCTTATCAAATTTCGTCTTAAACCTAAACCTGTTATTATTCACTATTTTCTTAAAATATCCCTTAACTGGCACGATCCTGCATTCGAACGTAAACGGCACAACGGGTCTGCTGGACCCGACATATTCAAACATGTATTGTGCAGCCAGTAGTGAATATTTTTGCTAAAAAATTTGATCCGAGGTAGCTTATGATATATTTTTCAAAATGTAAATGGTTTGACCGATTTTAATTTATTTTAAGTTAGTTTTAAAAAATTGTGAATAATAAATCTATGATTTAATTATTAAAATAAATAAAAATTCATGAGTTTTTTAAATTTTAATATTTTGGCCTTCAAATTTAGGATGATACTCTTTATATACTATTCTTCAAGGAAAAAATTATTACAATAGCAGGACTTTCAAAAAAGTTATTTATTTGGCAGAATGAATGAAACTTTTTAGGTCAAAATTCAATATTCATAATTATTAATGTTTAAAGATAATTTATTAATTTTAATCGAATAAATTGTACGAAAAAGCATACAAAATTACTAAAAATGTATAAAACAAACATAATAAAGCATAAAAATTATTCAAAAGCCACAAATTTGCCACAAAGGGCTGATCGATGATCGTTAGAATGAAGTTCAGCTTCCTCTTCTCTCAAAAGCATTCTGTTTGTAGGAGGTGCCTTCATTTTCTTCTTCTTCTTCTGTATCTGTGAGGTCTGCATCTAGATCATGCTCATAATCATAAGTGTTATCCTCTTCGTTATCGCTCATTTCCCCGCCAAAGTCAGTTTCGTCGTACTATGTTTCCAGCAACACTTCTCGAAAGACAAATTGTAAGCCATCTATATATCAGAAAAAAATCTAAGAAATTAAAAAAAAATTATTTTACTTGAGGTGATATACTTACGTTGGAAATTGAGCAAAAAACACAAAATGTACCACTGTAAACTTTTCACGAAAAACTATTTTTCACTCACTGATGGCACAATGGGTCTGCTCGACCCGGATTTTCGATGAGATCAACTTTGAGCGACTGCTTAACACACATTGACGCTCGCCGCACTGTAATAATCGACTTCTGTTACAGTTAGTGATATCAACAAATGGTAGATATCAACAATTAGTCGATCTCTGAAAATGTAATATTATTAATTCAAGCTCGAATAAACGCTCGGGTCTAGTGGACCAGTTAGTAGTGCCAGTTAAGGGTTAAAAATCTTCATATTGAAAATATTCTTCATAAATGCAACTTGGTGATCTTCTTGTAATGATTTTCCATATAAACGATTTCTTAGCTTTAAAAAAAAAGTATAAAGTTGATGACATCTTTAAATTCGAAATTCAAAAGGTTGTTCTTAAATGTCTGAATTTTGTTTTGATGTTTTTTAGAATAAATAGGAGAATAAAATTCAGTAAAATAGGTAAAACGATTATAAAAAATATGTTTGGAAGGAAAAAAATTAAAGATCTTTAATTCCCGTATTCAACAATGACGGGATAAACGGAAATATTAGCGGTCAGAATGGGGGAAGGTACATTATTAGGTTAAAATGGAGGGTGGCGCAGAATTTCGGGTGACGCACAGTATTTCACCCCTCCGTCCAAAAAAAAAGTTTTTCGATCAATTTAGTTTTGTTTATAAACTGTTTTTTGATACACGTGTCCGTAAAATGTCTACCTTAAAAAAAATAATAATACAAGATTTCAATAAATCTTATGATACCAGCTTCTTATCTCTTTTTTTTTAGGTTAAGATAAAGTGTCTACTTTACGGACAGTAGATTAATAAATAGTGTTCGCTTCTCGCTCGTTTGGAGATTGTGCGCCCGAGGAGCGCCGAAGTCCACTCGGTCCGTAAAATTCAATTTTACGAACCAGGACCGAAAAGTACAATTTCGATCAATTAGCCATGGATCTGGGACTGCCTATGCTTCTAATATGTTGAAATGTTTTCACAAAACCCATACATTTCTTTATTCGACAGAGTTTCAGAAACAAAACAAAAAAAGAATAATCGAAAAATAATGCAATTTATGGAAGAAGAAGCATTTTTTGTACTTTTTAAACATTTGTTTTTTCTCGACTGCAAACATTCCAATTTTTCTCCAAGTTACAATTTTCAAAAATTCATAACCTTAATGCTTAAGGAGAGTTTGAGAAACACAACAAAAAAGAATATTAAAATATATAGAAGGAACATTTTTTACACTTTAAAAATAATTTTTCACTTTGCAAATAATATGAGATAAAACCCTGAAAATTTTAGTTTCTTCTTTTTAATGTGATTTATCTCCCAACATTTTATCAGAAGAAAAATATTTTACATTGGGGCGCGAAATCCCCCATAATGACCCTTAATTCCCCATGCATACAATAGGCATTATACATTGATAATTTCTGTCGCAAAATATTTTTAATCTGAACTTATTTTGTACAGTAAATACAGTATATCCGCGGAAAATGTAAATGACTTAATTGAGCATTCTATTTTTCTAATTTCTATAATATCTAACCTTTGTTATTTTGTCTTACTTTTTCCATTTAAAAATTTATTATTGTGTAATGTATTTGTCTTTTAACCGTTAACATAATATAAATAAAATAAAATACAAACAAAATAAAGAAAGCAAACCTATCAATTTGAAAAACTTGGACTTCAAGTTGGAAAATCTTGATGAACTTCGAGAAGTTAACACAGCGTGCAAGGAGTCGGCTTCGTCAATAAACGGAACGACTCGAATGTCTTCGGCTTACTCCTAACATGATGGAAAGATATATTCTTTCCACCGTGGGGAGTACTAGCCCCGTGCAATTGACATGGATTTGACAGGATGGTCAATCAATGGTAAAATTTTCCAAGTGGCAATATTTGTATAAATGTAACACTGACAAAATTAAAATTCAAAGACAGAAAAACGCATCAACAAGCGTTAGGGGTCCCCTCTAATAAATAACTAAAATTATTTACATACTAAGCTTTTACATTCTTAGCTTTACAATCTAAGTGTACAGAGAAAAGAGTTATAATATAAACAATGCAGAATTAACATAAAAAGAAACAATACGTATAAAAATGTACGCAATATATATAAAATAACATTTTTGCGTCAATTTCAGTAGTCAGGTTATAACGCCTCGAGTAATCGCATGTGTATTAAAAGAAGCTAGGAGGTTTTGTCCATACAAAACGCATTTGAATTTATGTAAATTATTTAATAAAGAAAACATTTAAAAAACCAAACTCTTAAATATCCGACAAAAACCGATTATTTTAAAAACCCGAATATACCATACTTTTTTTATGTTTAATTAATTTAATAAAATAATTTAATATCTTCTTGATACACAGTGCGAAAATGCAGCTTTACGTATTTTTTACATTTTTTACATGCATTTTATGCACACTTACATAAAAAAATATTGTTCGACGCATGTGAAAAATGTTTGTTTGTACCAATGTGAATGCAGACTTTGCATTCGGATCTCAACCCTCAAATTCGTAGAAAAAACTTTTAGGTACTTGTATCAAAAACTGTTGTTACAAAAAACAGAAATTACATAACATAAGTATGAAACGAAGTGTTCTGCTGGTTTTCTAGCTAGTCGAATACCTAATCTGAAATAATATATCACTTTACTCAAATCCCTTGCGCCCGGTTGTTTCCGGACTAGAACGCTGTCAAATGGACGTTTGCACGAGTACACTCGCTACTGGGCGCAAGGGGGTTAACTCATGTTTGAATTATTGAATTTTTAACATCTACACTGTTACGTAGTTGTATAGATATAGAGGATAGGAAAAATGGGGAATTAACCATAAACAAAAATTCGCATATACCAATAACGTCGATCCAGGACACCTTGTTTGGATACCAGCACAAATCACTTCATTTTTCTGCTTGGAGCCTCACTATAGTACCGAGTAAATACGCACCAAGAACTGATTATGTCCTTGTTTATTTCAATTGCATAATAAGGTTTTATCAAGAATCGCAACAATAGAAGAGAAAAACCGTATAATATAAATAGTCACAAGAGCTAAGAAGTAGTAAATAAATCATTGTTTTGATTCATGTCCCTATTAATTTTCATTCACCACCCAACTTCTAAGCATAAGTTAAAAGGTTCAAGATACCTAAATTTCTATCCATAAAAATAACCTTCATATAATTTGTAATAATATATAAATGTAATTAACAGGAAGGTAATTTAAAAATAAAAATAAAAATGATTGGGTTGTTGCTCTTCATTACCTTGTACAGTCTCCAGAAAGAAGCAACCAAAATGGACGGGTTACGGATAAAATATGTCATCGCCTTATAACCTTTTAACTAAATAGTGGTTTCGAGGATAATACTTAAAATTGTCGGACATCTCTCAAGATTGTATATTAGTTTAATATTACTCTGGTTAAATGGTATTTCGCCCCGAACCCGCTCTCGGACTCATCAGTGGGGCTAATGAGTGGACCCTGCGCCAGACAGTAATCACCGATACCGATATCATTTAAGAAGTACTAACGTACATAGAGTATAAAATATGCGCATCTTTTATCAGACCGCACTTATGCTTAGAAGTCAACCTGGGAATAGAGGAAACTCCCACTACTAAATATAATTCAAGTACAAATGACACGAACAGTTTCTTATGTGCAAAAATGTGCTCTATCAGAGTCTACTTAAAGAATTGGTTCAAAACTAGTTCCAAAAAAAGTTACAACTGATGTTTTTAAAAAAATCGCGGATTTTTTAAATTTTAAACGGTGAATTATTTTGGTCCTCTTTGGTTATTGAACTTTTTCAGTCATAAAAGATATAGACGTTGCCACAACCTATATTGCCATTGCCATCAAATAAATGCAATAATCATGAACAAAACAGAGAAAATGCTGATTCTATTCCAGGAAAAAATATTTGAATTCGGGCTCCAATTATTGAGCCTTACTCGTTTCAGCTGTTTCAGTGTCGACGTAGTTATAACCCCCCACCACCACCACCGCTGTTTTGGTCTGAAACGTAGACATTTCATGTAAAACTATATGGTCATTTATTGCTGGGAACTGACTAAATTTAATAATTTGTCCAGACCTACAGTCTGGGTCGAAGTAATATTCTGAGAGATAAGTTAATTTTCCGTCATGTATTCCTACTTGGCAATTTTTTTAATCCTTTTTTTTACAAAATACAGCCTTTGAAAACTGTAGTTGATTTTCGCAGTGGAGATAGAACCTCCGAAATGAAGAAATTCGGTAAGGGTCTGATGAACACAAAAACCTAATAATAATTTGTTTGTTTTATTACGTGAGCAACTTGAAACACTCGTAATCAAAGTAGTTACAGTCTACTGGGAACCAAGCATGATCGGGACTTTTACTACTTATTGCTACATTTTCCTATACGTAAAATCCGCGAATTTAACCCCTTGACGCGGACGACGATAACCTTCATTTCAGACTTTTCTCAGACTACGGGAAAAACGCAAATCGTCGTCAGGATATAAATTAGACTAACAAATTCTGGAATTTATGTAAATGAAAACCAAATCCATTTCTTGACCGTCTAAAGTGTACTGAATGTGATGACGTTGTCCAGTTTGCTAATAGCTCTGGCAAAAAAGTAGCCCTTAAAGATGGTACTTTCTACGATTTCGTTGTGTTCAATCATTAATTATTGAAACGACTAACTAATGAGGAATAAAAAATGTCTCATATGAATAAATACAATGAATTCTTTATATAAATCGCTCAAAAAATTAAAAGTATCTAGCAACTGTGAATTTAATAAACAAACCAATAGTTTTTTTAAATGGCTTCACCCCAGAGTCATTTGGGACGTGTAAAATATTTATTCCTGTATGGACTGTTTTTTTAAATAAATTGGTGCATTCAAAAAGGAGATAAAGCCATTTTTTTAGTAAATTGATTCTGGACATACCCTGGTAACAATTGCACGTACATTCTAGCCGGTTTTTGGCTAATAAACTTGGCCAGTTACCCAATGGAAATGTAATCATTTTATGGCTACTTTCCAGATAGCTTTGTGGATAGATCTTGTACAGTCTCGGTTCAGTTTCTAGGTAGGTATTATTTCAAATATTTACAATAGGTAAACTCGTCAGTTTTTGTCCAGGGTATGGGCAAGAATTTTGACATTATCTGGAGAGGATAGGTTTTTTAACGATAATCTAGATAGTTTGTACATCTTTTAGCTATTTTCGATACATTTTTTATAGATTTTATGTAGAAGTTATGCTTTTTTGTTCTTTTAAGCACTTTTATAAGGATTAAAATATTCTTAATGTATAGCTAAATGCATACTGTATACATAAGTAAAAAAGCATTTATCTGATTTTAACTAAATTTAGCGCTATTCACTTTACGTAGTCAAATAAAATTATAAAAAATCAATCTGGATGAAAATTTATTAGATACATTTTTCGGATAAATCTTTGACAGATTTGTCCAGTTTTAATGTAGATATAATGGGAAATTAAAAAAAAAAGACATTAATACATATTTTCAATAACTTTTCTGTACAGTTATTGCCAAACTTACTCAATGCAGACGGGCGATCCACAAAATTCGCGAGAGGCTGATTATTGTCTTCTAATTTAATAGCAAGATCCCAAGTTAGCAATTTTTCCAAAAACCGCGGACAATAAAAAGAATAACAACTTTGAAACGCAAACGTACGTGAAGGATTGTAAACAGTTCGCTGCATTTGATGTACGCCCTTCTCCTCCAATACACATTTATTTCATACATATTTTCAATAATTTTACTGAATAGTTACTAGGTACGATTTTTAGACAAATTATATTATATTTTCGAAAAAATATTATATTTACATATGTCAAGAAATGTTTCTTTTATTTTGATTTTCTCGTTATTTATGTAAAAAAGGTATGATTGAGGGTCATTACTAATTTGTAAAATTATTTAAAACATCCTTTCATATGAAAGATAAAACCATATATGCATTATTTTAAATGTATAAAACTAACATTTCTGCATTCATTCGGTATGAAAAGCTAATAAGTTATTAATTATATAATTTTTTACGTTCTTCTAAGAATGTTCTGTATTGACTTAGTAAATAGCAATCTCCTTTTTGCATGTACCTATTCAAGTCTTTATTTTTTTTTTATTTTCTTCTGTTTTGGGAAAAAATTCCATAGTATTTAGAGTAAAATTAAGTGGAAATTTAAATAAATGATCAGTGAAAACTTCCTCTTATATATTTTTAAGTACTTGACCGTAGAAAAAATTTGTCTAATTTTTTTAAAGTTATTTTTAGGATAAAATACTTCTTTGAGTAACGCGAAGACATCTGAGATATTCAAAAATTGAATCCAGAACGTGTATCTTGAAATGGTGTGCATTTACACCAACCAATTACTACGGAACTTAAAAATCCTACATTTGCCCGTGGCACCCTACTAATTCGATCTACATGAAGCGCAATTTCCGAACTCCCTAACTGATGAAGTAAAAATTGTCGTCTTTTTAAAGTAAAATAGTGTCCAAGAAGGTGAATAAGTATTCAATAATTTATTAGATGTTTCGTCCGGGACCGTTCACGGACTCATCAGTGGGGCTGAACGGTCCCTGTCCCAGACACCATTCACCAAATCCAAGTTATAAAAGAATATTTGTAAGTACTCACATAATGTCGTACTAGAGTAACTATAGAGGACTAGTACCAATCTTGTCCCACTCTAATCCTTGGGGCGTCACCAGATTCGCAAATCGCGGAGCACCGATTCGCACTATGCGACTATTCGCGAGAAACTGTATTTTTTTTCCATTAGCTACATTCAAGAACGCAAGTCAACTTTTCCGAGAACCTCGGATAATGAAAACAATAACAAAAATACAATATAAACAACAGACGGACGAATCGTAAATAAATCACTATTTTGTGCATTTTATACCTAAACAGCAAAATGAAGAGTTTGATTTCGAAACGTACTCTAAAAAAAGTCAGATGTCCCACTTTCTGAGGGTGTTCTGAACATGAGTTCATAAAGATCTCATAATGATATCATTTTCAGAAAACCGTAAGATAAAGTGAGGTATCGAACTTCTTTTAGAACATACTTCGAATTCATTCTGAACTCTTTTTTATTTTGCAGTCTGGGTATGGATTCCTATCAAATCTACATACAAATTCGCATATATTCAAAGACTTGTAATATATAATACAATGTTTACGGGATTCAGTCCACAACAACTATTTTATTAACCCTTTGAAGGATACATTTTTCTTTGTAATGAAAATATCTGAAATGGTGTCTTTCCTAAGGAAAGAAAAAAGTTATTATAAAACCTATACAGGGTCATCGAAAAGTATCGGACCCCCCTAATATCTTCAGTTAGAATGCACTTAGGAGAAAATGTCCAATAGCAAAGTTGTATGGTTTCCAGCGGGGAGTAAGATGATGACCTTGACTTTGACCTGGACCATGTCCTTCAAGGTCATTTCAAGGTCAATCTTATTTTTTTTAATAGAACCCCCTACACGTTATTGCATATTCTTATAGCTTATCTCGAGAGCTTTCCAAAACACTATAATAAAATATTTTTTTATTAAGTACTTTTTGAGTTATAAAGGTTTGAACTTTTCCAAAATGCATTCTTACTGAAAATATTAGGGGGATCCGATTAATGTATTTTCTTTAAACCAATTAATTGGTCTCATTATTCCGCGCACAAAAATATTAAGGTTATGATTACTGAAAACTAAATAATATTTTACAAGATATTCTACATTTTGTGTCAAAAAATTGTTAACTTCAAACCTTTATAACTCAAAAAGTACTTAATAAAAAAATATTTTATTATAGTGTTTTGGAAAGCTCTTGAGATAAGCTATAAGAATATGCAAAAAATGTAGGGGGTTCTATTTAAAAAAATAAGATTGACCTTGAAATGACCTTGAAGGACATGGCCAAGGTCAAAGTCAAGGTCATCATCTTACTCCCCGCTTGAAACCATACAACTTTGCTATTGGACATTTTCTCCTAAGTGCATTCTAACTGAAGATATTAGGGGGGTCCGATACTTTTCGATGACCCTGTATATAAGAAACCATCTCCTGCATTACTATCGGATTATAGACCTATTGCCATTCTTTGTTTCTTGGCGAAGATACTCCAGGGGCCTGTTAATGATGCATTTATTATTTATCTGAATCGTAATAACTTCCTAGATCCTAGGCAATCAGGATTTCGCAAAGGAAACAGCACCCAAACGGCTCTCACTCTGGTTACTGATTACGTGCGGGAAGGTATTGAACACGGTTTTGTACAGTTCTAATGCTATTTGATTTTTCCAAGGCATTTTGATACTGTTGACATTGTACTGTTTGATACTGTTGACTCCTCAATAGTCTTAGAGGCCTTAATGTCTCATCAACTGCTCTAAGATGGTTTGCTTCTTATACTTGATAGGGCGCGAGCAAGCAGTAGCTGGAGTGGATGGAGTGCTCTCAGGGATCCATTGGACACTCGTTCTTGATGTTCACAATTAGGACATTAAATGGACCTCAAATGGTCATCCATTTTTCGGACCGGACTAGAAGTAGGGGGACATTCAATTCCGATAGTAAATGACGTCATAAATCTGACTTCGTTTAGACTCTTCACTTTCCTGGAATAAACAAATAAACCATATCTCAAGATGTGTCAACTCCACCCTACATCACTTGAAATAGAATAAAAACGTCCTGTCTACGAATCTTAGGAAACATCTTGTCGTCTCTATAATCTTTTCCAGCCTTAATTACTGATGTGTAACGTACTGCGATATTTCCCTAACAAGAAGGGATAAATGCCAACGCTTGCCAAACCAATGTATGCGGTTAATTTTCAATCTAAACAGAGACTATCATGTAACATCACACCGTCGACACTTGGTTGGCTCCCTATGAAATACAGACATCTGTACTTCATATAGGAAGTCCTACGTACAACATCCTAAGTTGCGGTGAACCTATTTGTACTCTCTCTTTTCTCTCAGTGAATAGACAATACAGCGCGCCACAAGAGTAACCAAAGGTGATATTCTTGTTCCCTTTGCGAGGACTCATGCCTATTCCAAATTCTTTAAAAATCTAACCTCAAATTGCTGATCAGCAACTGCGAAAACCCCTGGACCTCCGTTTTATGGAAAATAATACCACTAGAGATGCGAATTTCAGCAATAATGTTGATAACTGATAGAATAAGGTTTATTTTTTCGAGATATTGACGTTTTGAAGAGGTTAGGTTGATTCGGAGCAAAACAAAAAAATTCCTAGTTGAAGCTCATATATTTTGTGCACTTTTGGGTGCAGAAAGGCATCGATCCGACAACATTATTGATACGAAAAAAAATTCAAAAAAAACGAATCACACGAAATTTTGTTTTTTTTTAATGCGCCATATTGGTTTTTAAAGCAATTTAAATGCAATTTTGACCACTCCAATCGGAAGATCATACTCGAAAATGGTATGGCTGGTCACTTTCAAATCAATATTAATCTTATTTCCTGTTGAGAATGAAGGTCGAAAATCAGCGTAAATACGTCTACCGTCCTTAACCCCTTCGCTGCGGCGAGAATTTCACAAAAAGTGCCCAAAATGCGGGAAAAAAAATTTGGTTAGATTTTACTGTAACTTGGTGTATAGGGGTTTCTTGGGACGCCGATTACGAATTTGAAGTCAGATTTCGAAAATTTAATATGGAGGATTCAATATTGCGGACAAATTTTCTAAATACCAATCATTTCCCCTGACACTTGTTACTCAGAGGTTTTCGGGGTCGCTGATTACGAATCTGAAGTTACATTTTTAGAAAATTCAAAATGGCGGATTCAGTAAGGCTGACGTCTTAATCAAAATTGAACTGATTACGAATCTTATATCAGTTTTTGCATGTACAATATTATGGTAATTTATTATTCATATGTCAATAATGCTGCTCGTGGCAGGTTGGCAATAGAAACACTCTCGTGATTATTTATAGAATATTTATACCGAATTTTGTATTTTTATCAAAAACTTCTTCGATTCTGCAGCTACAAATCTATATTTTTAGTTTTTGTAGATATTTTACAGAGTTTATTATCTATCCAGATTATTCCGTGTAAATTTCAAAATTTTGTTAAGTACTCCTGAGTTATCGTGTTACATGTGGGAAAAAACACTGATTTCCAGAGTTCAATATGTTCCAGTTTTTATTTTAAAAACAATTTTAAACAAAAATGTACAAAAACAGAAAAAAAATGCACTTTGAAGACCTTTCTTCAAACTCTTCGTAGTAAAGTGTGTAAGTACATATTGTATATTAAAGTTTACGGGGGAAGGCTAACATTAACTCGCGGTATTAGATCCGCCATTTTTAATTTTCAAAATATATCGTCAGATTTATAATCGGCGACCGCGAAAACCCCTGAGTAGCAAGTTTCAAACGATTTCATTAATTTTTAATGCATAAATTGACCTAATACGGTGACATAGCTCATGCACAAAGATTTTTACAAAATCGTAAAAACAACATATTTTAAGAGTTTGTATCGTTTTTTGACAACATGTTTTTGAAAAAGGACAACGGCATGTTGTTCGGTATACCTTAGGCTGGCTAGAAATTTTCAAGTTTTCAAATTAGATATATTATTGACTTCATTAGACTAATTTATGTCATGACAAAGATTTGCGTTTTTGCCGCAGTCAGAGAAAAGTCCTAAACGACAAAGATCTTTGTCATCCGCAGCGAAGGGGTTAATGGGTTAAGAGCTGAAAATACGCTTAAAATTGTTTATAATTTAATTGCAACAAACTGAAGACTGCGTATATACAATGTAGTTCCACTGCTTTGCCGTCAGCGACGCCACCTTACCGACTATGACATCGATAGTTTTATTTATTTATTTATCGTTTCATTTTTCACTCATCCACGTGTTTACTTGTCCTCTATCATTATTGTATCTTGTTTAGCGCTTTTAATTGTTCTTAAGTAATTTCATGTGTTGCTGTTAGTTTTATTAAGTACTGCGTTCCGCTTATTTTATATAGTCAGTACTATTTTTTGTTAATAATTCTAATTTATTTTTACTCTTAAAACTAAATACTGATTTAATTTATTTGTGTGCTGGTCAGTCTGCAAAACAACGCTAGATGTGGCTCACCCTTTGGCTCGTAGGAAGCCTATTTTGTACCCCTCGTTCGCCAATAAAGACGTTATTATTATTATTATTATTGTTACGGACGGAATCAATGTTTTATCAACTGCGGTACCCGGCGTAGGTTTTTTCCGACAGATGTGGTTTTCCCTACGCCATTGCACACCCGAATGGGGGTACCTCTCAAAATGAAGCAGGCCTGTTAGGTAAATTATGTAAAAGGCCCTTCAAAATGGTGACGATCTCGATAAAATTATTTGTAATTCGAATAGTATAATCGATATATAATAGTACGTTGTAGTCTATTTAAAGATTCGAGAAATTGAAAAGTCGAACTAAGATGAGTAAAAGTGACGATCGGGTTGAGAGAGAACGTTTCGGAACGTCGTCGGGGTTAGGATGTCCGGGTCGCGATCGGGTCGTCACCGGTTGATCGCGAATAAATTTTAAATAGTTTCTTGAGGCCGATCAAACCGCGTGTTTTATTTTGAGCCCTTCCACCAGTCGTTTATAATTATCATGCAGGTTCTCTATTAATTACTCCACACGATCCAAAAGTAAGGTTAGATTGGACTACATTTCATCACGGAACATCATAGAATATCTTTCAAATTCCTTATTTTTAAGTTTCCTTAATAAATTTCGAGACCTATTTAGATAAGAAAAAGTCGACGTACCTTCTGTTGAAAATCTGTTTGACCGACGATCTCCAAAATTAATCTGCAAATAAATTCATAATTAAAATAAATACAGGAACCTCCAAGTAATGAAGGACAACAAACTTAATCAAGAAGAAAACTTCTCGTAGGAAAACGTGTCGTAAACGTCATTACCATTCTTTATTTAGACGCATCGATAACAATGCCGACTACTCATCGAACAATTACCATTAATTACCCTGATTGAACATCCTAGGCGTAATTACACATACTATCGAATTTCTCGCTTGCGTCCGAGGCGCCTCCTCGTCACCCCACGAGCGATAGCAACAACACAAATCAGATGATTTCAGTAAAATAACATTTTATTTCTAAACTAACTATAAAAGCGATGACATTTCGTTCGAGAAAACCTCGGTACATTATTGGGACAGACAATTTGACAAAAATGACGGTATATTGACGCCTGGCTCGACCGTCCGATTATCGAACGGTTCCGATATGGTCTGTTTCGTTCGGTATCGTCGCCTCTCCTCTCATTTTCATCGAACAAAACTATGGAAACGGTTATAGAAGTTGGTAACGAATTCTTTCCTTTTCCAAAAAGTTCAAAAAAATTGTACAATAATTACAACGATCGACTGTATTCACCGGCGACGGTAACTCTTTCCTTTTCCGACGATAACATGAACGAAAACGTTTCTTTTCGACGAGACACGATTCAACAAATTCACATTGCAAACTTATGCTAATATTTACAATATCTTCCGTTTTCACTATCGTCCGTAAAGCCGATTTTCCCTTCGACTCGCGAAATAGCGTTTCCGTTCGCAATGCCGTAAATAACATCATTTCTTAATTTTTATAAATCTAAAAATGTAATAAATTCTCGTCCACATCCATCATCATCATTCAAGCAAAACGCAAAACATCATTTCGTCGTGAAAAAACGAGACCCCGTGAGCCGAAAGTTGTAAGAAATAAAAAAAAATCTTTTTACTGTCCGACGATGCAATTCTACAAAAACCGAATGCAACGTTCGTCATCTTAAAACGATGCCCATGCTCTACCGCGCGCTCTAACTAGTCGTACAATGCGTTCGTTGTCACGAGGATTAGTTTCGACGATAAACGGATTTCCGGTTACAGCGGGGACGAGGACGTGTACACTCGGGGACGCTCGGAACTACCGACCTTACTACTGAGTCCTACCGCTCTGTAAAAAAAAATGTCTTCTAGAAATCGTAAAAAAATTATGCCGTCAAAGATTCTCTGCCTCGGGTGCTGGACCTCCTCATCGTATTGCATTTCGGCAGTGCCTTATTTCATGCACACGTCATCGCTTAGACTTCATCCCGCGGAAACCATATTGTAAAATTCAATACAATGCGCCCGATGAAATCCCCGATGAATTATCCACAAAAAAGATATCAAAATCGATGCCGTACGATGTGGCGTCCAGGTCGGTGAAGTATCCACGAGTAAACAGAATACGTTGCAATATGACAATGAACTGGATGAATCCACGTCACTGCTTATTGCCAAATCTTCTCTCACTCACTCTTAGAAATGTTGCGTCAAAACTTCGTAAATCGGCAACGATAGAATACTGTCAAATTCCAAACTTTTTTATCAAAACGAATTTCGTCACGTGTTCGAAAATTGTATCCGATCGTTACCGACGAAGCAAAGTTTGCCGCTTGTCTCGACGTTCTTTCGGAATGCACCGAGTTCAAAAACCGCGTCTTCGCGACGTATCTTATAAATTCATCGTATCGATATTATCACTGTTCTCACCGTACTGGCATGTATTAAGAGTTACTAGTCTCCGATGAGAATTACATGCAACAATGACTGTGTCGATAATTCTATATCGCTTAAAACTGCATTCGACAAACACGTAAGGAGTTTCTATTACAAACGGTACTTAAACTAGGTAATCTCAGCAAGTATCGTGCGGCACTTTCCAGTCGGAGAATCTGCGATTGTTCTTCGATCCCGGGAGGACGTCGCTGCTGTTCTATTTCGCAAGCGTCAAGGACATAACCTAAAACAGCGAACATAGCGTATTCTCCGTCTAAAAACTCCCTGCGCGATATACATAACCAATATGCCTACATAAAAACTAGATGCTAAAAAAGACGCGTAACTTCGTACACTGCTAAATCGAGTATAACAAGTCGTGCATTGTATTTTCCATAAAAAAAGAAAACAAAAAAGAAGGTAAAAAATGTCGGCACGTAGAGATTCGCGGATGAGATTCGGTAATTCGCTTTTACAAAAACTTTTAGAAAAAAGATCTTTTACGTTACGTAACGTCGCGTCACGACAGATTGGATCGGATCGAGATCGGCTCAGATCGGTTTGCCTTTGGTGGCTCGAATCGCCTTGCAGATCTCGATCCATGGATGTCCGTAGGAGCTGCAGATGTCGCATACGTTCGTCGTGCTCGAGGAGGGCAACCCCTCTTCGAGGTGGCTCCACTCGCAGGACTCGGCTGGTGCTGGACTCGCGTTGTGCGACGGGGGGGCGCTTTCGTTCTTCGGGGCGCGTCCTTCTCTCTTCTTCTTTTTCGGTCGACAGAGGGATGATGACAGGAACGAGAGTTGGAGGAGGTCAGCCTCGTTTGGGAGGGACGTGTTGCTCCGGATCCTGTGGGAGGCTGGGAGTGTCGCCGAGTTGTACGACGAGGAGACGGAGGAGGACTGGGTCGCGAACGACACCGTGGAGGAGAACTGGCGCTCGAGCTCCGGCGAGCGGGTGGCCGGCATCTGGAACGACCTCCCGGACGGCGAGGAAAAACGTAAGCACCGCAAGAGACTGAGTCAGTCGTTGAGGAGACCTTGAGAGACGTTGATTAACTGCTCCTTCAGCAAACGGAACGATGGTCGCACTTCCGGATTGTGCGCCCAGCACTTCCGCATCACCTGGAAACAAGTTTCGTTTCTTTCTTAGTTTTTCATTTGTACTTAAACATCCAAAAACTCAGCTCTATGAAATACAACTTTTAAAAATTTGAAAAAATTACACTGGACCACAAAATAAAAAAAAATTTTTGGAAACTGAAACACGACTAGGTGATTCTTATAGATTTTTAGCCGCTCTAATCCGAATCTAGGCACAGAATTTGCTCATCACGACTGAGATTTTTTTATATGAGGTTATAGTGCGTAAACTTGCTCTTTTTATGTGTATTTGCACATTGATTACATAAAATAATGTTTCGACGGATGAATGAAGTGAAATTGTGTAATTCTTGTAGATTTTTGACCGTTGAATCCGAATCCGGGTACAAAATTTGCCCACCACGTCTGAGATTTTTTTTTATTCTGAAGTTATAGTGCGTAAAATTGCTCGTTTTATGCATATTTGGACATTAAATATATAATAACATGTCGACCGGAGAATGAAGTGGAATTATGTAATTCTTGTAGATTTTTGAAACTGAAACTGGCAGGAAATTCGTAGCATGAAATTCAGCTGCTATCACGCCTGTGTTCTTGGCAAAGATGTAATGTCTATACCATTTTCTTCACAAATGGAATGGACAGGACCCGAAAACCATGAAAGTGATTGTTACTTTTGTTTGTGCGATTTAAACGGGCATACTTCAAAAAGTAAGCAAAGGATCATTTTAGGATTGTGGAAAGAATTGGCAGAACTTTTGGCATCAAGATAAACCTCTCAGGAAATTTTTTTCGATAGAAAATTCGTTAGTGTATTGTAATGACAATAACGGACTAGTTCACGAATACAACAGTATTACATATAAAGCCGAAGACTGGCGGCTTTCCATCGACTCGTCGTTAAGGAGTTTAAAGGCGGTTTTGCTGCACAATCGTAATATCTATGCTCCCACCCCCTGGCTCATTCTTCAACGTTAGAAGAAGGGTATTTAAGTCTTGTCCTTCGGATTCAACGGCTAAAAACCTACAAGAATTACACAATTTCACTTCATTCACTGGTCGAAACATTATTTTATGTAGTAAATGTGCAAATACGCATAAAAAGAGCAATTTTACGTACTATAATCTCACATAAAAAAATCTCAGACGTGATGAGCAAATTCTGTGCCCAGATTCGGATTCAGCGGCTAAAAATCTACAAGAATCACCTAGTTGCGTTTCAGTTTCCAAAATTTTTTTTTTATTTTGTGATCCTATGTTATTTCTTTAGTAATTTTTGACGTGGAATTCAGTGGTGCTAGAATAAAATGTGTAACCAATTTTTTTCGCGCTAATATGTAGGTGTCGGAAAAATTATTTCTAAAGCAATTTTTAACGTGGAATTTAGTTGTACTAGAATAAAAGATATAAACATTGTTTTTGACCATTAAAAAGATTGTTTTCTTCCAGACAAAATTATTTTTTCGAAAAAAATCGAATGTTTTAAAATCCATCCGTAATTAATTAGAAAATGTAATTAAGTAGAAAATGACAGTCAATTAAATAGAGTTTAATTTTAATAAAACATTTCTTTGAGTTATGATAAAAACCATGAGCATAGCCAGATTTTGTACGATATTCGCGACAGAACATTAAATATGGAATATTCAAGTCTGTATTTAAAATGATTTAGTCATAAATAGGTTTTGTCTAGCGACTGTCTTAAAAACAAGCGTTTATTTTAAATAATATTAATTTCATCCCAGGATCCCGAAAATTTATTAACAACTTAATTTTAATTACAGTTGTCGAAAAAATATGGTTTTTGCTACTGCAACTTTTATTGGTGCTTAACCATTAGATGCATTTTGATAACCCACGTTACCACATCGATTTCTTTGTTTTTTGCTCATTTAAATTGCGGTTTACGGATTTAGATCGGAGTTTTTCTGTCACTGTGGTGATACAAGAATGTATAAAAACAATTATTAAGACGTAGTTGTTTACTGTTTACGATTTATAAATAAACAAACGTGAAAAATCACAATTTTTTCGAAAGAATTCATTATTGACGCTGTTTTTTAAAATAATCGTTTGAAATTTGGTATAATACAATTTTTGAGGTCGCCGATTACGAGTCTGACCACAAATTTTGAAAACTCGAAATGGCAGATCCAAGATGGCCGACCAAAATGTGAATTGATTGCAAACAAAACGGAAAATCACAATTTAGGCTACATTTGCGTTTTTCAGTCCCCTCAAATGGTAGTTGGGACATATATGTATCTTTTGAACTTTAATATCGAATTGTAAATAGCAACAAAAAAAAAACCCCCAGATGCGCAGTTACACCAAATTTATTGCAATGTCATCTCATAATGGCCGCTATTTTGCGGCGGCCATTTTGATTTCGTAAAACCCACATCGACTTCGTAATCAGCGACCTCAAAAACCCATAAGTACCCAGTTTCAGCGCGATCAAATAACTTTTCACATTTTTGTCGGGCATCTTGGATCGGCCATTTTGAAACTTCAAAATCTGACTTCAGATTCGTAATCAGCGACCCCAAAAAACGGAAAATAATAGTTCCAAGATTTGTGATGCCCCCCAAAAAATCCCTTTTAATAAATTCTTACATTATTTTTAGATTTTTTATCTGATACTTCCAACGATTCTGTTTTAGGGCTTTGATGTATAATATTTTATTCGAGACCTTTTTGAAGAATAATGTCGCCCTATTTCCAATATTTTGTAATGAAAATTTAGGAAAACATTGTTTAAATGTTGCATATTTATAGGGAAATAGGCCGCATGTATACCGCCTAAAAAATGTCCAAAATAAGTATTTTATTCGCGGAATTAATCCCCCTTAAAATACTGCGAAAATTTAAATAAAAACTAAAATTGAATTAGGTACAAATTAACTCATTCTCATGATTATGGAAAGTGTAATTTAAATTTCTCAGTTACAAAAGATTCATCAATTAGAAACAACGCGTATTTTGATTTATTAACATCTTATCAAGACTGACAAGAGGGAAGCAAGGTGTGATCAAACTTGGAATCATCTTACATCAAACGTTAATTAACATTGTCTCAAATGGATCTGCCGCATAGTACACGTTATACGATACAACAAGTAATTGCAGATGGCGTCAAGCGTTCCTAAGAGAGATTAAATTTTACCCACAATTAAACGATTATGATAATACTGTTATTTTATTTATGATTAGATTGAAAACGAAAACCACTAAACTGAAATAAATACTTCGTAAATCAAGCTTAGAATTTAACAAAAATAATTACTTTATTTGAAATTAAAATAACGGATCGAAATGCAAGGAATTAATTTTTATGAAACTTATTAGTACGCGGATTTCATATTATGTGATCACTTATCGAAACTAAATATATCGAAAATAAATATAGTGCATTTAAAATGCTGGACTGAAATCCGAAACTTACTTGACTTTTATCAAGTAAGTTCCAATGACTTTAATAAAATCCTCTTTATAAGATTCTAATAATATATTCTTAATTAGCGATCCCAAAAACCCACTAGTAACGGATTCCTCTCTAAAGTTAAACAGTGTATTTTTAAAAAAATTATAAAATGTTCTTGTTTTTTACATTTTATTAAAATACGTGATGCACAATATCTATGAGAACTTGTTCGGAATCTTTAAATCTAATAAATATTTAGATTTTTATAATTCTCTGATCAAGTGGCCTATTATTACTAATGAAGTAGATGAAGATAATTGCAATTAAAACATCCTAGAATGTAATTATACTATTTCCAATAAATCGTAAATAAAAAATGATATTTATATCATAAAATGCTTTGCATTATTTCGATTTAATCGCGATATATAATAACCGGTCAATCTGTAAAGCAGCTATTGCTGTGACTTGCCCTTTGGCATTATTGTATTATTTTTATATTGTAGCTTTATTTGTAATTTCCAATAAAGACGTAATTATTATATGTCTTTAACTTTAAGCATAAAACCTTGTATGTATTAGTTAGTTAGTTAGTTTATTAATGGCACGGGATTAAATCTCTCTTTAACCAACCATAATATATACGTAATAATGTTTACAGCATTGATAAAGTAATATAGACGCATAAAATAAAAGTAAGTGCAGCTTAACTTAATATTAAAAAGAAGTTATTAGTGAATTTATTAGTAATATTATTGTAATTGTATAAAAAGAAATTTTTGTTGAATAACATTTCTATTATTCATTCTGCATGCAAAGTAAATCTATTTTTTCTACATTTTTTCCCAAACTATCTAAAATTACTTAGTACCCTTTTTCCATGGAGATATTCGTTTTTAGGATAAGTCCGTGCATGCAATTTTAAAATTTACAGCAACTAAGCGACATATCAAGAGGCAAAATAGCGTGGCATTTGTTTACTTTATATGTTGCGTCTTCTAAAAAATTTAATACTGACAAACTTACGATTTCTTACCTATTAAGAAATGCATTTTTAAAGTTAACACGGTCATTTTTATGCCAAACAAATATTTTAATCATCGAAATTGATAAATCTAATTGCATTGAAAATATATTCTTTTCAATAACCCAGCTTAAATAAACGGTATTTTTTATTGAACAAACGCTAAAAAGGTAACAGTTTCATATTTAATAAATATGAGGCGTTGGGGTGGAAAACCTGCCAAGTTCGTTTTATGCAGTTTTGAGAAAAACGCGGAAAACTGTTTGCCGCTAACATTAGAAAGATAGCAGATTCATAAGTGTAAAACTCAATTGTAAAGGATAAACATTTTTTTTTGCATATGCACAATCTCTAAACCTTCAAAGAACTATATGTAATGTACGTTTATATGGTTATCTTAGTTTTTTTTTTGACTTGGCAGGTTTTGCACCCAAACGCCTCATATATATTTAATAGAAATCATTTTTTAAATGTGAACAACTACACTGTGAAGAAACAGCCATAGTTAAATGTACTATATCGCGTTGTTGGGAAAATATGGCTAAAACAACTATGAAAAATAGTTAAATTTACCATTTTCGTAGTCGATTTTACTATAATTTTGTTGAATCAACTACTTCCTCATAATTGTTTTAACTAATATCATGCACAGTCCTCATTTTGCACTTTGTTCATAGTCATATTATCTACTTTTTTTGTGAGGGTATTTCCTGAGCATACTGAAATAAATATATTTTTTAAAGGTAAAGAAAAACTTTTATCAGTGTAGCGTTATTGAAATTATGCTGAGAAATAAAAAGAAGAACTGATTTATAAAAAATTAAGTTGATTTAGTTTGTATTGTTTTATATACCATAATGCCGAAATACTTTTTCATGAATTTCATTGTGAAAAGAATCATTGATAAATTTTATTGAGATTAAGCTGATTGTAAACGATTTACGGGGATATTGAGTCTGGATTTGTAAGCACTTCACATTTAGAATTTAATGCCTTACAGTAAAATAACCTTGGATACATCTGCTATACAAATCGTTGCACCAAATCTTTTAAAAGGGTCCCACGAAATTTTATATTTGAAGAAAGATTACATCGAAGATTTACGCAATTACAGTATAACAACATCTTTAAAAATAATAAAATTATGTTGCTATCAACATAAAATAAAACCGAAAATAATTTTTAAGATGCTGAGTATTCACTTAGTAATAAAACAATAAAAGTTGTTCCTACGAAAAGTTCGGAAGTATGAAATTGAAAGGTCTGACAATTTTATTTTCTCTCCATGTCGACTTTTATACCGATTCTTTTAAATCGTAAAATGTGCAGAAGTCTTAGTAAAAATGTAGAGTAAAATTGACGGCAAATGAAAAGTGAAAAAAAGAAGTGCTGTAAATAGTACAAACTTGTGGCAGTACGTATCGGTTTGTAAGAATTTATATCCGAAGTTACAGAAAACTCGGTAATATAGAATTTATTTTTTCGCGTATAAAAGTTGGAGACTTCCTATTGTCAAAGCTTCTGAATCTCCCGTCACTTTTCTTTCAAATTTCTTTGTCCTGATAGTATTAACAAATCGATTTTTACGATAAAAAGGTGCTTTCCCAGTTTCGAAGCTCGATTAAAGACCAAGACGATAAAAAGACAAAATTTAAAAAAAAACACGCGGCTAAAAATTATAGCTACGAAAAAATATAGTACAAAAAAAAAGATACAAAACACAAGGCAACAAAAATGATATGTGTCAAAATACGACAAAAGAATTTAATGTAGAACTGGTTACATACTAAAAAACTGTAGTTATTTTACACGTAAATACACGTTGAAATATTCTCTTAATCTTCGTATAGTTTACGCCGTTTTTATTCAATGGTTCTTGCTGCTGAAAGTTTGTGCAATAAAGTATTGATATTTGTGGTTGTACAACGGTGACAATACAAAAATTAGTATGAAAGTTTATTATAAACAATAATTTTAATGTTTTCGGCTCTGGATTGCAGCCATCTTCAGAATAAATTTAAAATAAATATTGTCAGAATGTAAAGAATAACAAAAATTCATGTTTTCATTTGTATGAAGGTGAAAAATCATAAAGGAGATACGTAATCCTCTATTTGGAGTACATCCATTTAAACGGTTATGTAAATGGAACGCATTTACAAAAATAATGAAGTCTGCACGGAGAATTCTTTTCGTTTTATAACTGGTGTCATTTTGTAGCGTATAGTCCTATATTTAATATTTAGTAATGAAGTTACTATTTGTATATTAGATTAAATTATTGTTATTGTACTAAGATATTGTAAATATATTGTGATTAACCAAATATTTCAAGATACTATTAATAAACTATAAAGAACGTATATTAAGTGTTTTTCAAATTATAAAGAATGTTTATTATTAGTGTTACTAGAGAATAAAAATAAAAATATTATTTAAATTAATTATTTGCATTTTTTTTAATTTTGAGGCTTATATTTAAGTAAAACTTTTTTTTGTCATTTGATCCTAAAAAATCAGGGGGCGCTAATATTCGGGTAAATACGGTAATATAAAGAGCTATATTAAGAACTACCGTAGTTTATCGAATTCCTCGTAGTCACTGCGACAAATTTTATGTATAAGAGCAAACTTAAGGAGTCTTCAAACACATATCAGGGAACATAAAAATAGCATTAACGTTGATCAAGAGAATTATTCGAAATTAAAAATACGCAGAGTAGAAACAGGACATAATTTCGATTACTTACACGTCAAAATTTGTAGCAAATGAAAATAATTGCATTAAAAGAAAAGTAATAGAAAAATTGTTTATTAAAAAAATATGCGGCAAAAGGGTAAACATTAGATTCGAAACATCTACTTTACCGGACATTTACAATATTTTAGTACAATGACAATAATTTAATCTAATATACAAATAGTAACTTCATTACTAAATATTAAATAGAGGATTATACGCCACAAAATGACACCAGTTTTAAAACTAAAAGAATTCTCCGTGCAGACTTCATTATTTTTGTAAATGCGTTCCATTTACATCACCGTTTAAATGGATGTACTCCAAATAGAGGATCACGTATCTCCTTTATGATTTTTCACCTTCATACAAATGAAAACATGAATTTTTGTTATTCTTTACATTCTGACAATATTTATTTTAAATTTACTCTGAAGATGGCTGCAATCCAGAGCCGAAAACATTAAAATTGATGTTTATAATAAATTTTCATACTAATTTTTTTATTGTAACCGTTGTTCCACCACAAATATCAATACATTATTACACAAACTTTTAGCAGTAAGAACCATTGAATAAAAACGGCGTAAACTATACGAAGATTAAGAGAATATTTCAACATGTATTTACGTGTAAAATACCTACAGTTTTTTAGTATGTAACCAGTTCCACGATAAATTCTATTGTCGTATTTTGACACATATCATTTTTGTTGAGTTGTGTTTTGTATCTTTTTTTTTGTACTATCTTTTTTCGTTGGTATAATTTTTAGTCGTGTGTTTTTTTAATTTTGTCTTTTTATCATCGCCTTGGTCTTTAATCGAGCTTCGAATCTGGGAAAGCACCTTTTTATCGTAAAAATCGATTTGTTAATAATGTCAGGACAAATAAATTTGAAAGAAAAGTGACAGGAGGTTCAGAAGCTTTGACAATAGGAAGTCTCCAACTTTTATATGCGAAAAAATAAATTCTGTATTACCGAGTTTTCTGTAAATTCGGATATAAATTCTTACAAACTTTCAATCTTACAAACCGATACGTACTGCCACAAGTTTGTACTATTTACAGCACATTTTTTTTACTTTTCATTTGTCGTCAATTTTACTCTACATTTTTACTAAGACTTCTGCACATTTTACGATTTAATAGAATCGATCTAAAAGTCGACATGGAGAGACAATAAAATTGTTATATATATATATAAATATGAAACAAGTTACTGAAACAAATATTTTTTATTTTATTATCATTTATTATTTTTATTTTAAATTCTGTTTAATTGTGTTATTAAAAAAATCTTTTTCAGTCGTTTTTTTTTTGTCGTGTAGTTTTTGATCGTTTATTTTTTGTTCGTAGATTTTTAGGTTATGATCTTTAGACGTATCTGAACCGGCAGTACATTGCTCCAAGAAAGAATCTTTTCGCACATGTACTAGAAAACTTTTTTAATCCGGAAATTACATTATTTTTTCTTTCTACAATTAATATCGTTTCAGCTGACCAACTTATAATAGCACAAATACCGGCATATTAGGCACTTTTGATTATCTGTTGCTTTAAATCCAAAGCACATATAATATTATATTTTTCTTTTTTTTTATTCAAAAGACCGATTATACCGAGAAATAAATTCAATTAAAAAATTCTAATGACGTATGAATCTCGCGATATAAAAAAACAAACAAATGTACAAACCTCATAAACTTCCTTAAAACATGTCTTCGGTCTCTCGAGTATAATACCTCGCTGCACGCGTTCCACGACTTCGGTGTTCTTTAATCTACCATACGGCATCTTTCCACATGTGAACACTTCCCACATGAGCACTCCATAAGCCCATACGTCAGATTTGGAGCTGAACCGTGTGTAATTCAGGACTTCTGGAGGAGCCCATTTTATAGGGAATTTCGTGCCGCCGCTGCTTGTATACTGATCGTCCAGGACATACCTAAATATACATCGTACATCATGTCATATGTTGTTTAATATTATTATACTTTATAAAATGGTAATCGTTTAAGTAAAATGTTCGTAATAAAATTAAATATTGAAGTGCCAATTTTTAAGATATACAATTTTCCACACCGAAACGGTTGGAGTCAATTTTAAATTCATTAGTGTAGAAAATAGGGTAGGATATAATAGGTTTAAGTAGGTTCGACTACATTTCAGTTCTTTGGAGTTAAACATGCACTCTAATAGCGCTAATATACACCGAAAAAGATATAATCATGAAAAAAAACATATTCAGGTAAATAATTGAAAATTAAAATAAATTACAGAACACGCAAGATACATCTGAAACCAATTTTTGCAATAAAAATTGATATAACAAATTTAGTCGTCTCTTACTAACTCTTAAAAATTTGCGTCGTTAATCGACCTCTACAACTCTCACTCTTTCACTCCTGCCTTAAATTTACGCACTCTGGTATAATAAATAACCAACGAACGATGAATAATTAAGTGAAAAATTCAATTACCTCGCTAATCCAAAATCGGCTACTTTGACGACATTTTCCGAGCCAACGAGACAGTTGCGGGCGGCTAGATCCCTGTGAATATAATTATGCCTTTCCAAGTACGCCATTCCCTTGCAGACCTGTAATCGATTGTTTTATCATTTTATCGAAATAACAAAAGGAATAAAGTGTGCCATCATGATTCGTGGTTACAAATTTTAAAAATATGTCAAAATGGGTTCTTTAACTTCATAGAAATCTTCTTTCAGAGTTATATCCATCTAAATATTTTCGAAAATCGGTCGTGAACATCATTTTAATTTTATAATAAACTATACTTTCATAATAGTACACTACCGGCCAAAAGTTCGTGAACGCTCTGAATTTTTTTAACTCATCAAATAATGCGTTCCATCTCCGAATCCTTAACGATAATGATAAAACACATTCGATGTCTTTTAAAGTACACAAATAAAGCTTTCAATTGGTGCATTTAGTTTTACTTCATGTTATAGTTTCGCAGTTGTCAAATTTTAAAAATGTTAAAATTTGCTATTTTTTTCTTTCGATTTTTAACACTAACAAAAATTCTAACAAATTTTTCTACATATTTCCAATTTTTGGCTACTATAATTCAAGAGCTTTGACATAGCTCTTGTAAAAAGTACATACGATTTTTTTGTTGCCAGAGTTACTATTTTATTGAGTTATTAACTTTTTGCCTTTTTCCAAAGAATTCTGACAAAATGAGGTAAACTGGCAATTTTCAAAATTGCGAATTGTAGTATTTAGAAAAAATTGACTATATGCAGAAACATTTTGTACACTTTTTGTCATTGTTTAAAGTTGAAAGAAAAACAATGCAAATTTTAACATTTTTAAAATTTGACAACTACGAAACTATAACGTCTGAAGTAAAACTAAATGAACCAATTAAAAGCTTTATTTGTGTACTTTAAAAGACATCCTATGAGTTTTATCATTATCGATAACGATTCAGAGATAGAACGCATTATCTGATGATTTAAAAAATTCAGAGCGTTCACGAACTTCTGGCCGGTAGTGTACATTAATGCGTAAAGCGTTTTTTTTTGCAAACTGTGCCCACATTTTCCGAGACGAGTGAAAGTCGACACAAAGCCAAAAAAGAAAAAGTCATTAAAATAACAAAAAAACTAACTTGTATGCACATGTCGAGAAGCAGCCCAAGGTTCGCTCCTAGGGAAGCTTCGTGTCGGCGGAGGTAGTTCAGCAAGGATCCGTGTCGCATGTACTCCGTCACTATGTAAATCGGCCGATCTTTGCTGCAGACGCCGTACAGCTGGACTAGGTTTTGGTGCTGCAGTTTCCTGTTGAAAATTAGAATTATGTAATATAACTTCATTGACTGAGTAAAGTACTTCTGCAGTCGTTGTAAAATGAAAATAATCCCTCGATATTCCATCACGGATTCTACTTTATCACATCTTGAATATATTATATATCTTTTCTTGAAAGATTAAATGTGGTGCCTAAAAAAGGGAGAATTAATCCTCTTGTGATACAATTAACTTTATACTTCGCTTTTTACGTTTTTTAACTTCAAATCTTGAACGTTTTTATGAACTTTCGACTTTGCTTAAATTAGAATTAGTTCTACGTCTATTTATATTCAACAACACTGTTTAATTTCAGTGTAAACCTAACCTATTAAGTGGGTAAAAAAATAGCGAATGAACTTTCGAACTCGAAAAAAAAAATTCTAACTAGTCTTTTTAAACATTTTTCTACCTCCTGTTTCCCAATATGACAATAAAAATTACCGTTCAAACATACTGAAGACGCAATCTTCGAAAAATTGCATTTTATGCGTTTTTTGTACAAATTTCAGATCACACAAAAAATGTTTTGAATAAAAAAGATAGAGAACCAAATTCCCTACAGAAAAGGATATATTCATTTTCAACATAATATCAATAGTAATACCGAAAAGGACTGATTTACCTGAGAATAATCGATTTGTTCTATCATATAACCTCACTGTAAGAAATTTCTTTAGCAATTTTGTGAAACGTGTAACTGAAGCTTATATGTTTCAGAATTTTCAATTACAGTAACAGAATAGTATAAGGGGACTAAAATTTGTTTGCTTTATCATATTTTTTTGTGTTTTCTATGATTTATTGTCCTTCGTTTGGGGAAGACTATCCTGTTATTAAAAATAGAAAATTTAATAAAGACAACACTGTTTTGTAAATGTGCATCAGGGTAGAAAAAATACGATATATATCTATTTATTGCCTTCCTACTAATAAAAAGCAACATTATACAATTCAACTATATTCGGATGACACTCGTTATAAACTACTGATGGTTGACTGAGGAATCCTTTATGACCGAATGAAAATTCCACTTCTGCAATGGGTGCGCGGTCGCACCTAGACTACAAACCAAAGCAATATGTCACCGAGTTTCACTGATTCCTTCTGAAATTTCTGTTACAGTTTCGTAATTTTCTGATAATATAACCTAATGGTTCTTTCTGTTACAGGATTTAGTAAAATTTTGTTACTTCGGTAACATAAAAGTATCCGAAACACAGTTTCATGTTCTGAGATATATATACACATTACCTTTGACATTACAAAAAAATGCATCCAACCTTTTTTGTACAGAATTTGATGCTCTATCTTTTTTATTTGAAATGTTTTTTGTCTGGTTTGTATTTTTCAAAATAAATGGAGAAACACGCAATGAAATGTGGGTTTTTTGATATTGATCAATACGCCCGACCGATAATTTTTGTTGTCATATATGGAATCAGGAAGCTAAAATACTTCCAAAATATGTCGAGTTATTTTTTTTTTTCAAAAAAGGAAGTGTATTTTATATGCCTGTTTCATATGAAATACATTGTAAATGAAACAGCATGGACATCCTGTCATGGTGTTTCACAAACTCGTGTACTTTATCGAAAATTTTTATTGATAAAATAATTTTACAACTTTAAAATGATTACATAAAAGTTATTATTATTCTAAAAAGCAATTATGTACAATATACAATGAGAACTTTCAACATTTAACGTTTTTTAATTCAATTTTATTGTTAATAACCAACCCTTCATGAACATCCGTTTCACGATTGGGAGATTTACCTTAATGTAGTTTTATTCTATCGTACTAAAAGCATCCAAAACATCTTGATTCATATCCGTATATACTTTCAGTCGCTTTATCGAAAATATAAAACTTTAAACCTCAAATTAATTTAAAATATTTAAAGCCATTTAAAAAGAAATGTCAAAACTTCATAAAAAAATCTTTTTAACGATCCTTCAATAAGCTTGTTATGATCATAAAATACCAAACATTGTATTGGATCCATGGGAACTCAAGTTTCGATTTTTCAAAAGAAAATCTAACAATAAATTAGTTAACATTATGTAATTTTTCTAGGAAAAATTGTATTTTAATTTCTTGACCGCTTTCTTGAAAATAAAAATGAAAACAAATGTCTTGGTGATGTACGGTCCTTTGACTAATAATCCTCAGGTTTTATTAAAACAGAAATAAATTAGTTAATTTAAAAAACTCACGTCATCACTTTCGCTTCTTCGATGAAGTCGTCTTCGGACATAGTGCCTTCTTTCATCATCTTTACAGCCACATCGATGGAACCTCGCCATTTTCCTCGTCGGACTACTCCGAACTGTCCAGAACCCAGTTCTTCGAGCAAATGAAGTTCTGCAGGATCAATCTCCCATTTATCTGAAATGTAATAAATACAATATACAAAAGGGCCTTGATTGATTTATTGATTTTGGAAACATTCTTTTTAGCTAATTACTTAAAAGAAGTTTAAACAAAATTCTCCTAGTCTTTTCATATAGTTTCTTTGATTTTATTTATCACAAAATAAACCTTGAAAAGTTATGTTACTTTTGTCTCATTTCTGTAATGTCTTATTGGGTTGTTAAGAAGAAACAAAATCTTTTCTTTATTGATCGGAAAACAAAAATAGTTGATTTAATTATTTAAAAATAGTTAACCGAAACGCAGCTAATGTAATGAACTAAATTTCAGAAATGATAAATAAACTATTATTGAAAAAACTGTATTAAATTGATTAAAGTTTTAATTATAAACAATGGTAATATTTTTCATTGTTCAAATAATGGCATGTAAACACTGTAACGATTTTTTCGTCGGATTAAACAATTAAACTAAAAATAGCAACATAAGTTATTTCAGTTGCTGAACGAACTATTTTTTTAAGTGCTAATTTTGTTTTGGTTTGTTGACGAACTATATATATGGGCATTGTTCTAGAATTTTTAAACTTTATGTTGTCCCTCATTATGATACCATAAAAATTTTAAATATAACTTTGTAACACTACAGATCAACAAATTTTTGTTCGATTTACATGTAATAAGTGTTTATTACTAATTAGAGATATGTAGAAACCAACAAGTAGTGAATTTGCCTGTTTTTGGTGCGCGACACTCACTACATTTTTTCAGTTTTAACACTGAAACTTTTTGCACCTTTTTTTTATGGTCTGTGGTTTTTTGTGGAAGTATTTGGGGATGCAAACAAATGAAAAATCCTTAACTTAATGATGTGCCTCACTGAGGAATAAAATTATATACCTTCAAACTTGTGAGATAACTTTTTTTATAGTTGACAATTTAGCAATCAACCTTAGATAATTTTTTTCACATTGGTTTTTAAGAAACCACACAACAGGGGTACATTGCCTATATGATAAGAAGTAATTTGAGCCTTTGCCCGAATGTGTGCCACCTATACATAAAAAATGTGACCACGTCAAACTTTAAATTTCCAAGCGAAACTCACTTTGAAAAATCAAATTATTTAATGGCACATCTACAATTTAGCTTCTAAGTACTTTGGAATCATTGTGATCTTTTCTCCTATGTTATTAAAGTATTATAACTTTTGTGTTTTTTTAATACAACAAAAAACACACTTTTTGACAATAATAAAATGATTATTCTTTACAAATCGTTTTAATTTTTTGGTGTCCTTATTGTTAAATCATGTATTTGGATTTCAAATTTTAATGAAAACTGACTTTGGATTTGTAATCAGTGGCCTCAAAAACCCTAACATATCAAATTTTAGAAAAATCAAAGAAATTTTGTAAAAATAGTCCGCCATATTTAATCCATTATTTTAAATTTGAACTATTAACTAGACGTTTAATTTTATATACTAGCTTCTAAAAATTAGGCCATAAGCAAAAGAACTGCATTTTTTATGTATATTAAACGTTACAAAACTAAAAACTAATTTTACGAGTAACGTAACATATGTTACATTAAAAAAAAAATACATTGTGTATAAATGAGTCACGCAAGGTTTTTCCTGTCATTTGATCAATTCTAAAGCCAATAAAATTAATTTCATGAATGTGCCTAAAAAAAAATGCAATTTTCTTCAACCTCAAAGTTTAAAAGTTCTAGAATAATGCCCATATATATATTGCCAACACTTTCTTTCACTCAAGGTACACAAAATTGCGAAACGTGATCGATTTTTAGTCAAAATAAAAATAAAAAGAAACGACATATTCGAAAACTTAACTGGAGATACAGAAATTTGAAGATCAGTACGTAAATTTATGAACTATACAAAATAAACTTATTAAATTTAGATGGTTCATGCGAAAAAATGAAACTAAAAGTATTTTGAGCCATTTCAATAATGTAATTTATACACGGGTTTAAATTGTCGTTATCCTCGAGCTAATATTCTATGTTAATTACAAAATTGAGAAACAAATAATAAAGAACTGTAATAATTATTCAAGAGTCGCCGGAAAACGTAAATGTTAAACCAAATATTTAAAATGTATGTACAATAGTAATGAGTAATATTATAGGAAAGCCTTCGGAATTTACATAAAATATTTACCAAATTGAAAATAACAGTTGCAGTATCCCTCGAATTTATCATTTATTATTATGAATTAATAATTATTATTTCGACCTGTCGTTAACGGTTGTGACATTAGTATTAAGTGCAAAAAATAGTAAATATGACTAGTTTTATTATCAATTTAATTATTTAAAATCGTCGTTATTGGTATTTCATTTAATTAAAGCAAGAATAAGCTGTAGCCATTAAATCGAATCAAATATTTAAATTGAGGAATTCAACTAGTTATTTCGTTATTAAATTAAATTAATTCATTGTAATACCAGTAATATTTTTGCAAAATTGATTCCTTATTTAATAACGAAATGGAAACAGTTATGGCAAACTAAACAAAAATTCAGTGGCATACGTATTGAATTTATTCAGTTAATTTTACTATTTTTATTCAGTACAATGTTTTCTATTAATAATATAAAATTCGTTCTTTTTAATAACACTACAAAACAGTTTTTTGTTAAGCTGTTCAACTATATTTCGGAAAACAATGATTGCTTTCCAACATTTTGTCTTAGTCTATCGAGTAATGTTAGATATGATTAAATAATAAATTCAAACTACTAAATGATAAAAGTAATATTTAACCACTCCCATAAAAGAAATTCAGTAACATAAACTTAAGGACAATATTATAAATATAGAAAATTGGAGTACGAACCATGACTAAGACCAGCTGTCGGAGGAACTGGACGATCGCAGGGACTTGTCTTTAGTCTGCTGGCGAGGCCTCCACTGTTGTGCCTATGGTAATTAACAAGATCTGGTATCGAACCGCAACAATGTTTTTCCGAGAGGTAAAATTCACCTCTTGAATTTTGCTTGATGTGATAATGCTTCACGTGCGGATGTGGGCTGTTAGGAGAAAATTAGAAATATTTTATTTATTTACAAGTAAACATATTTCGATATTATTATATAGGTGATTCTACTAAAGAGATCCTCATTCGAAAAATGTGTATGGAACAATTTTTTGTTGATGTATTATTGTAGAATTACGTTCAAGATAAGTTATAAAGTGAAAATTTAAACTTACGCAAAATTCATTGTTATTATATAGATTTTAGGGTGCAGGTGGAGAAACCGACAAATAAAAAATCCGACAGGACAAAAAACCTACAGTCATAAAACCGGTAGTCAAAAAGCCGAAAGCCGACAGGTCAATAAACCGACAGTTATAAGCCCAGCAGTTCAAAAGCCGATAGTCGAAAGCCGACAGTCAAAAGCCGACAGTCAAAAAGTCGACACATTAAAAAATACACATTGATAAGTGGACAGCCATTTCTTGAATGTCGGCTTTCCAATTGTCGGTTTTTTTACTGTCAGTTATTTGACCTGTCGGAGTTTTGATTTGTCGGTTTGTCCACCCCCACTCTAAATTTTATAGCTCTTCCTGATTGTTAATACATTAATTGCATTTAACATTGTGTTACGAATCGTTACTTTGTTCGGATGAACTCGAAACTTATTTTGCATATTCGGATGATTCTAAATCTGTTGTCAGATTTTCGAAATTCGAATAGGCGAATCCAGTACGACGGACCAAGTTAAAAAAATTTGGCTGGTTAACCCTTTGAAGCACGGTATAGCATATATGCTGCACCATTTCGTAATTCGTTATTTTCATATTTAACGTAATTATTAATTAATTTTGCTGCAATTTTTTGCTTTCTTACCAGATAACTTGTTAGGAAATGTAAATTAATCAATATTTTTAATTAATTATACGTTATATTGTTTAAAAAAATTAAACAGAGTGTGAAAATGGTCGATTTTTTACGGAAAATGTATGTGGAGAAGAAAACGTCACTCAAATATGACAAGACTGGGTACTCTGGGGTTTTCGGGGTAGCTGATTACGAATTTGACCTTAGATTTTCAAAATTCAAAATGGCGGATCCAATATCGCCAACCGAATAGCACAAATTTACTTGTTCGAGGTGAAATTGGGAACTCGGGAGTTTTCGGGATAGCTGATTACGAATCTAACCTAAGATTGTCAAAATTCAAAATGGCGAATCCAATATTGCCGACTGAAATCTAGGGTGAATGTGACTTGTTCTTACATTTCGGTCGGCCATTTTGGATCCGCCATTTTGAATTTTGAAAATCTGAGTTCAGATTCGTAATTAGTGATACCGAAAACCCCCAAGTACCCAATTTCACCTCGATGAAGAAAATTTTTGCAATTCCGTCGCCCATATTGGATCCACCATTTTGAATTTTGAAAATCTGAGGTCGGATTCGTAATCAGAGGCCCGGAACACTCCAAGTAACAAATTTCAGTTATTTTCAGCGTAAAGAAAAATGTATGCTTAAAAGGGTTTTTGAGGTCGCTGATTTTAAATCTGTCGTCATATTTTCGAAATTCAAAATGGTGGATTCAATATGACGGTCCAAACGAGGAATATTTGCCTGGTTACTTGTTATTTTTGCATAAAAATATTTGCTATGACTTAAGATTAGCTGACAGCTAACTCAAAACATGTGAATTTTTTCATTGTGTCTTTAGACTTACAATTCGTAATAAGCTTAGTCGCGAATCATTCTATTTATAGATTTTACAAATGTAGTTAATTCTTCCATTTTGTCTGTCATATTCATGCCGATTTCTTAAAAACAAGATTTCAATTTCATTTGCCTTCTAGTTAAAAATCAGCGACCTGAAAAACCCCAAAGTAAAAGGATGGAAATAAAAACAATCAGTTTACAAATAACTTATTCACCATATTGGATCCTTCAGTTTGAATTTTCGAAACCGGATTTCGTATTTTTAAACAGGGATAATACTACGCAATTTTCTTATAGTTTCAGAGTCGGTATGATTTTTTCGTTTCATGCATCCGAATGGGGGATTTCCCGCGTTCCGAACCTTCAAACTTCTTGTTCGCCTGAGGCCATCCAAGTCGCAAATCGGATTCTCCATCACGTGATTTCCGGTGAAATCGATGGATCCGATCCCTCGTTCTCGTACCCATCAGGCAACTGTCCATTTGAAAGTGAATCATGCGGATTCGAATTTTAGTTCAGTATCTGTAGGTTAACGTCGTCTTTAGAATTTGATTAATACATAAAACGAGGTAGTAAATCGTATGATTCCTTTTCGCGTTTATATTAAACTTAAACGTGATTTAAAATACCAACGCCATTTGTAGGACCTTCACAATTTTACACATAACATGTCCTCGCTTGTTCAAGAGAGGTACCCCCATTCCGGTGTAGTGTGCATTGGTGTGGGGAAAACCACAATGTGGAAAAAAACCCACGACTGGTAATGCAAAATTTAAAACAAAGTTTTGTTCGTAACATTTATATTATTAACCGGTAACAGGTTTAATTAACATTATTAAATGTTGAGATTTGCAATTTCAAAATTCAAACTCAACATTCGACAAACTGAACATTTGTAATTTCAACATTTAACAAAGTCAACATTAATTTTAGTTTATTGAATTGTATTGTATTTGGAAAATCAAGAGTAATAATATTAATCGTAACATAAATTAAATCTTAAATCTCTGTTAATAATTGTCAATAGTTCAAATGAAAAAAATTAAGGAATTTAATGAATATTGTGGGCTTGTTCTAGGAGATATTCAATTAAATTATAGTATTTCAATTATATTAGGTTAGGCTAGGTTAGGTTATGTTAGGTTAGGTTAGATTACGATTGAACGGCATGTGTTGATGCAACACGACTGTGTTGAATGTACATGACATTTTAATAAAGTAATAATTTTTTATATTTTTTATATTATTTGTTGATTTAGTCAAATGTTGAGTTTGAAAATGTTGAATTTGTATGTTGAGTTTGATTTGTGTTGATTAGACATGTAACCTATTAACCGGTTAACTGGTACTGTACTATATATGTACAAAAAAGTGACATAACTGGTACTGTATCATATATGTACATATTTGACTAACTTTTGAAGATATCAACCGTTTCGAACCAGAATTGGTATACAACCGTTTTTCGGCATGCTCCATCTGATAATTGGTTGTTTTTTTTTTTGAAATTCTGAATCTTAACCTTAAAATTTCGACCTTCTATATAGCATAAATTTCGACACTGAGGTTTTCGAGGTAGCTGATTGCGAATTTATTGTCAGTTTAGCATAATTTGCGAGAACGGGCATAAAATAAGGTATAATGCACTAGGACCTCGATTTAAAGACCTAAATCGAGAATGACGACACAATGTCATCTGATTGGCGCAAGGTACCAGAACAATTTTCTGAAAAAAAATGAAAATTTGACACTCAACCCTTATTTTTCATTTGTTTCTTACACTTCAATCCTTATTTTACATCCCTTTAGAATGTTATAAAATAGAAACTGAACTTGAAAACGGAATCAGCTGTATCAAAACCTCTACATCAAAGTTTCTGGAAAAAATGAAAATTTCACCCTCAATCCTTATTTTTTACTTGTTCCCTCCACTTCAACCCTTATTTTACATCCCTTTAGAATGTTATAAAATAGAAACTGAACATGGAAATGGAATCAACTGTATCAAAAACCTCCAGATGTAAGTTTCGAGAAAAACTAAAAATTACACCCACAACTATTTTTCCACTTCTCTAATCTACTTCAACCCTTATTTTTCAACCCTTTAGGATGTTTTAAAATGAAAACTAAGCTTAGATGATAGAAATTTTCTGGAAAAAATGAAAATTTCACCCTCAACCTTTATTTTTCCCCTTTAGGATATTGCAAAATGGAAACTGAACTTGGAAATGGAATCAGGAGCAAAACATTATAGAAATAGATTTCACGTTTTTTAGTGAATGATTCGCTTTTACCAGAATTGGCACGAAAAGTGGAAAATGCTCCACCAGTTAACCGGTTAAATACTTTCTAATAATAACAATAGACTATAATGCTTTTCGTTTTTCTTCTTGTTTTTCTGCAAAAATTAGGTCAACTTTCAAGTCCTCGATTATGAATGAAAAATGTAAAATATACCATTGCATAGTATATTTAATATGAAATATGTGAAATGATAGCTAATATATGCTCGTTCACAAAATAATTTATAATTTGTAAAAAAATGTCCATCCAAAAACTATGACGTTGACGCCATGTTTCGAGGTCCCTTTCAGTAGAATCACTCATATACCCCCATATTTGATGTTATATTAGATAACCCTATTTAAGTATTAAACCAGATAAAAGGCCCTATTATTACAACGACGTTAACTACAATTAGTGACAACGGATACATTTTAACCAGAAACAGTACACCGCACTTGGTTTCTATTTACGTGTGAAAAATAAATACAATCATTCAACATTTTATTATGTTATTCTTCAAAAACTGAACATTACTTAAATGCTTTACTCGTTACGTAACTTTATTAAATAAATTATAACTAACTAATATTCTATACGGAAAGACTTTTTGGGAACATTTTTTATTCTATTAGTAATTTGTAGACGTAAATACACATTTCTTTTTAGTAAAAATGAAATTCTAGAATATTTTTTGTTAGTATAACTTTGTTTATGTTAATTTTACTAGTTTTACTTAAATTAATATTATTTACCCAGTAAGTAAAAGTATTGAAATACTTTCAGTAGTTAAAAATTAGTCAAATCAACTAAGAATTTTTTTCAGCATATTTGCTGTCTTTACTTTCGCTATACTTTTTAAATGGAAACAATAAAGGATCATAAATGTACTCTCTCACAAGTGTGGTTCAATTTTCACGCTTTAAAGGCTCAATTCTTATTCCAAGAAATTTACAGCACAAGTTCTATGTAAAACATCATTTAACCCTTTTAGTCACGAAAAATTTGGGGTCGCTGAATAAGAATACTCTTGCCAATAGAGTGCAAGCGTGAACTAGTCAACGCGAAAACATTTGAGGGGAGAATTTTATAAGGATTTTAACCCTTTTTTATCACTGATTCAATATTTCCAAATCTGTAAATCTGTAAATTTGTCATATTGAATATATTTATTTATTTATTTATTTATTCATTTATTTATTTATTAACGGACTGTAAGTCCTTGAATAAAATGTTACAATACATAAATACGCAAAATATTGCATAAAAAATAATACAATAATTAGACGCTGAACAGTTACACGGGTAATAATATAAAAATAATAAAAATTCAAGATAAAAAGTACAATAAAATAATGCCAGCATTAACGAGACTAATACAAGTACACAAAATAAAATAAAATTTAAACAAACATAAATGAAAATAAGACGCGATACAGTGAATATAAAATAATATAAAACGCACCGAATGAACAAAAAATAAAAGCTTTAGTCATAATATTGGTACACGATACGCACATTACGTTTAAAAATAGCTAAAGAATTTATTTTGAATTTTGGAAATCTAAATAATAGATTCATATTCAGTCTTATGTTAAACTCCGAAATAATCATCTTTATGAGGATTTCCAAACGTGTTCAATTTGTTATCCACCATATTGCAAATTAAATACCATAGATTTTATTAAAAACTGCCAAATAACTTCGATTTTATTCGCCATATTGGATTAGCCGTTTTAGATTTTATAATTATAACGATGATCTCTGTTTTTAAAGAAATAAATTTCAAATACCAATAGTATTTAATCTCCGCTAACGAATTAGATTTCTACAAAATACTAGCCTTTGTATATTTTTTACTATAAACATTTACAGATTCAAAACATACTATTAGGCTCCTAAAGTTTAAGATCTTCTTTTTAACTCGAAATGAAAACAATCAAAACTTTACATCAAATATGAAAGAAATGACAAAAAAGGGTAAGTAAAAGGGTGCCACTATTAGCGACTCCTGTTTTTAGTTAACAAAAATCGGAATTTCGATATATTAGTAAACAATAAATACATTTAAATAAAAACGAATCTTTGAAGAAATCCAATCTTTATAAAATTTCAGTTAATCTATTCAAATGTTGTCATTGCCTTTATTTTCGCAGGACGTTACTTTCTAACGCTGACATCAAGTTAAAATTAAAAATCAAACTTGAATTTTAAAATAAAAGTAGTACTCACACTTTTGTGTACAAAGACAAGGTATACAATCCCTTCGTAGAAGAGTTGCGAACGACAAAACAACCTTCCTTGTCCTCTTGTTTAAGCAGCGATTCGGCGCGTTGCCTCGACATGTCTCCGACGTACCATCTAGCCAATAAAATCTCATTAATTACTAAACTCAAACTCAAGGATAAGTTAGTTAAGAAAGTCCATTGTTACACTTACTCGTATTTTTGTAGTCCGAGCAGTTCTTTTTCTTTCACGTAATTGCTTGGGATATATCCGATCGATCTGCAACCGACAAATGTATTAGATTCTAAACTTTCCTGCACTTAGAAAAAACTTTCTGTTCGTGTATGTGTATATTAACACTTAATACTCTACACAGAGACAAATATTATCGAAATTTTACTATTATAATAAGAAAGTTTATATTTCTAGATGATAATTTGAGGACAGACTCCTGAGTATAAGATTAAATCTTCTAATTTCTTTATGAAATTAACCCACGAAGTCAGATAAAAGCACAAGCACAACAATAAAAATTCTAAACATACCAACTCTATACTATTTATGACTCGTGTAGTCAAATTTGGATTTTAAAGGTTCCAAAAACTAATAAGGTGCATTTTATATTAACAAATTAACCGAATTTCGAGTGTTTCATTGTTTGTGAATTTTTTTCGCATTAATAAAGTTGCGGGATCGATGCAAAACCGAAACCAAAATGTGCACAAAATTTTTGAACTACAAATTTTTTTGTTTTGCCTCGGATTAACCTAATCTTTTTAAAACGTCTACATATAGAAAAAATAAACCTTATTTATTGAACTGTATTGCTGAAATCCATATTTCTGGTTGTATAATTGGCCGGAAAATGTAGATGCAGGAGTTTTTAGGGTTTATGATAACGAATATAAGGAAAGATTTGAAAATTTAAAATGGCCAATTCAATATTCTACACCAACATTTATAGAATGCTTCAAAATAGCGAACAAGGAGTAGGGGGATTTTTGGGGTCGATTATCGTGAATTTAAGGCTAGATTATTAAAATATGGCGTATTAATATATCCGACCAAATGTCAGAAAACTGCTCAAAGGTACTAGACGTATGGATTTCATCAATAATATTCATAATTGAAGGTTTATTTTTTTTACTTTTGAAGAGGTAAAGTTGATTCGACGTGAAACAACAAAAATTCTAATTGAAATTCATACATTTTATGCACTTTTGGATGGTGTTTATCTGGGTCCCACAATTTTCTTGATGCAAACAAAATATTCACAAAAAACGAAAGATACCAGATTATTTCATTTAAAAATTTATTGGTTTTTGGGACCATTAAAATACAATTCTGACTATGTCAAGCGAAAATACATTAAGAAAGACAGCAGAATAAGTATGCTTGAAATTTTTATACTTACTTTTACTTCTTAAAATAAGTCTCAAACAACAATTGAGAATCATGGTTTTCCCGGACTTAATGGGTCAATATACTTAAATGGTAAATTGATCTAAACTGTCAAGGAAAACTCTACTATGAAAAAAAACTTTACCAAGAAATTGTAAATGTGGGCAAACCTAATGGAAGTTAAAAAAGTAGGCATGTAGTTATTTTCGACGCCGCCAGACGCTACCGCTGCACTATGGGGTAAAATAAAACTAAAAACAAAAATTAGATGTCTCAAAATTGTACTTACGAACCAAACTAGATAGAACAATGTGGTTTTATGGTTTCGTATAGCTTGATGTTTGTAGAATAAAGGAAAAATAAGTAGAAAGTACCAAATGAAAAATTTATTGCTATATTTTGTGTTCTACAAAGAAACTAAATAAAACGAAAATCAATATTTATTTCAAAATCATACACAAATGGTAGTCCATTAATTGGTAAATTTACATTTATTTGTTTATTATTCTCCGTGAATTTAGCTCAAATTTCCAGAATACTCTACGCCATTATTTTATTTTAAACACAAAATATATGATTTCGAAATAAATAACAATTTTCGTTTTATTTACTTTCAATTCAAACACAAAATATACAAACATACTTTATTAATGCAGAAGGCGTAAAAAGCTCATTTTACACCCTCATTTGCGGGCGTAAAATGCTTATTTCACGCCTCCTAGGGCATAACATAAATTTTACGCCCACGGAGACGTGCAATTGGCATTTTATGTTCTATCGACGTAGCGTAATACTCCATTTTACGCCCTTGATACTAAAATAACTATTCATTTTGTATTTTTTACTTATTGGTCCTCTATTCGACAAACAAATTGTAAGATCGTGAAACCGCATTTCCATATAGTTTGGTTCTATGATCTTGAGGCAACTAATTTTCTTTTATTTTACCCATAGTGCAACGGCTGCTTTCTACGCCCGCTTTTCAAACTAATTTCCGCTTAGCATATAACACTCATTTTCACTGTATCGGTAAGAAATATCATATATTAAGATATTACAATGTGAAACTCTGACTAGTACATTTTTATAATTTTTACCATCCGTTTTGAGCAAAATGTTTATATTCCAAGAGTCCGTTCTCAGTTTACTGTCTTAAGATAAGAAAGAATACTATTATTTTTATAAAGAAAATAAATAAAAAATAAATGTAAAGAATATCGTGAACACAGTGAAAAAATCCATCGGAAAATGATAAAAATAGTTGTAGCATATAATCATAGTAAACAAGTTTAGAATTTAGAATATGGCAAATATATCATACAATAACTATTCTTACTATGTCAAAAGGTTGGTTTCGTTTAATCAATTTTGTTCATGCAATGTCATTACTCAGGAATATTTCTAATATTTATAATATAATGTATTAAAGAGTGACTATAGGATTGTAAAACTGTGGTACATTTGAGATTATGTAAGATGATGGATATGTAAGTATTAGAAAATACTAAACGAAACAAATTGTCTTGTTTACTACCGTTATAGTTAATTTAACAATTTTTTTATCCCATGTTTTACTTTTATAAAATGGTTTCATTAACTACTTTTTTTCTCTCTGTGTAGAAAAATTGGTGTGCTAATTTATTATTATAAGAAAAATATGTACCCGTGCTCGTTTTTGACCTTCCACCAATGCTCCTGAGAGTCATCCATAACCTCATACTCTGCGCCCTAGAATTAACATAAACATTTATGAATTAATTCATTATTTGTTATTAATTCCATTAATGTTACCATTCGTGGTTATATCCGATTTTTAAAAAGATTAACCATTTACTGGACATTTTCTACATTTTTAAACTTTTGGACTGATTACATGTTTAAACACCCGGTTTCAATATATGCTAAGAAAAACTCAATTTTTTGAAACTAAACACTATACAATCTATGATTCGTTAAAATCCTATGTTAATAAAACTGTAGAGAAAAAAGAAGATTGATTCGATAAAATTTGGTAAAAATAATTAAAATATTATATACGATCAATAGTGACTTGATTAGAGCAGATTAAACAATGGTTAGCCTCCATAATAACCTGATTAGGTCGAAACGTCCTCTGAGTAGGTCGAAACTCTTTCGGAAATTTTATTTTATTTTTTTGTCAATTCGGTTCATCGTATACAATATTTGATAGACTGATTATAATTTTAAGAAGAAATTATAACATGATGAGTTTTCATTGTTTAATAAAGATCGAAAACATTAATAACTAAAAACATCGATGACATATAAAAGTAAAATTTACTATGTTTCAAATTTTTAAAAGTTCAAATCAATTTAATAAAATAAAAAAAAAAAGGTTGACTTAAAAAAGTCTAAATGACGCTTCGTGAAAACCATATAAAGTTTACTTTACCATAAAAATATATATCAAACCTGACATAATCTCATTAATCTCAATGGTGCTTCTACAAGAATATTGCATATTTCCTAGAGTAATTAGTACTGGCGGAAAATACTAAAAAAAAAGTATTACGAACCTTTTCGAGGGTGAGGTCACCTCCCTCGATGGCTTTAAACGCATACAGAGCCACGACCACTTTGCTCCGCATCATTAATTTCTCCTGCAAGTAAAAAATTAATGTCTTAGATAAATAAAATGAAGGTTCATGCATAAAATAGAAAATATACTAAAAAATAACATGTTAGAGATAAAATTAAAAACTGTTAGTTAAAAATATTTATTTTCTAACAAAAATATACTTTTTTAAATTATTGAGGTACTTTCCACTTTGTAATTAAAACTAAACAGAATGCATCACATTTCATACCCACTAATATAACAAAATTTCCTAATGGATTATTTTAGTATTACATAAATATTCAATGAAGAACTGTTTATCCAATAGATTTTATCAGCTTGAGTAGATTAACGAAAGGTTCTGAATTTACGATTCATCATGATTTTATGTTATTTTCGAGACTCTTCCATTACTCTTCATGGCATCAATGCCGTTTTCCATAAATCTCCTAAAAACGATACTACGGGCATAATGAATATAATTTCAGTAATATTTGACGCGGATTGTGAAGCGATCTACTACATTTTACGATCCATACTTAACAGATCCTCATCCGTTGGCATCGGATATAATAAAACTCAAATAAAATAGAAATAAAAATTTCAAAATCTGTATTAAATAAATCACTCCTAAAAAAGTTAACTAAAAAAAGGAATTATTTAAAAACTAAAGTTAAAACGGGATTATAGTTTGTCCTTTTAATTATAAATTTGAAATTATAACCTTTCCGGAAATTTTGTTTCACAATCCTGTTTATCTTTAATCTAGTTTGTGCGGGTTGCATTATGAGCTCTAACGATGTTTTTATATTCAACAATTTACTCACTTTGACGTCAATAGCAAGAGTCTTTTAAGGAAATCATGGGTAATCGCATTAAGATGATGATCTTAATTTAAGCATGCTTTCCATTATAGATCTTTCTGAACTAGTTTGATTAGTAAATTATGACTCGTTTCAATCATCTTTCTGGGCATCGCAGAATAATTTATAAAATGTTCAAGAATATACAACAACGTTAAATATTAATTACGCAAAATTAATAGTAATGTTAAAATTAGTACTTTATTAAAGTCGATTTAGCACAACTGGATTGATTAATTATTATTCCACGCAGTAATGCAGGTAAGTTTCTTAAAAGATTGAGATCTTGTCAATGTTTTGCATGATTAATAGTACAGTGCTTTAAGCAAACTAGTATACGATCAAACCCATCTCAAATTTTTCAAAATTTACAGATGAGGTCTCCGATTTTTCTATACATTTGGGAAGTTGATGAAAGTCCTTAGCATACAGATGTTTTCCCATTAGTTACGTAAAATACGTCTTGATTTTCCACAACTGATCATAATTATAGAAAAATCGGAGACCCCGCCTACAAATTATGAAAAATTTGAGATGGATTCAGTCTAAATCAAGAAATTAGTTCACCCATTGTTTCGCATTTAAATTCTCTTACTTTATCTGATTTCCAGACAAATTTTATGCTTTTCCCTGTTAGATTAGCAGCAAGACGCAATAAAATTGTATCATTATGTTTACAATTTCTATTGCAAACTATTACATATTTTTTAATGTATATTACACTGCAAACCATTACAAATTGTTTTAAAGATCAATCTCGAGAGAAACTTAATTACTTTTTGAAGTAGTTTAGGTAATGCATTGCAAACTTTTAGCTAGTACGTAAAGATTAAATATTTATATTTTTTAAATAAATTATTGGAAAATAATATGGCTATGTTGCTAACTATATTTTTATTTATATATTTAGTTGCAATTATTCAAGTAAATTTTTATTTGAAATCACGACATTTATTTTTAGTGCAGATGCTGAATTTGTCATTTAAGTATACTTTTCACTCTTTGTAGTTTTTGACTAATTCAGTTCTAGAGTAGTGCGCTAACAATTTTAAGTATCGACTATAAACACAATTATAATTATCAGAATGGCTATGAATGATATTTTGAAATTTAATTTTTCCTTCGATACTTTATCGCAAGTTCGAAAAGCTTAGTACAATAAATATCTCAGATACTAATAAACACTATCCTGAGTTAAAAATTGGATCAAATTTCACCGAAAGCGAATAAATCGAAAAATTATCAATATAAGATCACTTTTTTTTTAAACATTTTAGGGTGTGAAATTCTTCGACAATTAATGGAAATTAGATCAAAATTACATGCAAATGTATCTTTCAGATACATTTTTTATCTGTTTATAGTCAAGCAATGGCGATGGCACTATATGGATTTAAATTATATCAGATGTCGATCAGATTCGATAATAAACAGTTTCTTATAGAAATTCAATCAAATTTAACATATAATTGAACATCATTCCATTCAAAATGGATAAAAATATGAAACTAATCGAGATTAAAACGTTCCACAATTTGACTCATTTAGATCTAAAAATTTACAAATTCTGGTCCATATTTTGAACCGAATCATCTCCAATTAGACGTTATCATCTGAAATAATCTAAATTGAATTTGATTGAATTTCGATAAGAAAGTGATCCTATTCTGAACGAGATCTGATACAATTTCAATCCATATAGCACACTAAAAAAAATGTTCTGGTTAAATACGACCGTACTATTTTTTCCGGTTATAACAACCAGAATTCTGCGTAGTTTAATTATAAAAATAAATGTTTTACCAATATTTCTACTTAAACCAACAATATTTCTGGTTATGTTAACCAAAACAAAATAACAAGGGCCTATTTAGTAATCTTTTATGGTTATTTTAACTATTTGTTTCTGAGTATAACTTCGCAATTGTGTGATTATAAAAGCAGATCAAATATGTAGCTGAAAGAGACCTTACTTCTATGCAGTTTTGATCTATTGTCAAAAAATTTCACATCTTGAAAGGTTTGAAAAACGTGAATTTATTTTAGTACTTTTTATAATCATTCGCTTTCGGCCAAATTTGACGAAATTTAGATATTTGACGAACAAATCACGATGTTTTTGTTATCCCACTTTTAATTTTTTTAACAGAAAATAAGACAAATTTTGCTAAAAAATTTCCCAATTCTTTTAGGATCGTAACGATAGAAAGGTTGGATTGTTTCAAGATTTTTCGAAAAAAATGAGAATTTAAAAAAGTTTTCTGTTAGAGCCGGCAAGTTTCCGTCATTAGAAAAAAAATTATATAGAAAACTTGAAAGTATACATCACAAAAACACCATGATTTGCTCGTTAAAGACTTACATCAAGTATTTATTTATGGGTTCAGAATTACGAGTATAAAAAAAATATTTATTCGAATTAGATCCATTTTATTTACTCGGGAAATATATTAAAGCTCCGTATGCGAAGAAACGTAATGAATCTAGACAGCATCCCAAATAAGTACAGAAATTCATAAAGGAAGCGAAACTGAATATTACAAATGCTAAAGAACAAAGAAAAGAGTAATTACCGGTCGGATAGAAGACTACCATATTCTCTAATTTACTATTCATATGGTACATAAAAAATACCCTCTACCACCCACTTTAATCGTTTGCTTTGAAGAGCATTCTGAATTGTACATAGTCGTGGTAGATAATATTTTTTTGTTACAATGAACACACAATTGTTCAATTTGATAGTCCACTTTTTGTATTTAATCAAAATACTTCATAACTTTGTTTGTCCTTTTGAAAATAAGAGTTACTCTTTATACACATTTTTAAAAGGATATTTTTCTGCGATGTATGTTTTTAATGAATAAAATTTAGAATATAAAGATATTTTCATTTCTATTTTTATTCAATAACATTGGTTTCAGCTTTTGTGACACATATTCATTTAGATTTGTGTAAAAGCCATTTTATGCGAACCGTTTTCCAATATACACGTGTTTTAACTAATCTAGTCCAAAAAGCAATTCCAATGTATGATAAAGAACCTGTAGTTTAAGTTACATTTTAAATTCCAAACGATGTATATATCTTTTCACTTTTAATTTGAAGTTTGCATATAAAATTAAAATAAAACCTACAGAGAATTTATTAAGATTAAATTTCAAAATCATACTTCTAAAAATCCAAAATGATGAATCTGAAATCCAACCAAAACCATCTATAATTTTCATTTCACATCATAACAAACAAATTGTTGAAGAAAGATTATATGTTCACACTTCTATATTTTAATATTTATATTTAAATATTATTCAGCTCTTTTCTGGTTTGAACACTAACGTGTCAGAAGTCTTAAAACCCGTTTAATACACTTCAATTGGATTCAACTGATATTTTAATAACCACCCTCGTTTCACATAATCGACGAAAAATAACTCTTTTTATTCCATGCAAAATCGTGATAGAGGATGATGTTCTTTATTGAGCATATATATTAGATTAAGTTCAAATAATCTTCAGCATAAGTGAACTTAAAAAAAAATTATCCTGATAATAACGTTAAACATAAATATTTTTAAAGTTTGTTGATTGATTTTTATGCATATATATTTGTTGAAGAGAATTTTGATCAGCATTGCACGTGAGTTTCACCTTCTACGAACTTGAAATTCACACCGCTGGAGAGTTTTGCTTTTAGTTTTATTGATAAAAAATAATTTAATAATGAAAAGTACCGATGTATCGTATCGAAAAAGTAACTAACTTTGGATGTCCTGAAGATGACCCACAAAAGACCGAAACGTTGAAAAATAAAATATAAAATAAAAATATTTTATATTTTTGTTTATTAACTGAGCGTCACATCGATATAAAGGAGTATTCAATTTTATTTAATCTACAGTCGAAGAAACCTACACATACTGTTAACAAAAAATAAATTACACTATCGGAAATAAATAAGCTTACATTAAGTTAAAAATTTGGCTTGTGTTGGTTAGACTCCAACGATGTGAACTTCAAGTGCATCCCCTTGTGAACAAAGTCATGATATAACCCTTTGAGATATAGTTATAACTATAAAACCATCATTTCAGCTGCTAATATTATTTACATTAATTATATTTAAAACCATTTATAAAAAGTAACAGGCATTTAAAGAAGTTCAGAAATTTATTTTTAATAAATAATAACATTTTCAACTCATTTGTTTTAAAATCGGTATAAACAGATAAATATAAAAAGGTAATTTTTCAAATATTTATTATTCAGTTTTCATGAAAATTTATACTTTTCCTACAACAAAAAATCTTCCTAAAATATATAAATTTGGTAGAGTAACTTTTTACAAATTCGGGACATTTGAGATTAGAATTTTCTAAATCAGGTTTGCAACTACTGGATCCAAAAACCATTGAATAAGAAAATTGAATTGTTTAGCAAAAATGAATTTTTCAAAGAGGTTACAAGTTTACGATGACTTGATTTATTCACCGATATTCACTTAACCAGGCTTAACCGTTCAAAGCATTATTTTTCGTTACATGAAAAAAAAAAAGAAATTTGTTACTTCGAGGTTTACGATGTCGCCGATTACAGATCCGACCTGAAATTTTCAAAATTCAAAATGGCGGATTCAATATGGCGGACAAAAAATTGAATATCGATCAGATTTACTTGAAACTTGTTCGCCAGGGATTTTCGAGGTCTCCGATTACGATATGGACCGTAGATTTTCAAAATTCAAAATAGCGGATCCAATATTAAATTTCGAAAATTCAATATCATATTCGTAACCAACGACTCCAAAAACCTCCCAGTAACGAATTTCAATCAAATCCAATCAATCTTTTAAATTGTCGACCTCCATGTTGGATCCGCCATTTTAATTTTTGAAAAACTGACCCCGGAGTAGTTATTAACGACAAGAAGTATTTTATATAGAATTTTTTAAATTTTGTTATCATGCATCACAATTACATTTATTGTTAAAAAACGCAATTTTTTAACCTTTTTTTAATTTATAACGATATATATGCAGTAATAAACACTTTGTTATAGTAGAGGATACCATACACTATACAGCATAAACAATTTGGCGGTAAAATATGTCAACTACTATGCGAAAATGGCCATTAAGTGGAGAGACAAAGATGACACTCTGAATTGTCACTATACCTCAAAGGGTTAAACAAAATTAAAGTATTTTAATAAAAAATTGTTAAACCATCCTTGTAACTACCGTACATATAATAAGTAATGTACAAAGAGAGAGAAAAATGTAAATAAAAAATTATAAAAAGTTCAAAAGGTTGTAACATATAAAGTAGATTTAGGACCCGCAAAACGTATGGTTGAATGTTGCTTTTACATTATTATAAACCGTAGCAACTAATAATTACTATGGAAATAGTACATTTATCTTTCGTAGTGTTCAATTCAATAGTTTATTTACAATTTACATGAAATGCATATTGTATGTATCAAATTTTTCAATTTCTCTTCATAATGTTGCGTTTAACTAACGCGAAATACTATAGTATTAGGTATAGACAGAACTGTGTTTGCTTATTTTAAAACGTAGTTAACTAAACTTTTTCCACTTTTTTTTACAGTTGTTAATTATGATTTTTTAACAGGTATAATTAAATTATTGTTATCCTAATAAGACGAATACAAAACTCATCAAATATTCTTAATTCAGCGGTGGGTTTTGCAACCTTTTCTTTTTTTCTAAGTATCTTAAACTTTATTTTAATATTTACTATATTCATATTGCAAGAGTTAAATGCTGCAGATTCCTTTTCATCATGCCGTGGGCATTTTCCTTTATGAATGTAAAAAAAATGCATTGTTGTGAAACTTCAAGAAATAGCGAAATCCAATCAACGATGGCGGAAATAAATACTCGCTTGTGATTCAATCTACAGATTACTACCTCTACAAACAATTGCATTATCCATCTACTAAGGAAGAGTGATTAATCCGATTTTACCGAGTGAATCTTATCACTCGTTTAAAAGAGAGAAATAATATTCTTCTCTGGATAATTTTTAAGAATTAAATATTATATATTATTTAAAGCCATTCTTTTCTATCTTTTAACGCTGTGTTTACTCAACTGGCCTAGAAAAAAATCATCATATACCATTTTTGAACGTATGAAGCCTCCTCTTTCAGAGGCCGGACGTTTATTAAATTTATTACGAAAACGGACCTACAAGCGATGTGAGAAATTTACAGTCCATTTTTCCTAAAATTCGCTAGATTTTGGCCAACTTTTGTTTAAATCTCACATTTTGAAATTGAAAATTTCTTGCTAGAATATCGTAGCCATGATAGAAAATGGCATTCATATCTGCTCTAACAAATACCGTTGAGCATTTACGGAATTTCAATATGGTGGCTTCAATATGATGGCTTCAATATGTGGCTTACTTTCGATGATCTTCACAGTGTGAAAGATTGTTTTTCGATGAAAGACTGCCCACAGATTGTATGTGAGAAAAAAAAAACATTTTCCCGCCCGAAGACGCTCATCGTTATCAGACCTGGCGGCAATCGGGCACTTTCCGCCCCCATTTGCGGGCGAAAAGATGGACTTTTCGTGCTGGTGCGACGAAAAGATATTTTTCAGATTGTTATAATTCTAATCTCGTTAAATCTTCCTCATTATCAGTTTAAATACATAATTTCTCTACCTCATATATGTTGAAATTGTAAAAGCTGATTTATACATAAAAAATAGTGAAATTGTATATAATATCAGTATTCTCTTTGGTTGAGAAACAAAGTTGAGAAAAAAGAATGGCTTTCTCGTCCTTAAAGGGTTCAGCTTCTCTCTCGACTGCATTTGATGGAAAGGATGCCTGATATTGAACCATTTTCTTTTAAAAGCTGTCTCTATATTGTTAATCTGATTTGCTGCATGAATTCGGCAGAACTTTCAAACTTTTAATTTTTAACATTTTCAGAATGTACGAGAAATAAATAACGAAATCAAAGCGAACGAAACAACGTTGAAAAAGTATTTTATTATGTATGTTTTCTACTCCATTTTGGAGCAAAATTTTCTTGAAAATTTTACCATTTCAGATGATAATTTAGGAATAAACTTGCAGAAATTATAAAATATTGACATTTCTCTGACAAGTATTACTATAAGTTCTTGGATGTTTTACTATTCAGACAGTAACAATTCCAATAAAATTTAGTAATTTTTACAAGAAAGAATCGCAATTTTCTACATTTTACAAGTCTGTACCAAAATCACCACCGGAAATTGTTCTCCGTGTATTTCAGGAGACCAGGGAACGGAATTCACATTCGTTCAGATTATATAAGATGGAAACCGGAAATTAATATTATCAGATTATATGCTACGAATAAATAGTTGTCCCTTTACCGGAATATATTAATTTACCTTCCCGCTTTAGAAGACATTTTTCAAATACCTCCACAAAATTATTCCTCAACTGTTTTATAAACATTTTTAAGCTTGACCCCCGACTTATTTAATTTAAAAAAATAAATAAAGGTAAACCATATAATTTTTATAAACTTTGTAACAGAATAATAGTCGACCAACATTCAAGATCAAATAACTCCATGTAACATTTGCATATACTTAATTGAATCTCCTTCTTGAGGTAGTCAAAAGTCTTTACAAATTTGCATGCGTTTACATCAAGCAAACATCATTCTACTTTAACTTCGTTATTAAATAACTTTTATTAATTTTGTAACTTATTAACAAACGTGTGTAATCATGTGATCGTGAAATATAATCAGAGTTAGTAAAGATAAAAGATAATTTCGTTTCAATGAAAACATGAAAATCATCATATTGTTCGTTACTCAAATATATCAGTAAAAATTAAAAAAAAAAAGACGTTTATATTAGTAAGTGGATGGCACATATTAAGTCAAAGCAGCGATTATTGATGAGACATTCTAAAGGAGAATGCCGATGAGTCGAGGAAAAGAAATCCTTCGAGATTCTTCTGTAAGTAATGAATCACTTTTAAGATTTTATATTTTAAAACATTACAATACTAATAATGCTCTTTAATATTCTTCATAATATAATAAAACGAGTAAAAGTGAAGGATCTTGCGATTACTATAAGAAACAAGATATTTTTCTCATTTATCTTTATTTTCTTTCTATTTATTATTTAAAAACGTTTTAAAAAATGCGTGAACTGTTCAACAACAATTCTATTTTCTAAGATTTTACCCACCAATGTAATTTTTTTCATTACGAAGGAGCTTCAAAAAAGCTTTAGGATAAAACAGTACGTGATTTTATACGGGAAATCCACAATAATTACGATTTTATATTTATTATAATCTCATACATTTTTTAATGTAAAATTCTTAGTAATTTACTCAACTGCGTTAAAAAACAATCTCAAGGATTAGAAATATACTTTATGAATTTTGTAAGTAATCATGTCTAAAATATAACGTGCTACTGCACCCTTTTGCTGGCTAGAAGTAGTTCAGCACTTAGATAATGAATCTTCCTTTTTCCATTTTACGGATGGTGTTCTCTGGTTGAAAACATTTTACCATCATTTCTAAATAAATACTAAAAAAAATAATGTATTAAAAAAATGATTTTATACTGACATGAAACTGTTTTAGAAATTAATTAATGATAAAAGATAGTGGTTTACCCAGCTGAACTAAAATATTCCTAATATAAATACGTAGAAAATCACGAATTGGAAGGGAAAAATGGGTCACTAACAATTAGTCATCTTTTTACCAGTAAAGAGTTAAAAATAACTAATTCAGCAGTACAGCTGTATAATGAAAACATTTTTTCATATTATTTCGGTATGAGGCATTTCCCATAGTTCTTCAGTACAAAATACGACTATATATACATTTTTTCAGATCTATATTGATTTTGTCCAATAAAAGAAAAGAAGAATATCAATAATAATACCTAATAAAAAATGAGTTTATTATGTAACGAAATATGTAAACTTAAACAAAAAAATAAATAATAAAAAAAAATGTATTTTTTCATATATGTATGTACTGACGAAATTTACAAATCAAAAGGATGAAAAAAGCTAAATGGAGTAAATATAAGTTATTTCTTAGGCCACTAGGTACAGAACAGTGCCCAAAGCGACGGAACAAAAGTTGTTTGCAACCATTTTTTTTACGCAAAGGTTTTATTTAAGATTTATCCAACGAAGAAAAAAAAAGCATGGTTGAGACTATGGGAAAAATACTTTGGGAGAGAGTATGGGATATACTATTAGACATTGTATAAGATAGTGGCTCCCAATATCTCGCCCAAAGGTACCCCATACTTTCTCCAAAAGTATGGGAGAGACTTTCTCGAAAATTGTCACTATCATGAAAAATTTCTAGTAAATCTCTTCTTTACTTGGTAGTATGGGGTATTTTTGGGAGGGACTGTTAACGACTGCGAGGTATTCTACGCAATAGTTTCTCTCATACTCTCTCCCAAAGTATTTCCCAATAGTTTTTCCATACATTTTATTTCTACAGGGGATATACTAATATTTTCCATAAATTTACGGTATCGTAACTGAGGGAGAGACTTTTTCGAAAAATTTCACCATTATGAAAAATTTCTAGTGAATCTCTCCCATACTTTGGGATGTTTTTGGGCGAGATGATGTTAATGACTGTGACGTACTCAAGCCAATTGTTTCTCCATACTCTCTCCAAAAGTTTTTCTCAATAGCTTTTTTCATAAATTTTGTTTCTACATGGGTATCCCCTGTTTTTTAAAACGAATTTTTTAAACTGCTGTATTTCAGGGGTTAAACAAAATACCGAGTTGGATATTTTTAAATGAAAGTAGACGAGATATTTGCTACTGAACTAAGATATTTGGGCTAACTTGACTAGGCGGAGGTAAGAAAAAAACACCCCAGAATGTGTTTTTTCGAAGTTTAATTGAAAATTGACAACTCACACATTTCAATTGGAATCCTGGTTCTGGGAGGGGCCAACATAAACAAGAAGGCAAATAGCAAATTACGTTTACTTTTTTATAAAAAAAACTCAAACTAGATGTATAGTATAATCTCTAAAATGCAGCAATTTCAAAAATTCGTTTTTTGCCTTTAAGGGGGGATAAAAAGATGTGGTTGTACTTTATACTCTTTCTATTGTAAAAACGACATAAATACATTAAGGGACGGAAATTAAAACACTATGTAAGGGTTAAAGTCCGCACAACAATGACAAAACTACAACGTAATGCATTATTAAACATTAAAACTAATTGTGACTAATTAAAATAGTTTGTGTGAAAACAATAAATATATTATATATTACAAATAAAGGGATTCCGAACGCGCGTTGAAAATTTCGTATAGGCAAAATGCACATAACAGAGAAAAAATTTAGCAACTTTTAGGTTACGAAACAGTGAACAAAATCATAGTCCGAATTTTCTCGTCCAAAAAACGTGCATTTTCATTCAAACATTTACGCAACATTAACCCATTTCTTTCCGTAAGATCTTATTTAGACTTTAGAAAATGAGTGAAAAATACTACAAATTTCAGAAATAACGACGAATTGTAGGTTGAAAATTAATCGTTTTGGGTTTAAGTAATCTTAATTGGTAATAATAACTTTTTCATCCTATTTTTTCGCGGCTTTAATCTAATTACATCTGGTGTTATAATATTGCTAGCTATTGCATCAAGTTAAATAATCAATAATTCTTAAATTAAATGTTAATGTTTGCGGGCGCCATTTTAAAGCCGTGATTTTGTCTTTTTGAACAAATCTGTTGGAAGAAAATGGAGCTGATATAAAATATCCGATTTCTACTGGTCACTCGATTTTTTCTATCTAAATATTTTTAAATAAATCAACGGATAATTCTTATCATTGGATTAATCGTAACATTTATATTAATAGAAGATTACATCAATTACATTAGAACAGATTACAAGATTATATTAGAATAGTTACAGTTATTATACAAGATTAAAAGCCCAATTTTCAAAATTCTAATAGGTCAGACCTTTCTTTGAATAATATTTTGGGATTGCCTTAAAACATGATATGCAAAGGTTTATGAGGTTACTAATTGGGAATTTACTAGTCAGATATCTCCCCAATTGGCATTCAGATTTGCAGACAAAATCCGGTACACTCAAAATGTGTCACGTATCGCTTCAAAGATCGTTTTAAATGCACTTTATACGAAAATTTATTCGTTTCAAAATATGCGCATGTTATTGGATTTCGTTACTTTGAATTTTCGATTTATTGTTTCGAATTTGTTATCAGGTATCCGGTTTCACTGTTATTTATTAGATTTTAAGAAATTCACGTGCCCGTAAAAATGACAAATTTATCGTCTTTATTTGTTATGTTTTACAACCGTTTTATAGTGTGATTTGCTGACAAATATGTAAAAGTCTGTGTTGTAACTATTTCAGTCATAATTTGAGCAACTTAAAATTCAATTTCTAAGTTTCTTAAAGTTCGTTTCGTATAAATTATATATATAAAGAGCATGCTAGGTTTTATACTTAGAAGAGGTAAAAACGATTCATTAACTATTTAACCCATTAAGACCATGACGTGCACAATTCTTAATTGATATTTGAGACTTATTTTCTGCAGTAAAAAATGTAAATAACCTTCCAACCATATCTGTTTCACTTTTTTTTGATCGTGCTTTTAAAATTCGAGTCATTTTAATTTAAAAACAATACAGTGTAATTTAATTACAAAATTAACCAAATTTCCCATATTTTGTTTTTTATTTCGCATCAATAAATTTTTGTTTAATTCCAAATCATAATCAAAAGTCCTCGAAACCTATAAACTTAAACTAAATGACGGTTTCGCATTCGCATCAACCTAACCTCTTCAAAGCGGCGAAAAAATAAATCTTATTTGATTAGACGAACATTATTAAAGAAATTCATATTTCTGGTGGTGTAATTATCCCGAAAATGGTGTTACTTGAATTTGAACACATCTTCAATACTTAAAGTGGCCGATATACGTTCGACCAAATTTCATGAAACAAAACATTAAAGTTTATCTGAGAAGTTTAGGAAACGTTTCTTTTTCTTTTTAATAATTTAAAAAATGTTGTTACGGACGGAATCGATGTTTTATCAACTGCGGTACCCGGCGTAGGTTTTTTCCCACAGAGGTGGTTTTCCCTACGCCATTGCACACCCGAATGGGGGTACCTCTCAAAATGAAGCAGGCCTGTTAGGTAAATTATGTAAAAGGCCCTTCGAAATGGTGACGATCTCGATAAAAGTATTTGTATTTCGAATAGTATAATCGATATATAATAGTACGTTGTAGTCTATTTAAAGATTCGAGAAATTGAAAAGTCCAACTAAGATGTAAAAAATTGACGATCGGGTTTTTTTCAGTTCGTTTAGGGATGTCGTCGGGTTAGGAAGTTCGCGTCGCGATCGGGTCGTCACCGATTGATCGGAATAAAGTTGATTTTTAGTTTGTGGCCGATCAAATCACGCGTTTTATTTCACAGCCCTTCCACCATTCGTTTACAAATGTTTTATTATGGTTATTAATATTTGTTATGCCAGTTTGTTTTGTTTGTACATGAAACGGTTATTGAACGGAAACAACCAATTTTCTTTTGTTTAATACTGATATAAACATTACCGAATGTTTTCGGGTAATTTGATGAAATATGATCGGCCATATTGATCATGAATTTAAACTATTTTACCTCAAATTCATATTCAGCGAATTCTGACTTCGGAAACCGAAGGAGCACCTTAAAACATGATGGTTGTAATTTTTATTTCAAGTTTTTCCTTTAAAAAACATGTATCAAACATCGGCCGAGAATTGTGCATGTTCCCTGACCTGACCTGACCTGACCTGGCCTGACTTAATATGTTAGCTGATTTTAATACCTTTGTCAAATCATAATATTTAAAAAATTCAAAAAAAAAATTTCTGAAAAATGAAACTTACTGTCACAGTTTTTCATGTAAACAGTTTTCATAGAAAGGAACAATGAAATTATTCGGCACAACATATTCTATAGTTGTCAACTACGTTCTTTCAGAATCTACCGTCTGTTTTTTATTGTGACCGATCAAAAATTCAAAATAGCGGCTTTAATACGAAGCCATTTTCATGAAAATTTTACCGTTTTGTACGTTTTGTTTTTGTATATGAAAACCTTTTAATGCAAAATCGACATAAGGATTTTTATGGCCTCAGATTACGAACCCGTTGTCCATTTTTCAAAATACGAGAAGATAGCGTAAAATTTGAACATTTCTGATCAGAATAAACAAAAATAAAATAAAATGGCTCGCTTCTACCGTCAACCTCTTTGGCGGGAAGAGTCGGAAACAGTAAAAAAAGCCTAACTGAAGGTAAATTCGTTTCTTCCCGTAAATTTAAAAAACATTTTTAATACATTCGTTTCTCAATATCAGCAAAACAATGCCATTAGAATAAGAACAAATTTGCAAAACGCGCGGTTTGTAATTTCTAATAAAATAGATAAATCATACAACTGATTCGCAATCTTGAGCCCTAAAAAAATGTAATACAAAATTTCGATGGACATTTTCAGATTTTAGTCCGCCATTTTTGTCCGACATTTTGAATTTTGAAAATTAGATAACGTATTTAAAATCTGTAATACCAAAAATACAATGAGAAAAATAACGATGAACATTTTTTAATTTCATTCCCACATTTCGAATCCGCCATTTTGAATTTTGAAAATCTAACAACAGATTCGTAATCTGAGACTCCAAAAGCCTACTTTTATCGATTTACATTAAAAAGTGTTTATTTACAACAATGAAAAAATGAATTTTTGAAAAGTTACGTCCATTTAAAAAAATAAAATACATTTTTAACAATTTTATTTAAATAATTATTGTTTTTCACATAGTAAGTAATCAGAGCACTGTTTTACCTCAAAATATAAAGTCCGCAATATCCAGGCTTCTTAATGGTTCAAAATTTCAAAATGGGGGACTCATCATGGTCTCTGAAGGATATTTTTTCACATAAATGTTACACCCAGTGTTTGAAATGTTTTTCTTCAATGAAATGAAATTATTTTTGATGAAATACAGAAAATATTTCAATATATAATTCTATAGAGTTAAAATTGATATATAATTATGTTTATTTAAATACTTAGTTATTTCATATACCTATTTTATTGATATACAAATATATATTATTTCTACACAGCCACCTCCATATTGAAAATAACGTCTGCCATTTGGAATTTTTGAAATCTGGCTTTAGACACATGATCAGCGTATCGTTGATCCTGACAACGATCTAGAAACCTCCCGAGTAACAAATTTAAACAAATTTCGACCAATTTACAAAATATCGTGCGCAACATTGAATCCACCATTTTGATTTTTTAAAATCTTACTATAGATTCGTGATTAGGGATCAACAAAATATTTAGATGCTCAATGGCCGAAAAAGTAATAAATTTTTTAAAAGAAACGAACATCTCGTTAATATTTGTGTGATTAAATATCCTTCTGCGGCCATTTTGGATCCGCCATCTTGAAATTTTGTTTGCTTCACCATGCGGACGCGATATTTTCAGGTGAAACATTGCTCTGATTACTTACTATGTCAAAAAAATAGTCGTAACTTTTTGATAATTAATTTTTTAGCCATTTTAATAGCAGATACTAACGGAGCGTATCCGAATACATAAAATATTCATATTGATACTGAAAAACGTCTGTCCCGTGGTTATCGGGTTGAATTATTCCCAAGAACACACCGTCGAAGACTAGTTGCAGTTGCGTAGTGCTTTTCCTGCTTTCGTCGACAGTAATTTCGTGTGGAGTTAAAAATACATTTTAAACAACTGAAATGCACAAATCTAAATGACGTACATTCTCGAAACCTGTGTTACTGTCGCTATGCAATCATCGTTCGTAACGGTGCATCATGACGCAATGGAAATTATGAATTTTCCACGTTAACATAACCGTACTCTAACGTGCGTTGCACCTAATTACGATGCACGAAGAATCCGAGGCTGGTTCAGCATGGTAGCGAGAGAAGCATTCGCTATTGTTACGGTATAAATTACATGCGTATGCATATATTATTGATTGGCGACCAACCTTAGCTTTCGACGAAGGCGTTCCTGGCGTACCGCCCGGCATCACTGGAGTGGAAGGTGTTGCTGAAACAAAAAAATAACAGGTTATTTAACACCGACAATTTTTTTATTAAACATTTATTATAACAATCGACATTTAGAAGAAAATAATTAATTTCAAAACGCGCACATGGCGGTACATCTGTTGAAAATTAGCACAGGAAATTGTTTAACTGTTCCTATAATTGCCAGTCGACGCTAATTCGCACAATTTGTATCCTCGGCCCATGCCTCTTTCCTTTCTATTCTACCGTTGAATAATTACTCATTTTACAGTTGAATAAATACCCCCATGTTGTATGATTTCGAGAGAGTTCGCAAACCGGGGGAAAGTGCGAGCTCAAACAACAAATACGGATTTAATGGCGCGTCAGTTCAATATCGGTCATAAAATGTAGGTAGGAGCGTACAATAAAAAAAAATTAGCATCATCAAATGAGCGATTCTATAAGGTTGTGAAATCCACTTGTGCGTTCCTTATAAGTATTGTCAACCGTTTGACCATTATGAATAATTTATGTTTCATTTTGCAACCATTTTTTTCAACAAATTCTTTAAAAAATCATTCATATTACAATGTCTGGATGTAACAAGTATAAGATGAAAGCTTTTTTTCAAAAAGATTACTATCTGGTTGGTCACTGGATGTCAATAATTTATTTGCCTACGTATCGTGGCTGCGGTTTGCCTAGCATCCCGGGTACACGCTGCGGATATCGGTCGGTTCTCTCGGAAACTCGGGAAATTGAACGGACGCACTGGCGAAAATTAATGAACGCGTCTATTCCAACCTTATTTGATTAACCGTCATTAAATGCAGAAGATACAACACAGCATCCAACGCTACCAAAATTCTTCCAAAATTAATACAACCAAATCATCCCCATTACTGTTCCTATTTAAAACTTGCTTGGCAACAGATACGTCATAAATGGTTCGAATGACTCACCCTAGTTCTGATATCTTGGAGGACAATCCCTCTATGAATCAGTATCGCCCGCCCGACGCTGACGATTCTTCCCGACACGCATCTTCGGGGACGCTAAAAATGTCCGATAATCAAAACCTTCGTCATCACGCCCAAACTCACTTCTGTCACAAGAACTTCAACTTTACGCCTTAAAAAAGTCTACCAAGAACCGCACTTAAGTATTCCACCCTCGGAATGCCGACAGGCTATACATCCACGTCCAAACACCGGAAATCATTTTAGAATTTGAGAATATCTTTTGATCGGTGCGAAGCACGTGGGAATGATCAACTGGGAGTTGGTTGCTGATCGGTAAGAAATCACTGATGGTACGTGCGATAACATATTAATTGTTAGGAAAGCGAGAAAAGCCGGTTGCTGCCGAGTCGGTCTAGTCTCCACCCTGTCTAGACAAAATCAATGCGACCTCAACCTCCTACGATCATCCCCACCCGTGTAGGGACGAACCGCCACCACCAGCAGCAGCACCAGCACTGGCACCGGCTCGGCACCGGCAGCACCGTCGTCGTCCAACCGGAAGGGATATCCCCGGTCCCCCCGTATACCCCTGGTGCACGTTGCGTGCATGCCATGCGTCGTCTCCGAGCCACCCTCTTTTTCATATTGCATTTTGCATCCACCCATTTTACGTTGGCGTCCCCCCACGTCCCAGGATGGCAATGGGCGCACCTACCCGTTTTAGACCAGGAATTTGTATCAGGCATTACGGTCAAATATATATTCTAGGTGGAAAATGACAGGCTGTCGTAACGCGTCCCTTAGAATACATTGACCTGTCATTCAGTTGCCAACTTAATTGCCAGACGTTCGTGCGTGCGCGTGAAATACGTCAGTATCCTACGTGCATTTCGTATTCTAAAGCTATTCCTTTCTCCAATTCCCGTGGTTGGCGAAAAATCCCATTTTATGCTACCGGAACTTTAATCTCTGATCATTTTACCGAGCACGTTGTCGTTGATTCTCTGAACGCATCGGGCACGTCCACTCGCTGCCTTAGATAGAAAATAAAGCTTTTTCAAGCGTGTTATTAGTATGTCAGAACACGACCGAAGAGAATCAATATTTTTAGCGAGATAAACGACTGCCCCATGATGTATCGATTACGTGCGTACCGAGTTATCTAACGCCATTCCGCGTTGGAAAGCTTTATGCTATACGTAAAACGAAAGAATGACCGTAATTGTTTCATTTTCTGTTACGTATTCGCTGTTCAGCAGCTGCCGCATATGGCACATAATGCCAAAATTGCAGTATTCAAGTGCTGATATCCATAAATAGATATATTACTTTGCACGCACTGAGAAGAAATTCAAGAAATTGATGAAAAAACGTTCCTCAGAGTCAAATAATACATAAGATATACCTAAAAAGACTACACTCAGAAAAAAAAGTAGTTGAAATGACCATTTTTTTTACCATGAATCATAGTGTGAAATGAGGACTAGGCATGGTAATACTTAAAGTAACTATTCTGAAATAATAAAGTTTAACTATTGTTGCCTGATTTAAAATGCTACTTATCATAATAGACAGATAGACTCAACTATATTGAAATAGTCAATTCAGAAAATTACTACCTTCACTAAGAGAAATTGTATATGAAATTGTCATAAAAAATATGGAAAGGAGTCAATATTTACTTTTTAAAAATATTTGTAAACTATATATATCATAGCATATGAAAAGTCCACTTTTCTCCCTTCGTTCTTTGTTTAAGATAAACAAGGAAACAAAGAGAAAAACCAAAAATGAATACTGCGCTAAGTTCGTGAATGTCACACTCTAGCCAGTTAAAAAATGTATTATGCAATGCCATTATACACACAAATTTAAATGTCGTGTAACTAGTCTATAGATACACGTACGTATACGACACGCATTATGTATTATCATATCTTGACGCCCAACGGTCCTTCTTATGACCAATTGAAAATCCATTTCAATAACGGGAGCCACGAGCTCGATGAAGAAAAGCTACGAACGCCGCGTCGCCACCTGGCGGCAACAAAACACACGAGGTGCGGTAGTCTTTACTATGGATTTATAGTAAATACAAACTTTAACTATGAATAATAGTATATATAAAGATTTACTACGAGACATAGTGTGAATGAGATCTACACTAGATTATAGTTATTTTAACTATATTTGTCATATTCATTTAAATCACTCTACATAGTTGATTTTTTTAACTATGAGGAGCTAGTTGGTGCAACAAAATTATAGTAAAATCGACTATGAAAGTGGTAGATTTAACTATTTTTCATAGTAGTTTTAACTGTATTTTTCCAACTATGTGATATAGCCAATTTAACTATGGATTTTTTTTCTCAGTGTAAGAAAAAGGGAATAATATAAATTTCGATGCTTGCTGACAGTCTTAAGTAACTGAAGATAAAAAAAATAAGAAGCTTATAACAATATCCCTTTACATTATTTGTTCACATTAATAAAATACCTTTTACACTTAAAATAGACCAAGAACATTCATGGAACTAACAGCCTAACGCGTTACGTATGCAATATGAAACGATCTATACTTTTATATAAAACGATTACAACAATTTGCGGTTATACCGCCTAATTTCTAGCGCCATCTAGTTGAAAATATCGTAGTTTCCGTCCTTCCACTTCAGGTAGTGTCATATTTGATCATTTGAAAATTTTCCGTTTTTTTTACGTTTCCGTCTTTGCTTATAGTGAAATTTTATGCAGGAACGGAAAATGCCCGATTATCCCCGAGAATTGCCGATATCAATAGAAAACTTGACTCTTCGAATCGATGATACAAAAACATAAATATGTGAAAGCGCGTATTTAATTTACATATACTCAAAAACAATAATTTATAAAACTACTTCGAATTATTTGATTTTACTTTCTTAACCCTTCAAGGACCAAATGTACATAAATTTAACGTGTTGTTTGATAGTACCTTTAAGTAGTAAAGCACAGAAAACAAAATTTTTTAATTAACGTTTTTTATTATCCAAGCTCTTTTGAATGGTATATCAAAAAATGCCGCGAATTTAAAAATGAAAAAATTACGAGCATTCATTTAAGGAAAATCAAGATTTCTGTAGGATTTTTGTTCACTCATCGTTATTTTTTTATCATTTACCGCATACCTCAGATATTTAGAGACATCGCGACAGAAATATATGGACGAGAGGATAGAACTCATGAAAAAAATTAAATTTCATAATGGCGGCTCAAAAATGGCTGCTAAATTCGAATTTTTGTTCAAAATCATTATCGCGTGTATTCAGTAGACTGGCCCGAATGAAAACCCGAACCCGAAGGGGTCGCTTACTCCAAATTTGAAGTTAGTTTTTAAAAATTCAATATGATGGATCTAATATGGAGGACAAAAATTAAAATCGACTGAAATCAAAAAGCTTTCAAAAATTCAAAATTGCAGTTCAATATGGCCGATAAAAAATTGATAATCAACTGAATTCGTTTGAAAAAATGAACTACAGGGTTTTTGATATCAGCGAATACGAATTTGATGGCAGTTTCCAAACACTCAAAATGGCGGCTGGAATATAGCGACATGAACACCGAGAATCCGAATATTTCTCTTGGTCATTTCGCTCTCAGATTTGTTTATATCCGAACTGATTGGTATTAGCTTGAACAAACTAATCTATATGAGGGTCAAAAAATGCGAAATTAGGTTCACTAGCTAAAAGTGAAATGCAAAATTTTTCCCGGGCAAAAATTGATTATATATAATTATATATATATATATATAATCTATCTTTTCCTCGGTTGTAAATAAAAATACTGATAAGTATGAAAAGGCTGCCATTTTGCATAGGTTACCGGACAATGAATTGTCAAATACATACTTAGATCAAACGTTGTAAGAAATTATATAATATATCAAAAACAAGTAACCTTTGTGATTGGCTATTGATTGACAAGAAAGATATTCAATATTTACTTGGATGGCAAAGCTTTCATGTTTAACTTTGGAGGATCAGTGTCACTCCTTACTAGGATTTGTATTGTCTCTAAGAGATATCTCCTACAGGTAACTCGAACAAACTGTTGTGTTTGCTGGTAATAGTATCCAATCACTTGGCCGTTGTAGTATTATTTATTCAGAAAACACGATTCCTAGATGTATTTGTTTATTAATTTCCGTTCACTTTCTTTTCGAATTTTCCATCAAATTTTTTTTAAATTTCTTTCACTGTTTGTCATTAATAAGATCGTTTGTATGCACACTAACAATATTGCAAATTAATATTAAGTAGTATAAACTAGGCTCTTAAAGTTTTGAAGTAAAAAACTATTATACGAGTAGTTTTCCAAAATTTAGCTGACTTGTCTAGAGCTAAATGATAGATTGCGTTTTATATTTAAAAAATGGCTTTTCTAAAAATAGTGATAAATTCTGCAGTCGTCCTATAAATTTATGTCCATGTAAGCAGTTATTGAGATTCACCAATTTACGGTCTACATATTTGTAAACTTTGTGAAACGTTTAATTTCGTAACCTCAAAATTTATGTAAAATTATGGATTCGTATTGCTTTCATCGAGTTTCTTTAAGTTATGATATTATAACAAAAATTGTCCAGAGCACTTTTTTGTAGATTTTTGACGGGCTTTAAGGTAAAAATATCTATTTTCAATTTCTATAATACTATGTACCCAAAAAAACTGCGTTAAAACTTTCAAATTAGATTTTGCGAAAGATGGTGTATTTTTGAAAATCAGAAAAAATTCTCAAAAATACTACTATTTGTTACGAACATGCAAATATACTGAACAAAGTGGGAACTAAAGAGAGTATATGAGAAAAAAAAACCCATTAAATGTAATCATTAAAAAATAAATCCCATGGATTTTGAGCATCTAATACAAAATATGGGAACACTTTAATGGTATAGAAATTTACTAAGATTAAACAAAAATATCTTCATAACTACTTTACGCCTGCTGTCAGCCTGTAAAACAATTACCAAATAAAATATCGTAATACCAAGGAGCGAGTACAATAGTGTAACGTCAAATTCCTAGATAAATGATTTCATCGATACGCAGCTCTAGACTTATATTAATCCAAACACATTTAGTTTATGGGTAGATGTCACATTACATGCGCTGATTGTGCGCCACACAGTGAGCAAATTGTCAACTAATAATAAAATACTCAATAACAGCTTGTCAGAATCTAAAATAGAATTGTCTACGATTTCTACACGATTATGTCTTCCTTTTTTTTCTAAACAATTGCTCAAAAAGTATCAATATGTGAATAATTTCCTGTAAAAGATATTCTTTTCCTGTTGAAAATGAAAAAGACATAATTATTTTTGGAACATTTTTGACCGAGATATTGAAGAATGAAAAAACAAACATTATATGCAATCGCATTATATCCAGGGTCCTTATTTTTGAATGATCACTTTTAATGATTTTTTTCTAATATACTCTCTTTAGTTGCCATATCGTTCAATATATTAGCACGTTCGTGATAACAAGTAGCATTTTTGAGAAATTTTTGCAAAATCTACTTTGAAATTTTTAACGCTATTTTGTTTTAATTGAAAATAGATATTTTTATATTAAGAAGCCATAAAAAAATCTACAAAAAGCGCTGGACAATTTTTGTAAAATATCATAACTTCGAGTAAAACGATAAAAATACTGCAAATGGCTGAATGCAGTGAAATTATCAAATAAACAATAACTTCGTTAAACATCGCTATTTTTGAGTTGTACATCATCCAAACTATATTTTCATCACTTTTTGCGAGGAATCTGATAAAAAAAATTAAAATATATGTCCAAAAAATTGGCATGTAATGCCCCATATAAGAGTAATACAGGCACATAACAAAAATTTGGGTTCGCCTGGGGTATCTCACTATGTCTATGGTGTAGTGTATGTTTTTTGGGTCGCTGAATCCGAATCCGAAGTCGATTTAACCCCAACAAGTCTCTTTTTTCGATGTGTTACCAGGTTTTATTAGGTTCCAAATTAAAAATAATACTGTTTGGGATTATCGGGTTCAACAGTTTTAATTAATTTTGTAGTCCTTTTCTGGGATTAAACCGACTTTGGATTCGGATTCAGTGACCCAAAAACATACAGTATTTGCAACGAAACCTCCAAGTTGAAAAATACATTTTTTAGTTGACTTTGGAGTGTTTTTTTTTTTGAGGTTATGGCCAAACCCTGACGTGCTGGGGTTAAACCAACCTCGGATTCGGATTCAGCGAAAAACCTACAGTATACATAGGGAGATACCCAGGCCGAAACAACTTTATTTTGTGCGTCTGTGTAACTAAGATAGAATATGCACACCGAATGTCTTAATTTTTTTGAAAATTTCTGTTCTGTTATGAGATAACTCAACAGGACATTTCAAAATAGTTGGTTGGACTACATTTTTTTATTTTTCGCCATGGTCAGACACAATGAATATTCTTTACGATTTTTTGATAATGGGGTACTTTATATTAATTTTTAATATCTTCCATTTATTATATAATTTGTTATGAATTTTGAATTTGGATGGGCCAAACATTTTGGGCAATCCATTAAATAAACCGACTCTTAGGGATTTGAAGAAAATAGGAAGGAACACAAAAACTAATCGGCAATTTCTTGAAATTTAAATGAAAATGTAAAATGCAAATGGCTGTCGGATATGAATTTGATCACATTCCATTTCCGTCAAGTGTCATTCATTATCCATGCTAAACGTGGCCCTTACTTTTATCAGTAATGTACCAAAAGAGACGAAAGTCGAGTGCGCACGCGCGTGTTACGACGGATTTCGCATTCAAATTCACGTTCTAATTAGTCGAAACTTCGCCAATATCGCGAAAAGTAAAGCTACGAGAGTACCCACGGTATGCGGGATAAAAAGTTGCATTCGTGACCCACCGCCGACGTTTCTCTGCCGTTTTAAAGGGCTCTTCGCGAACTTTTTACGACGATTTCGAATAAAATCGTTGGCGGTAATTAACTTCGAAATTGAAATAAATTGGAAGAAAATTTATGCAAATATCGCGCGGTTCAATTTCAATTAATGAAGTGAACTCGACGCGGTTTTCATGTTTTCATCCAAATTCAGAAATAATTCATTTTCCTTCTCATAATAAATTCAATTAGTTTCGAGCCTCGTAAAAATTAATTTTTATGTATTCTGGAGTAAATAGAAAATTACCAGTTTATACAACATAACCGAATAAAAACGCTGCTCGTTATTTCTGCGTGCGCAAATGAAAATAATTGGATTCGCAAACTACGTATATTTTATGGCCAAACTATTTACGCGCACGTTCAAATCTCGTTGGTACGTAATGATGAAGCTACGAATGGCCACCAACATTAAACAAAGAAAAACCCGTACTGACGGCTGCATTGTAATTTCAAAGTTGAATTTCAACTTTATCCACTCGCAATTCAGAGTTTCGCTGCAGAGTATGCCGCCTGAAAATGAAATTTCATAAAATGTCTTTTTTTTAATCGATATAGCAGGCGGCTGCCGACGACATTCCACTATGCAGAAAGTGAAAAAAAGGTTAAATTAACAGTGAAAAAGGGGTAGAAAAAGTTATAACATTAAATAATAGTAGAATTACATCTAATGCGTAGCTAACCAACTTTCTTTACATTTGACAATCAACTAATAGTTACAATTAATGTGAAAATCGGTTATTTTCCTAATTGTAAATATAAAGGTTTGTGTTTCACTGATTCAAATAATATTTTGTATAGTACAGTTCCTGGCCATATTATTACTGTACTGAAAAATGTCCTTTTTGCCATTTAGGCCCAGATCACGTTCAGTTATTAAACAGTTTTAGCTATTTGATACTGGCGGAGGTTTTTAGCTTTCAACACACCGGAAATTCTAGTAGGAGACAAATCACATCGTTTACCCTTTCTGAAAATTACTTAATAAGTTTTACACTATTTTTATAAAAATGTGTCAAAGCATCAATAAAGAACTTACTTCAGTAATGTTTATGTATTTTACCTAATGGAATTATGTATTTTACACAACAGAACCTATTGCACTAAATTTGACGTTTATTTGTTTACGTTTGGTTTTCATGACAGAGCTCCTGCCATCTACGTTTGAACGTAGTAACTGTCTGAACAATTACATAAAATGTTACCGTAAGTATTAAACTAACAGTTCTACTAACTAACGGTAACGATCTTGCAACAAAACAACAATAAATCAGTGAAATATTAATTTTTCAGGATGGGTCTAATAATATGGCCAAGGGATTGTATTAATAACGGTACTGAAAGAATGAAATCCCGTTTAAAGTAATTTGGTATATAAAAATCTAAAGTTGAATATTTATTATTAACTACTGAGAAGCCGATAAATTTCATTCAATTCAAATGAAATGTACACAGATTCCTTTCACATGTTATTCATTTAAATTGCCATATTGACTTTTTTATGGAATAAGCCATCATTTTAACCGTGGAATTAGAAAAAGCGGACCTCAAAAGTCTACGATGGACTGTGTTTATGTCATCTACTTATACTTTAAAATTTTATATTTTATATTAGGTACAAAATTTGTCTATATTAGCTCTATATTTTGTCCTGCGTGAATGGGTTAGTAAATCTCTTGTGAAAAAAGAAGTCAGTTTCTGGTCATTTTGTTTGGTGTACATGTTGTAATCATAAACATATATATTCCCTTTTTTAAACACCTTTTGTTTGTTTGTCAAGTTATTCCATAGGCAAACTGTTAAGTCTCAATGCAAAACATGAAGATGTTAACATAACAAAAAACTCCAAAAATAAAACTTGGAACATTAGAACTACGAACAAAAGTTGCGATATGAAGTTTGTTATTTGGAATAACTCTATGCCACCAAATACAATTTTTAAAATAGAAAACGCAAAAAGCAAGGTTTTAAAAAACCGTACTTGCATTCACTCTGTTTTTGTCATGTCGTTTAAAAGAAAAAATGACACTCTGGAATATTTAAAAAGTGCCGCGGCAGGATAAAAGAAACGATTGCAAGATAAGCGTCCCGCGTTGGGCGCCAGTTTCGTTTGACAAAAAAAAAATGGCGAATAAAAAATTACGAACCATGCATAAAGTATAGAAAACGTCAGCAACAAGTAAATCGTTGATATCATCGTTAAAATATTATACATTCCTCTTTCATAGATTGTAAACAGGTGTGCATTCTCCAAAGCCACCAGATAACGTACAGCCAGTAAGAAAAGAATTACACGAAGAAATGGCGAGAGGTACATTTTACCCTGTAACCTTTGTACGCCGTTAAGGAGTTCATGAAATGGTGAGTGGCTTGCAAAATCCACACTAGTGTACCTCCATAGAATTGGAAAGGTGTAGTTCTCATTTCGCCTCGGCTTGAAACGAAAAGGTCGACTATACAAAGTACGCGCACCCGACTCAAAAGCTACTTTTTTTTAATGACGCATGGAAAAATTCTACTCCGGAGTTAACATTCTGAAAAGAAATGGGCGAGTGTGTACCCTGAAAGATTCCACATTTTTATGCAAACATTTTCTCGCTTTAATAGTTGGATTTGACGGTGCTCCTCGTGGGCGTGCTTTTCTGCGCGTCCAAAGAGAAAAATAAATCTAAGCGATTCCTGCAAATTTTAAACATTACGAGGACGCAAATCCAGAAGTATAAAGAAACTTAATAGGCGTTGCAAAACGAAACAAAAGTTAATAAACGGTCGTAAAAAAAATGCCGCTCCGTTTTGTAACTGTGTCTATATTAGAAAAAATAATTGCAACCAACGCCCATTGCGAGAACAATTACGTCCTAGGGAATTGCAGAAATTTCTTCGAATTATTATCTACGTTAGGTGAATTGAATGAACCGCAAACTCTAACTGCAGATGTTACCAGCCCGAAGCATTTGTTTCGCATTACGCTCATCCTGCAACTCGGTACACGACCTAACCAACTTGTTATTTTGTGTAGATCCTATCTCGTGAAAATAAGAAACTCGAATCAATAGATGAGAAAGAAAATTGTACCTCACGGTATAAAACGATCGAAAGTTGTTCTTCGGAGTGAAACAATCGAGTAACTAAACATCGCTATTGTTACTCTTGATGCGATAACAAAAAAAAAACAAACCGTTTATTCTACATTAAATAAAATCTTCATTTGACGTTTAGTAATTTTCTGTGCGAATCAAGAATGCGTAGACGTGTACTCGACATCATTTCCCTACTAATACTTGAGTTACTAATTGAAAACTTAAACCTGAAAGTCGTAAAATCGTCAGTTTGCTTAACAGTTCCAGATTGGATTTAATGCTCCGGAGAAAATGTAAATTAGATTGGTTTAGCGAATTACACATCTGTCGGAATTGCATTGACTGAGATGTTTTTTTATATGAACTCGTATCATTTGTTGACTGTGCAGTAGATACGGTATTTATCGAAACTACTGCTATTGATAGACGCCGTGAGCGACCTTTTGTCTAAACGACTTGTAGAGAAAGTGAAGGGAAATCACAATTTCGTTTCTGCCTACACCGCCGATGACCCGTTAGAATGCCACATCACATCCAGAAGAGTGTCTCCCCTCTAAGTCTTTCTTGCTTTTCTTTATTTGCGGGACCTCTGAATTATAACTTTTACCTGCGATATTATCTAACATATAAAATCTGACTAAATTCACGAGAGTTACGTCTAAGAAACTCTTCCACATTTTGACTCTTGAGCAGATATTCTACGCATTAAACGCTACCAAAAATGACTTTGTCATTCTTTTTGCGGGACTTCACATGAATAAAACCGTTACATGAAATTGGTATTTTTTTGTAATTTTTTGTGTAAAGACGATATAGTATTTTATTATTTTGAGGTTAGAATTTAAAGATGTAAGGAAAGTTCTTAAATATTCACGATATCATGTAATAATATGAACAAACGTTTGCCCTGTACATACGCTGCAAAATCCTTAACCATTTGCTGTATGACGGGTCGTTGAACGTCCCATCTTCTATTCGTTGGTTATTTGCACCTTAAAAATCGTTTTCTGATATTTTCTGAGTCACCAGCTGTTTTTTACATGGCTAAAGTATTTCTTTAACAAATGCAAGCTATTATACTTTTTAACTGACTGTATCCAATTAATTATAAACAAAAAATTGACTATTCTTGGAAAGCAAATTTCTGGTAAATAAAGCCATATGAAGACCTTCGGTCTTGAATTGTTCAAAATGGAATTTTGTAAATTATGTTTGGCATTTTCATCCACCATTTTGAATCTTCAATTTCGAAAATTTTGACAACGGATTCGTAATCAGTGACAACGGGAAATCTGCAACCCCGAAGACTTTCCAATGTCGAGTTTCGAAATCAGTCAAGATATCGAATTTCGGTTTGCCATATCGGATCAGCCATTTTGAATTTCTAAAAACTAATAACGAATGACAAAAAAAAATGTAGCCTAAAGGGTTGACGTGAAAACTAACTGTGAAATCGCACTTTTAGATATAGTGCATTTCTGACTATTCCCAAAAAGTGAAATTTCACTTTATGCAGTGAATTTTTTTCACTACATATAAATGAAAAATGTTACTTTACAAAAAGTGAATTTTCACTGCAAGCACAAGGGAATATTTAATATGTGTGTAATTTGAACAACGTATTTATGGATTACATATGTATTTACTCAAATTTCTGTGTATTATCGACCATCGATGTCTATTATGTTATTCAGTTATCGCAAGCAACGAATGGTACGATCGATTCAAAACGCGCATTTCTCATATAAGGTATTTCACCACTTGCGAGAAGAATACTACACGTGGATGTGTTTAATGCGATATGCGCCACCAAGCGGTGAGTATTTGATACATCAGTTTTTCACGTATTTCTTTACTTCAAATCGTTGGACCGAAGTTCAGTTCAAAATTGCAGTTCTCACTGTATTTTCGACATGGTTTCTAATCTAACTTTTTGGCTAACAGTAAAAAGTGTCATGACATTCAGTACAGTGAACATTTCATTATTACAACATTGACTAGGCGATTGAAAAACACTTAATTGTAGTAACATTTCTGAAAACAGGACAAACTAAGTGAAAATTTCACTTTTAAAATTTTAAAATGTACGGGTTTTTTCAATCCGTTTCTTTACGTACTAATCAACACAAATTCCTATTACTTGCGAGAAACCTCTACTACAGCGCATCATTGATTAATTAGAGCACTACAAAAACCTATAGCGAGATGATTCCGTTACACGCAATTCTCTCGTGAGCTGTCGCATATTATCGGCTATACTCGGTATATAGGGCATGAAACATTACTAGAAATTGTAATAACTCATTAGCGCATATTCCGAAACAGTGCAGCGATTTTGGACACACACGATTTTAAAAATTAGATGCAAGCTTTTCTTTTGTGGAAACTATGTGCTGTGTAGTAAAGGCTCGCTGAACACGAATCCGAGTCAGAATTGTCAGAATTGCAAAATTTAAAACAGCTGATTCCATATGGCGGCACTAGAGTAGAAATAACCTTTTTTATCTGGAGTAATCAACTTCAAGCCGTTTCTGCCCAAACGTCCACAATTTGACTTCATTTTGAAAGTCATAATTTTTATAGTAAACGATTAAATATTTTATCGTCTATAGGTATTCTACTATTTTTGGGTATGCTCTTTTCAAATCTGGCCATTTTTTTACAAATTTTGTTCTCTCTTCCAACAATCTCTTTGGATCTGGTGGACTAATTGGACATTTAAGTGACTGACATTTTTACATTTGTAAAATTCAATATGGCCGACGCATAACAGCGAAAAGTTGATATTTTTTTGTTAACTTTGACTAGTTATTGATGAAATCGGCTTAGTTGTGTGAAAAATCTAATTCAGTGACATCACTAATCATAAAAATGAACACCACAGAAATATTTTTCAATATAATCCAATATGGCGGCGCTATACAACGACATATCGTTACAAAATATCCATTTTCTAATTTCTTTTCATAATGGCAAAGATTTCACAATAGTACAAGCGAATCTGATATCAGATTTTGAACATTCAAAATGGCTATTTCTGTGGTGTTGATTTTCACGATTACATCAATAACTTTAAATTTATGTAAGAAAAACTTTCCGCTCTTATGCGTCCGCCATATTGAATTTCACAAATGTAAAAATTTCCGTCGACCATAAAATATTTGATCGCTTACCGTAATAATTATGCATTTCAATGTAAAGAAAAATTCGTTTCCGTTTGGGCGGAACCGACCGGTTAACCGCATTCAATATAAACAGCAGAAGGATTCCGTGAGATTTTGAGTTTGCTGAATACGAAACTGAAGTAAAAATTGAAAAATTCAAAATGGTTTTCATAAAATGTCGGACAAAGAAGCGAAGTCATACACGATAAATCAGAATTTTACCAAAATCGATGTGTATGTAAGTTTTTGAGCTCGCTGATTATGAACATAAAGTAAAAATTGCTTATTCAATATGGCGGATATCATGGGGATAATTCTTGCATTACTGGACATTTTTCATATTTTTGATATTTCTAACATTTTTATTGTTTTGTTACTTTAATTTCTTTGTAATCTTTTATATTAAATTCTGTTGTGTTTTCATTTATTGTTTATTTACTTGAGTTATTCTCGTTGCACTTATCTCAAATCTGCACGTTATGTTGCTCGTAAAATTTGTTTAGTTGTACTTGATATTGATGCATGTTGAGGATCGTCGTTTTTCGTGATATTTATCATAACAATTTAACCCTTTCACGCTACAATTGCAGTTGCTAATTATCGAATACCATTTTCGACTATTTTTAAATCGATTTTTATAAAAGTCTGATTTACAGTGCAAGAGTTCTTCACTTTTTTGCGATTCTGACTTCGAATTGGTATAAAATAAAAACCCCTAGTACTTAGTTATATCGATAAATTTGGATATTTACCAACGACTGCATTTTTTTATAACACTGACGAATTTTAGTTGTTAATTTGTTTACAAAACATAATATTAAATCAATGTTGACTTAAATGCCTTTGTTGAACATTTCTTGAACTCCTCTTAAACTGGATTAAAAAAAAACAGGGCGCAAATGCATTATTTTGTTTTTAAAAATACGAATTTTCAACTGAATTGGCAGTTACTATAAAATATCAAGTAGTTGAAAAAAAGTCACGAATTTTGATTAGTGTTTACTACAAAATATGAAGGTATATTATCACAAGTCTCATTAACGTAAGAAGAACACGCAAATCTGCTAGTTTAAACAGCATGTTTTTCTTATAATTTGAGTTTTTATCTTCACTTAAATACTACAAATTTGCGAGAGATCGCTAGTAGAGGCCTTGGTCCATAGTCCTTACTACCGGAAATTGAAAGGTCTCGGGTTCAAGTCCCGGCGCATCTAATTTCTCGAGTTCAGTTTTAATTTTTTTTTAACACTACAAAAATCATAAAAAATAATCCATCATTATTGCCATCCTGAGGGCTAAAATGTTTTACAATCTATGCAAATAGTTTATGATTACAGAAAAAAATCGTTAGAACAAATTAAAATATGAATTGCGAATTCTATCAACGTTGTAACAGATTTTTTAAATTTACTGTTTAAACTACGTAAACATATTCCAATGTTTGTATTGTACTTTATTATAAGTAGAGTAATAAATCTAACCTCAAACTTAGAAATGTCCATGTTAAAAAACCTTTTTTAATTTAGACACTATACGTATTAAGAAAAATATAAATCCTGACAATGGAAAATCTCTTATCTCAGTGTATTTTAGTATTTGTTTTCTTATTTTAATCATAAAAAACCATTAGTTATTTTATATGTTTCATTAATTCATTACATAGTCTGAAGATTTTAGAATTTATTTAATTTTATTGACTTCTCTTATTTGTTCATTATAATCCATTAATCTAAATTGAACTTAAGAATAAGACTTTAGTCAATATGCATAAACGATCAACATAAATCATTCATTTTATCAATTTGCCATTTTTCTTTAAACAGCAAAAACTTGATTTACTTATATTACGTTCTTCTAAACTTATATAACGTCGAATATTTCGTATATAGAATGAAGAAATTCTTCTCCGTCGTATGTATTATATTACTTAATTAGTAGCAACATAATACAATCTATATTCTTATATTTTAGTAATATAAATGTACCAGATACCTAGCGATGATTTATACTACCGTGCTCCTTAGATTTATGACAGAATAAAGGTAATTTTTTCGTTATAAAATATACTTTATCTGATTTAACAGGGAAATCAATCAAGCTCGGAAAATGCCTCCTACAATCCATGACTCTTTCGCTTTTAGTAACAACATTGTCTTTGTAATTTATGTAAACTTTCTAACCACTTCACTTTAAAACTATAAGCTTCTATACCGCGTCTTAAAAGAAATATAAAATCTATTATCTTAAGAAAAATCATGTCTATTAAATTGAAAAAAATAACTAAAAAAGATTACCAAAATTTATAAATCATTGTGAACTCTGCTACTAAATCACACGTTATCTGCGTTATGTAAGACAATGGATAAAACAGATTTTTCACATTCTGCGCAGCACACCTAGAGGTTAAAACACAAGAAATGAAAAACTGCTAAAAAAATCTTGATATCATAGAACTCTCACAACAATGAACTAAAATTGTGAGATGCTTTTCATTCGAAATATCTTTATATAACAAAACCAACAGGTCAATTCTTTTTATTTTGTTTAATTCATAAATTTTGTGACTATTATTTCAAAGCAATAAATATATTTTAAAATCTCATACGACTGAAGATTGCTATTTATTATATAATGAAAATAGTAAGACGCTTGTACGCATTTTTAAAGTAAATTCACAGTAAGCTGGTTATTAATAATTCTGTTCGATAATACTGCTGTCTAGTTAAATAATCAATGTATTTAATTTAACATATAATTCGCATAAAAGACTCTAAGAACCATACTTTTATCCTCCACTATTCTAGGCCAAGGACAATTTAAATACATTAATTTCGGTAGCAGATAAAACCCGAATCTTTATTCGAAAAATAAAGTAGTTGATAAGTACTGAGACGCAAAATTAATTAATGAAAGGTGCTTAGTGTCCCACAGTGCGCAGGCCCGTTCTAAAATCATTAACGTTAGAACCGATACACAGCTTCCGAATTATGTTCTAATATATTATCATCAAGTAGCTCTGGGATAGTAGGCTGAAACAATGCCGCTATATCATTACATTATCTCATAAATTTATGCATTGATTGACAGTTTTTTCAACAAAAAAAATATTTTAAAAAATTACTAAAAATTAAATATTTTGAAATTTGAGCAACAGATTTTCTCATGCTCGCAACAATTCTCAACTTTCATAATATTAATTAAGACGAGCGACCAGAATTACAGTTACTTATTAGTCTTCTGAAGGAGCGTTTAATCTGAAATGAAGACTCACAAATATGAAATATTAATTACATCCTTTCCAAGTTTGACTAAAGATGTATAATTAACCTAAAATCTCGTAAAATAAGAACTATTTAATTTTGGGAAATCGTTTTAAATTTTCATTTTCTAATGTGTGCCAATGTTTGTTAATAAACACCATTTATTTCATTAACTTATTTTTTATATCGGAATTATGTATTTTGCTGATATTACAAAAAATATTAATAACTTAACCTGTTGGATTTTTTGGTAGATGTTTATGTTTACGACATCATTAAATAGTCAATAATAATAGAATACTTTTATTTTCCAATTATACATTTCTGGAGTAAATTAAATTAATAAATAAAAGTTTTTGCAAAAATAACACTTTAAAAATATCTTTTGAATGATTTGTTTTACACTTAATGAACCTTATCTGTTATTTTTGAAAAATGTCCATTTCTGAACTAATAACTAATAATAGCCATGAAAATGTTCGAGACGTCGAATGGTCATAAGTAAGTTTCCCTCGTAGATTCAAAGTTATTGTTAGATTTGACACTTAGAGACTAGCGAATGGTTCATTGAACTTCCAAATAATAGATAGTAATCGAATTCATCGATGTACATACTGGAATTTACTAATTTATGATCGAAGTAACTAAGTTAACTATTTTAGCAACACGACATTATTGAAATAAATGTTTTATTTTCGTTTTATTAAATTTTTTTTATTTTTCATAAAAACTTTGTTTAACGAAGTTATTTGGATTTGAACTTCGGAAGGTGAAACTTTAAAAAGACATTGAAACAACATTGTTTCGTCCGTAATTTTTTTTCTAATAAATGTAATCAATTTTTTTCTTCGGTAGTTTCGCAGGCCCTTTCTTCAAAATACCGCTTAAAATTTTAAAGAAGCTGCAAAATTAACAAAATGAGGGGTGATTTACTAAAAATAAACAAATAAAAATAAGTTTCTCGAAAACCCCCATTTTTTCTCTCAAATTTTTACTATACATTCTTACCAATATGACGAATAATTGTTATAAGTTTGACTCCGGCTAAACCATATTGACAGGCAGGAAAATTTTTGTTCGAAAATTTGTTTAACTATTGTTAGTTGGCCTACATGATTTGAAATGGATTCCGCCTAAAAATAGTTGTTTTAGTGTGTTATAATATTATGATGCGACAATACATAACCTGTTATGTTACATTTTTATATTGAAAGTGAGAACAATAAACCCGGTAACTCTCTCACCGATATATTTTATCAAATTGTGTAATCGATTTTTTTTAATTTGTTTAAATATTTTCTCGAAAAGGTTAGGATGAAAAACAAATTAAAAATATAAAAACAATTGTTGAAAAAATGAGAATTTAACACAATTTATTGAATTTTAAAACGCAGCAATTGTAAGAAAAACATTGAAAATCTAAAAACTAGAGCAAAAAAAGAAAATCGCGGTTGATGTACATTAACGAACTTGAAGATGTTGAACGTTCGCCATCGCGTTTTTCAAAAACACTTTTTTACAGGTAATTGTCACTGTAAATGACACACATTGTTGAAAAACAATTTGAAAAACACATATACCCATTTTTCTTTCTAAAAAGACGAGAATATGCTTTTCAATACTGAATAGTATTTTTAAAAAAATGTGAAAGAAAGATATGTATATGTGTTTTTCAATTTCTTGTGTCATTTACTGTGACAATTACCAGTAAAAAAGTTTTTTTGAAAAACGTGATGGCGAACGTTCAACATCTTTAAGTTCATTAAGGCACATCAACCGTGATTTTCTTTTTTTGCTCTATTTTTTAGATACGCAATGTTTTTCCTACAATTGTTACGTTTCAAAATTCAATAAATTGTGTTAAATTATCATTTTTGCAACAATTCTTTTTACATTTTTAATTTGTTTTTCATCCTAATCTCTTTGAGATCGGCCAAAAGATTGATTTGATACAAAAAATGTTGTTGTCAATTATATCGTCATTTGTAAATGTGCATCACATGTATATCATTTTTCTAACGAATTGTAATATTTTTTTCATTTTGAAGAGGACTCTAACAAAGTGCCGAAACGTCAATCGACAATTTATTCTGTAATTTGGTCCATTTCGCCAAGAAGTTCACCTTCGTTAAATTTTAAACATTATGCAGTACTCTTAAAAAAAGGTCAAGGATCAAAGGTACATTAAAATTCATTCAATTTTCAATAAATCTAATTCCCCCCGAAATATCAATCACTAAAATTTCATTATTCATATTTTGTCGAACACGTCAGCAAGGTTCTTTGGATAAATATTATTTCATCCGGCGGTAAGTGCATAAAAACGACACGGTTCGATATTGCTGCTGTAAAATGACGGGGAACGTGTAAATCGAGTCACTTTCAACAATGCAAAGCCTTGGGAATAGCTGAATACTCTCGAAGCTTCTGCAGCTTAAGGCGTCTCATTGTCAGATTGGCTTAATGCCACGTTTGCAATATCCGTGTCCGACTGACGGCGACTTCGGTGTTAATATTGCTTGAGTACTAATCCCCTTTGCAAACCTTCGGCCCGACGTGCATCACGTATCATCCGAGAATTGCGGTTATTCCCAACAAATTTCACGAAAACCTTACATGAACCGCATTTTAGCTTTGCTTAATTGAATTTACCCTGATGTTATAACATCTGATGTTTCGCTGTAACTTTTCGACAATGGCCACGCCATGGAATTTCACGTGATTCTAGCTTCAGAAGTGCACTTACTATATTTCATTAAATATATTGCGCCTGGTGCAGGAGTTCTATGCATTTGACCGCGAAGAAGCCGATGGAAGCTCTTCAACGTCCCCGTTTTACCTTCTACGTCTGTGGACACTCGAAACTCGTTTTATATATTTATTTGATTAAAGGGAAAACTTATTTATCTGGTAAAAAACTGTTTTTGTAGAAACCGTCTGATTGTTAAATTATTCAAGAATATTCCCTGCAAGTTTCAAGTCGATCTATGCAATATTTATGTTACGTAGTTTTAAAGCGGATTGGTAAAGTGACATGTCAAGCCGGTTCAAAACTTCAAACGCGTTTTTCATGAAACACTTTTTTACGATTTTGTATACACGACTGAGCAAACTCTACTGAACCGATTCGACTATGTATGTCCTTGATTTAAAAATAATTAAATTCCTTTCCAGGGGTATTAATTCTTTTTTTTTAGAAATCATTTTTTCGCATATTTTTTATAGAATTTTTAAACGAAAAGTAGTATTGAAATTTTACCTGTATAAAAACATGCAATTTCAAACGTTCAAACATAAAAATGAATGAAAAATCTAAACAGTGCAGAAATGTCTAAATTTATTTTCAACATTTTTTAATTAAATACTATACTTTTTAAAGAAAGGATAATGATCTTTATATCCGGTTTTTATCATACCTTAAAAACACTCACTATTGCAGTGGATTCGATACATCAAGTATGACAAATGTGTAATGTTACAACAGCACCTGATTTTTATTTGTAAAATATACTGGTGATTTGTCGATAACTTTAAAGTTTACAACAACATATTTTTCTACTGATTTTGCAGAGGGTTTGAAACTTATCAGATATGAAATGTATTTCAATGAGACATCGATTCTTGACCTTCTTCAAGTACTGAGGAATGAACGTGAGGTGACCCTTGTGAATAATTGGCTATTCAGTATTTTAAACAGGAAAGTACGCTTTAAATCAAGAGGGTATGCATCGCGAATATTATTTGTCATGAACCGAGTGCTTTAAAGTTCATAAGGAGTGTGTGAGTTATAAGCTAATATGCAATTTAAATAAACAGAAATCCGATCACATTTTTATTTTTTTGATGAGGTGCAAGCCTTTCATTTTGCGTGTGTATTATTAATTCAGCATTATTGAAATCAATGATCATGGGCTCCATTTGGAATATGTATTTTTGTTGATTTCATACATGCTACGATGGCGTTATGTTATAGCGGTCTTATTAAAAATTATAATTTAATTTTAATGCAACGATCGAATTGTTACAAGGCTTACTTGAAAATGTCGATCTAAAACACTTTTAACTTTCGTTGATTTGGTTAAAAGTCACAGTCAGGACTACAGAAAAAGGAAAGCGAAAAGAGAAAGGGAAAAGAAAGAGAAAGAGAAAAGAAAGTGTTACGGACGGAATCGATGTTTTATCAACTGCGGTACCCGGCGTAGGTTTTTTCCCACAAAGGTGGTTTTCCCTACGCCATTGCACACCCGAATGGGGGTACCTCTCAAAATGAATGAGGCCTGTTAGGTAAATTATGTAAAAGGCCCTTCAAAATGGTGACGATCTCGATAAAATTATTTGTAATTCGAATAGTATATTATCGATGTAAAGTATGACGTTGTAGTCTATTTAAATGTTCGAGAGTTTGAAAAGTCGAACTAAGATGAAAAAAGTGACGATCGGGTTGGAGAGTACGTTTCGGGAAGCCGTCGGGGTTAGGATGTCCGGGTCGCGATCGGGTCGTCACCGGTTGATCGCGAATAAAGTTGAGTTTTAGTTTCTGACCGATTGAATCACGCGTTTTATTTCAAAGCCCTTCCACCAGTCGTTTATAGAAAGAGAAAGAGAAAAGAAAGTGAAAAGAGAAACAGAAAAGAGAAACAGAAAGAGAAACAGAAAAGCGAAACAGACAGAGAAAGAGAAAGAGAAAAGAGAAAGAGAAAAGGGAAGAAGAAATGAGAAGCGAAAAGAGAAAAAGAAAAGAGAAAAAGAAAAGAGATAAAGATAAGAAAGAGAAAAAGAAAAGAAAGACAAATAGGAAAGAAAGAGAAAAGCGAAAGGGAAAAGAGAATGAGAAAATATAAAGAGAAAAAATAAAGGAGAAAGAGTAAAGAGAAAGGAAACGAGGAAATGGACAGAGAAAGGTGAAAAGGAAAGAGAAAAGATAATGAGAAAACAGAATGAGAAAAGATAAAGAAAACAGAGAAGGTCATACAGAATAGAGAAAGATGAAAGAGAAATAGCAAAAAAAAGGAAAAGAGAAAAGGGAATGAGAAAGAGAAAAAAGAAAGGGAACGGTTAAAATGAAAGAGAAAAAGGAAGGAGAAAGAGAAAAAAGAATGGAAAAAGTGAAAAGGAAAGAGAAAGAGAAAAGGGAAAAGAGAAAGAGAAAAGATAATGAGAAAACAGAATGAGAAAAGATAAAGAAAACAGAGAAGGTCATACAGAATAGAGAAAGATGAAAGAGAAATAGCAAAAAAAAAGGAAAAGAGAAAAGGGAATGAGAAAGAGAAAAAAGAAAGGGAACGGTTAAAATGAAAGAGAAAAAGGAAGGAGAAAGAGAAAAAAGAATGGAAAAAGTGAAAAGGAAAGAGAAAGAGAAAAGGGAAAAGAGAAAGAGAAAAGAGAAAGGGACAGAGAAAGAGAAAGGAGAGAGGGAAAGAGAATCTTTTCTATTTATTTCTAACAAAATGAAATTTCAGTTTTTATAAATTCGAATTGTTTTACTTAGAGAATTTTCTTTATTTTTCGCGAATTTCACCAACAAAAATAAAATAATTTCATATTTTGTGCATTTTTAAGAAAGTTGTGATACCTCTACTCAACATCATTATTTAGTAGACTCAAATTAACCAATTTGATGATATGTTACCGTGTAATTTGTATTCAACATTTATTTAGAGTGTCGACATTCTAAAAAAAATCCACTGAAACTACTACATAAAGTCCACCCGAACAGTTTTTTTGCTAAAGAGCAAAAGCTAAACGCGAATTAACCTCCCTACACATTTATTGATTAACTCCGCAAATTTTACATAAATTTATAAAACCAAATTCAAATAAGTACACGTCTTGAACCAACGAAACAATGTAATCAAATTTGCATCACGTTTTCTCCCCGTATGCGAACTTCGACCTTCGCTGAAATGAAGGCCTGGCATGACATCCAGAAACTTTTCCCCCACTTATCCATTCGACTAATCCGACCTATTGAACGTGGACCCGTGCTTCTATTACGAAGAAGAACAAAACACGAAAAAACCATTTAACCCTAAGCCTAACCTAGCCTGACCCCAAACGAGTAACAAACTATTCGTATATCTATATATATGTGTATATACATGTTGCAAAAAATTTTCGTTGCCTCGATACATTGGTCGTTACTTGAGATCTCGGTATTATACAAACATAATCAATACCATCAGCGGGTCTTAGGAAACGCTTTAGCAAAGATGACAGGTGTTTGCGCAACTTCTCCACGATTGCTGCGGTGTACCGGCAAGAAGATGTAATCTTGCCAAGAAATGTAACAGTTGCCGTCGTAAATTCACGTACAACTTTTACTGTCACGTTCCCTTGCAACTTCGCTGAACTTAATGAAAAGTATAAATGCATTTATTTCCACACCGAAGATCGATCACTTCATTTCGATAAACATAATTACTTTTTTTTAATGCCATGTAAACGAACGAACCCGAAGATCCGCCTGATTTCGCCTCCATGCGCCTTTGTGTCATCCTTTGTGAAAGAAAAAAGTTTCCTACTGAACAGAAGTTCATTAGTGCAAAACGTGTGCTCTCAAAAAAAAAAAGAAGAGCTAAAGGAATGTAGACTGAAAGAGGCGCACCTCTCCATTTTAATTTTCGCTCGTGCGAAAGATTCGAGCAAGTTCAGCGAGTGTCGATAACGATTTTTTTTTACAGACAAATGATAGCGACAAACGGTGTATCTTTGCAGTCTGTTGCTCGACCGAGTGAAAATAAAACGAACGAGGAGGTACCCAGTATTTAAATAAGCGAAACGAACACATTGGCTTCTCCTTTACCGCTTTTCACTCGACTGGGTTGCTTCAGTTCGATACACGACATCATTCCCAAGTCGATACTTTATGACTCTCTATTTATCCAATAAAAATTATTTCAGAATATCTCCAACTCAACACATAATTGCAATTAAGGCAGTTATTTGAACCCTGACAAAAAAAACTTGGTATTACAAACAAATTGATAAATTTTGACATAGAGAAGCCCTTAGCCTAAGTTATTTCTTTCAAGATGGCGGAAAATTGTCCTGAGATATATTCCCTCGCTACCCCCACTTCCATATATTCGTTTGGGCCCGTCGCAAGTGGTTGGCTGACCCAAGCGTTTCGAGATTTGCCGAACGTTGCCGAATATTGCGCGGGAGGGTCGCGAAGGGGAGCGAAATGATGTGGGGGGTGGGGGAGGGGGGGAGAATAGAAAAACAAACCTTTGGAGAAGACAAACTTATAACTTAGGTCGGAGATAACTTTGGTCGACATAACTTAGGAGGTGGACTGTTCCATGGTATAATCAGAAAAGTATAGCAATTAGGAGAATGCGCAGTGAACAGCCAATCACAACACAATAAGTTTTCTCGATTCCGAGAATTCACAAGCAATACAGTAGCCTGAAAAATCCTACAGAATTGTGTTTGATAGTTCGATTTTCCTCCCTTCTCTAGCATGTGCCTTGCTATACCTTTCTTATTATACTATGGAATGTTCTAGCAGAATTCACTCTAGTAATCCAAAATTCATTAAAATGAACATAAATAATCATTCTCAGAGAAAAAAGTTTTGAATATGATTATGCACGATTAAGATTGATAAAGAATAATATATTTTTGAAAAAATGTGTGAATAATGGAGAAAAAATTGGCTAACCATGGCATGATCACCTGACGTCAGCGTTATTTCTTTTAAATTCCCCATAATTGTCACAGTATCTTGGCGTTATTCCTTTTTGTACGAACACTTATTTATTGTACATCATTTTGGGCGACTGCGTTTTCAAAATGTTAAGCTGCAGTGATCAGATATAAATATGATACATCAAATTTTTACAGACTGTCTTTCATCTTTGGCAATAAAAGATTCCTAAAATTGTCAAAAAAGAGACATATTAGTTAATTTCTCAAGAATTTCTGCAATTACTGTTGAATGAGGCAAGGCGAATTTATGACTTCAGAAAGGAAGCGCTGGAAAAATTGAACTAAGAATGTTGTAAACTTCCATGCAATTTGTTAACTAAAAAACATTTTTATATAACATTTGTATTTTTTATTATACTTATTTTCATTATTTGAAAACATTAGAATTGCTAGATAAATTTATAGACATATACTTTGTAACAAATGATTTGCACGACAGAATAAAGTATTTTGAACACGAAAAAAGTAGTAAAAATTGAAACAATTCTACCATGTGATAAATTTTGTTTTTCTCTACAAAAATTTGATAATAATTCCAAAATTTATCGTAAGGTTTATTTGAATTTATTGTGTATCTCAACTAATTATTGAATACTTTTCACTGTTTAAAACATTTTTCCCTGAACTCTTCTGAAATATTTCGCGATTATCTATCGGCCTTATTTATATTTGATAATACAAATGCGGCAGCAGTCGCGGGTGCTAAACTGTATGATTGTCGTGCAGTAGACCGGGGTTCGAATCTCCGTAGGAGTCATATTTTTTTATTATATTATTTGCGTAAATGTAAAATGCTTTCCTTTTTATATTGTTTCAAAATTTTCTTGAACTTTGCAGTTAATATTCTCAGACATTTACTATTAATTGAATCGTGATATTCCTCCAAATTTTCTCAAATCTTCAACATCAGAGCGGTCTCAGGGATTTTTCACTGGATTATTTTTTCCGTGCATTAATTTATTATCAGATTTTTAAAATGCTGATCCATTATGGTAGATAAAAATTGTAAACGTTTCATCGTACACTGGGAGAAATTATATAAAAATTGTTACTATTTTGCCTAGGATATTGAGGACTAAAGCATACAATTATAATACTAAATTTTCGTACTTTTTTTATTTTATATAGACGCATCTATCAAAAATAGAACAGCTTACTAAACTAGTAACAGGACTACATGTCTGACCTCGAATTTTTAGACCGAATAGCACAATTGGTTTTAAAATTTCTTAATCATTTTTCTTTTGCTTTTACACATGCCTATGCAATCGACAGAAGAAGAAAAATACCAAATAATTCTCTAATAGATATTAAATACAAGCAGATCATGACTGAAAGATTTCTGTAATTAGATATACTTTAAAAAGCAAATTTATAAGCTAAATTCATTAGATAAACCACTAAGTTCATTAATTTCCAATACTTTCTCCTTTCAATTATCCATTATAAATATTTTTCTCTTCCCATTCATCGCAATAAATCAATAAAAATATCTCGAAACGTTGAAAGTGTATTTTTAATAATAACGTTCTCTCCCTAAAGAAAGCTTCATTTCCATTTATCGCGAATGTCTCTCCGGGATACGCAAAAGCCTCGAAACGAAGTATTAAAATAATAAAAATTTAAAACAATACGAAAGTCGTACGCATTATACTCGTACTTTTCTCCTTTGATCGGACTGGGAAATGTTTCTTTTAAAATAAAATATTCCAGGGGAAAAGTCGATTAATAAATTGACGTGCGCAGGTACCCAAATGCAAATGCATTCAACAAACCAGTGGAGTGTGCGAAGTGCTTGTTTTTATTATGCTACCCTCGAGGGCAATATTCCTCATTTACCAGTACCATTCGTTACTAATGAATTAGTCTTTTCATGGTAACTTCCCGATCGAATTCTGTAGGACAAACACGATAGCGAAGTGTACTTCACTTTGTTAAGCGGAAGTAATGAATTCGACAATCGAATTCTAAAGTTGATACCATATGTGAACAAGCTCCCATTTTCAAAATGCAGTAGAACCAACCGATTGGAGAAAAAAGAGAGAACAAAGGAAACAATAGGACTGAGAGAGAAAAAAGTAAGGGGGGTTGAACAGGAGATGGAGAAATTCGATTTAGTTTAATTTATTAGCAAATGAAGTCCTCGCTACTAGCCCATGCTGTATTGACAGATGTAGAAAAAAAAGTATATACTACCAATAACGATATTACAACATTAGTAAAAAAGATAAATTGTACTATTTTAACGTTATTCGTGTTAATTAAATTGCTTCTTTATTTGCCGAAAGAAATGAAATTTCTCTTATAATCATAAGTTATAGTCTGTAAGCCATGGTAATTATCAGATATTTAAAATTCATGATACAAGATAAAAAACTATGGTATATAGTTTAAAATTATTCAGCGATCTTTACATTTTGTTACAAGGAGAGAAATAATCAAAAAGTAAAAGGAGGTGACGAATGTACAAGAAGAATATTCCCAAAGATGGCCTTTATTGCTTTTTTTAATTGAAGCCGCCATTTTGAATTCTTAATAGGCCCTTACATCATCGTTACGTATAATTCACAAGTTCTAAAGCTCGATTAAAAATGTTTGTTTTTACAACAACATATATAAAAACTGTAATATTTTTGTAAAAATTGGTATCAAATTCGAAAGGAGATTACTACAGAACTGTGGCATGTGTTTTTTATAACAATTATTTGCATAAAATACTATGGCAATGTATAACAGACTCGATATTATTAGTCTAAAGTAACTACAGGAAAAAGATGAGTCCAATACAGAAACCAAATTTTGAAAAACTCTCAGATCATTTCCTGATAAATTTCGTAAAGAATATTGGGATTTCTAACCTCCATAACAAATTTGATGTATACTATATTACATAATTACAATATTTTAGCATTTTCAACGATAACGTATGTTTTGCAGCTGTTTTAAAGGTCATGTCACGTGTTTTTTGCAAATTGTCGTCCAATTAGCACATTGAAATACGTTTCCTTTTTTTTATTTTATTCGACCGTGTTTTATGAAGAAAAAAAAATACTGACGAAATGAACGACCTTTTAGAAAAATATTCAAAAGAACCAGAATATGAAATGATATCTCTGAACCGGTTCAACGCAATCTCAAAATTGATCTAATATACTTTTGTGCGCGCTGGCGCTATAGATAAACCGGCATTTAATATCCTTTCAAATGAAAGCGCAAGAGATAGAAGGAGCAAGGGAGATAGCGAATCGTGAGTTCTTGCAATTGTCCTTGCAAAAATGCAACGTCATTTTCTCCAATTTGCCATCCATTGTACAAATTGAATTGAAAATTCGCGATATAACTAAAATTTAACGTTTATGTATCGCTCCATCATGCGCAAGCAGAAATAGCTAATGGAGACTTACATTCGCTAAAATGATAATGGGGACAATTAAGATGAAAACTTTTGATAAAAAGTATATTTTAATTGTTTCTAGTAGCATTATATAAAATTGTATATTTGCACAATCTCAACTTCATCAACATATTTATCTCTTATTAGATTTTCACGACAAATCCCTACATTCGATAGTCTTTCATTCAACAAAAAATCTTTCGATGCAGCATACAATTTGCATCCAAATTCAAACTGGAGCCACCTTTTAATCTCCCTTTACATTAACGTCCATTAAGTAAAGTAAAAAATGTTCAGATAACTTTTGATTGCATTAATTAAAAACTAAAATAATGGACGAACAATTTTTTGAGAGTGCAGGGTTTTGTTGGAACGTTTTCAAGATGGACACATTTCCGACGAAGACGTATCGAATTCCGATATCAGCACTATTTAAAACGTCTTAGTTCGGCAGTAATAAACTTCCTCGAGCACGTCTCGACATCCGTTTCAAATAGTTCATCCTCTAATATAATTGAATCTTTAGCCAGCACCATTTCGACGCAATAGCCATCCCATTTTCAAAAATTTCATTCCGGCGTAAAAATGGAATGCGGAAATGTACTTTTCGAAAATCATTATTGCGTAAAATGCTCTTTTGTCCTTTTCAGTGAGCTTGTACGTGACAGTAAAAGAGTTGGTACGCGTGCGCGTCCTTCGTCGTGAAAGCAACTGCCAGTGACGCCTAGATTGCAAATGGTAGCATCTTTATATCCTTCTTTTTTTTTTACTTTTTCTCCATCGACTTTTTCCACTCGACATGTCGTATACGACGTGAACAGAGCCAGGGTCGATCCTCAATGATCGCTCATGATCTGCTTCCCGAACGTATTGATTTTCTTCCGGCATTAGTGTCCAAGGTGAATTTCGAATCCGTGTAGATGTTGATGAGGTTAGTTCAACCTCTTTAATATGCAATTTTCGAGCAAAGAGCTAATCGATATCGCTCGAGAATCCACCGAGAAATGAAGAGCGACGTGCGGATAGTAATGAATTTTGTGACTAATTACACATTGTCTTGCTGCCAAACATTGTTAGGCGCATCTATTGTCGTTGCTACCAAATTTTACTATTTATATCACTCAAAAATCCTTTTACTCCGCATTTCATTACATTTAATGTGCATGATTGAACTTTGCTTTCTCCAGCAAAAGAGCTGAACATTTATTAAGCTTAAGGAAAAATCCATTGAATTGGGAACAAATAATTAATATTTTATTACATACGATTGTTCAGGCAATAAAGTTAAAAAATGACGAATCTCGAGATGTTTTTAAAAGTACTAAGTTACGATATCGTAGTTTTAAGAAAATTGTACTACCTAAAACTTTCATAATTGTATTCAAATTTAACCAATTTATCAATTAAAGACAACGAATGACACAAAAGTTGTAATACCACTTTACTATAGTGAAGGCGATTTTGGATATATAGCAGCACATTTTTAACAGAAAATTGTTCCAATGTCGGTAAGAAGAAGCATTTTTTCTAACTATATAATCCTGAAATTAAGAACATTTTTTGCAATTGTGGAATCTAACTGTTAATTTGAGACCAGAACCGGTCTAAAAATATGGCATTGCAAGAATAATATGCTATTTTCCAGAAAATTTAGCTAAAAATTTGATTCCCTAGATTTTTCAAAATATTTTACAGTGTACGAACAAAACAAATAGTTTTTTTAATATCCAACCACTAGAAATATCAAATTTAGTTTCTTGTTCTTTATTTATCTGATGGTATCTACAATTAATTTGTGAGAAGCTACTGGCATCTTGAATGGCATCTTGAATGGTATCTTGAATGGTATCTTGAAATTGACTTGAGTTAACTTTGAATAAAGAATCACATCTTATTTAATTGCAGATTTTGGTTATTTCGTTCATAAATAGTGTATATAAACTTTAGTGCTCATAACGCATAGATCCGTTTTAAGAAAACTTTTAAAAAAGTTATCTCTCGCACTAAATACATAACGTATTCATGGGTTTGATCTTGTCGATGAACTAGAAGGATGAACTTGAAGGGTATTTCAAGGTCATATTTGTAACAACGAAATGTAAAACAACGAAGACATCAACAACAAACTTTTTTTGACATTTGACCTTTATTTTTGACTTTTCCGATTTTGCAAAAACAATTCCATAAGGCAAGTTTAATGTAAAATGGCCCTGCTCTTTCGATTTCCGACGTCAAAAAGGGTCTTCCTATTTAAAACAACAAAGGTGACCTTGAAATAACCTTAAAAATCATCGGCAAGGTCAAGACCAATATTACCATCAGATTCAGTACCAAAAGTTACTTTGGAAACGACCTTAATAACCTCGGTAAAAAAATATTTTATATAAAAACTTACAGACGTGTTTCAACACTTTTTGGACACCCTGTAGTATAGTATTACCTTAAGTAAATTAGTTATTTCTGTTACAATACAAATTAAACACACTCTTAGTTGCGTAAACATCTTAAAGATTAAAATGTTCTCTACGGAACTGAAAGTTATTTAAAATACTTTCAATTTTCTAAACACGTTTACTAAATATTTCATTTTCTTCAGGATATCATGACTATCCCATTTCAGATCATGAATTTCAACGCCTTGGTAACAGGCTCTTTTGAAAGCAGATCTTAATAATTATATTATTGCTTCTCGGCTTACTAATTCGGTGGTTCAAATGTTAAGAAGATTCCAAAGTCCTGAGTTGGCAAGAAATAGTAACGATCTATTTTGGAAATTCCAATTTTAACATGATGGGAACATTCTTCAGGAATCCACAGCTTAGTGAACTACTCCACGTGTTTCACGTGATTTTAATACACTATTTCGCCGAAGTCGATTGAGCTTTGAAGGAGAAAAAGATGGAAGTGAAAATCGTAAAAGGATTGTACGAAATAAAATTGTAAAAAAAAATTCAGATATTCCCCTACTTTTTCTTCAACATTATGAACGATATTCTTATTTTACATTATTATTATTATTCTTTGATTAAGATGGCATATAAGTATATTTGTTTTTTATTTTGGTACCCGGTTAAATCGACCGTATATACCAACCATATATTAGATTTAATAAACGACTTTCACAAATAAATACGCATCATTCGTCATCTTGACTTCTCCAACATACGGAAATGCCTCACAGACAAAGTTCTATTGTCTCTTTGAGGTATCTCGGAGATAAATTCTAACCCTTTGACTACTAACTACTGTAGTAAGTGATATCGACAAAAATTAGTTACAGCAATATAATGCTGTATGAAGCACAATGGAATTTAACAGGGCGAACATGACAGCTTTAAATGCGCAAAATAAGATTGAAGAGCGAGTTAAACAAGGAAAAATACTCTGGCACAAAGTAACTAATATTTCCTAAAATCAAGAATGCCAGAAAAATGTCATTATTTATTAAGAGTCAGGTAAAATGAATGAATTATTCTTGAGAAATCGTCAAAAGAGTTCTTGAAATAAGAAATGTCTTGATTACTTAGATAATATCTAGAATAATAATACTTGCTTTTAAAACACATTTCGATAATGTTTTAAGAAAAATTTTCTGAATTACGGCAATTTTCTGAATTTCTGCATTTTCAAAATGATTTTAGATGGTCAAGAGAAAAATAAAAACCATGATTATATAAATTTAAAAAATATACGTCGAGTAACCTAATTACACCGGGTGTTCTCTAAGATTTTGGTAATCTGACAATTAGTCTTAGATGACCGGTCTATTACTTTAATTTCTCTAAGTAATGTGCGACATTAATGCAGGTGGATAGGAAAATGGAACCTGATGACGCTTCCTTAATACGATGGCAGAAATTTGAAATTCAAATTTCAACACGTTAAAGCAACTGAATGTTTGACTAAGGTAAAATCTTATAATGACGATAGATTAATATTATTTGAAACAGAAAAATGTTCTAAAAATTCTAATTATGAACCGACATTGCTAATAAAATTGTGAATGGATTTGTCATTATTACTAAGTTCAATTCTAATCATTTAACTTATTCTTTAACTGCGTAATTAAAAAACTAAAATGTCAACTAATCTAAATTTAAGGAACATTTTGATTATAAATTTTGACTTAATTCATTGTTTCTGACTATATAACACTACTTTGTTACTAAAAACCTAACCTACTCAAATATTCGAAAATTCACAAATACATTCGATAATATGTATCACTATAAATAATTAGACATCTGTACTTATTTTAAGTTATCAAAGTAAAATATTACTAATATTAATTAATTCATCTTGATCTAAGGTAATGCCCAGTTCAAAATAAATTTTGATTTAAAGACACATTTGAATTGGGATTCATCAACGATGGCCAAAATCAAAGTACCAATTTCGGATATCTACTGTTCAATACTTAAGCGACCGACAAGCAAGATCGGGATTAAAGCGATTCATAATTAACTAACGAATGGAGGATATCTACTTGGCTTAACTGAATGCAACGTTGCTTGCATTTTGTCCAGAAATTAAACGTTAACGCAAACTCGAACTACCTAACCCCATCGATATCGTAGTTTATTAATGATAATCCACTGTATTAGCTTCAATACTTTTTCTTGCATTTTGAAATTAAACCTGACATATTTTTTTCCACCAAAGCCAAGTAGCTTTTACTATTATAACTTTTATATATTATAAATTTTAGCATTATTTTTAGAAAAACGTATCTTTGATGGAAATAAAGATGTTTGAGATAGTAGACTTTTTTTATATCTCTCGTTTCAAATTCAATGCAATATTGGAAATAAAAAATTTATATGAAATTTAAAAAACTTTTAAACCAAATTTTAACAAATCATAAATTTTATTATGGAAAATCGAAAATATTTTTCCTTTCCAAAAATTGAAAGGTGTGTGTCTTACTATTTTCGAGGTCACTCTTTTCAATAGGATCGTCAAAATTGAGCTACCTTAATTACAAAATGAAATATAGCAATTTAAATTTAAAAAAAAACACAAAAAATCGAGTATACTTTTTTATAACACTTTTTTTTTTTATCAAAGGAGTATTGGCCGACACCAAATTATTTCGCTGAAAGCGAAGAAAATAGTTTTAGTATTAAGATACATTTTTTAAACATAAAAAAACTAATATCTTCATCACAAAATGGCGACAGCAGTGAGAAATTTCTTTTTAAAACTGTTGTCATGAAAACTACAAATTCTAGCAAAAAAGTAGCTCAAACAAAAAGAAAATTTCTTAGAATACGTAAAAGAATATTCTGAAATTCTTTTCAAATTGTATTGACATCATTTTTTCTTTTTCGAGCAAAAAAGAAGTAATAATCTTTTCGAAATTTCAAGAGTAATAATTTATTTTCTCGAAAACTATAGAAAAATATATAGACTTTAGAAAAAATTGTAGTTCGTCAAAACGAAAATATCTTGGAATTGGTTGAAGGGTACCTTTTTAGAGTTTTTAAACGCCTTTTTTTAAATTTCGAAAAATACAAAATGATATCAATACATTCCGAAAAAATTTGGACATATTCTTTGACACATTCTAACACATTTTTATTCTTAAAAAATGTTGTCTAAAGTTTATTGTTTTCATGCAAAAAATGTTCTTTCTTTTAAAAAAAAAATTCTCATTGCCGTCGCCACTTTGTGCTCACGATGTTATTTTATTAATATTTAAAAAATATATCTAATTATAACTATTTATAACATAAAAATATAGAACTATTTTCTTCACTTTTTTTAGTTTTTTTTATATTTAAATGGCTATATATAATTTTCTAATTAGATAGCTCAATTTTAATAACAACATTGGAAAGAGCGACCTTGAAAATAGTCAGACCTCTCAATTTTGTTCATCTGCGATTTTCATACGAAATACTTCATTGAAAATGAAGTGAAAAAATGTCGACTATTAACAATTATACGTTGAAATTGAATTATGCATAAATAAATAAATGCAGTAAAATTAAAAAACATTTTGGAATTTATATTTCTAAATTTTGATACAATAGATTGTAATTTAGTTATTGTGTAACATTGTCGGTTATTTGCAATAAGTCACACTTAAAATAATGTAATGACTTTGGAATTATTAAAAGATCTGTAGTTTATCTCTATTTATAACTCAAAATAACGTAAAAAAGTTGCAAAACGAATGTCAAAGTTTCAGAATTAACTTGTGACGTTTGAAATACTAAAATTACAACACGTACATTTAATATTCAGAGAATAAGATACAGCAAAATAAGTAATGGCTGCAGTAATGTTTATGTTATGAATACCAATTGTGTAACAAATTATTCTATATTGTCCATAAAAAAATCTATGTGATCAATTTTAGAAGAAAATGTGATAATTGCTTTCAGATAATTCAGAAGCAAAGATATGCAAGTTGAAACCCCAATAAGAATCGTTAAGAATGTTCTGATTAAATTTAGTTTATTGGAAAACAATCATCTTGGACTTTAATGACAGGACAGCATGTTCCAAGCAAAGTTTATAACAATGCCGGGACTTTATGTCAAATAATTGATGCAAATATACAAAATATATAATGTTGACTATTTATAGGGTGGTGTACAGATGTATTAGTGTACTTATAATGTCTATTAAGCACAGAAATGTCATTTAACTCTTTATTTTTTTAGGTGTTATGTCATATAAAAATAAAAAACGAGATAAATTCGGGTATTAAAACAGCTCGAGAATAGTTATTATTTTTATGTCTTATTTAACTATTTTAAATCTGATTCAATTTATGTAACAAATATAGTTATATTAGATTACTGAAAATAGGTAACATTACAAAATAAGTCAACTATATCACAACTAATTTGATTAAGATTCATTTGATTTTATATATACAATAATAATAATATATTTATAAGCAGATTTGATATTCGAAGATAGATATAAGTACTTAGTTCGAAAAAATTACCTACCAAATAAACTTTCAGCCAAAAACATTTATAAAGTTTAACTTTTGGTGAACGCAAAAAAGGTTCATTGCCTGCAACGACTTTTGACGTATATTACTGTTAAAATAAAGCATGATATTAATAATTTATAATATAATAGATTTATAAAAAAGAAAATTTACTACAATAATTGCACGAATTAACAGTGATGCAGATCTTTCTTTGGAGCTCTAGTCAGCATTTGTTATACAATTTCCTATCGCGTATTTACTATATTTTTTAGTTTTTTTCCTTTAAAATATAAAAAAATTGCTATACGACGCTCTACAAGATAAAAGCAACTTTTGTGATCAACTGATAGACCTGCATTTTTATACTTTATAGGATAGACGTCTTGGATGCCTACATTCTCGTCTTTATCTTTCTTTTAATCTTCCCGATAATATCTAAGCTTTTCATGGGATTCTTTACAGATAAAAAACATTATTTTATACACTATTACACACTTCAAAAACAGGGTTTTCATTTTTGAAACTCATATTGTCCAAGAGTTTTGTAATTTGCATTTCTGAAGATAAACTTTGTACATTACTGCAGAGTCATTGACCTCTGGTGTACAGTTAAAATATCTTTCGTTTTTCTTTCCAATTTCTGCATGAACCCCAGTAGAAAATGAGCCCAGTTTCTATTCAGTTTACTTATTTTCCATGTTAAAAGGATAGGAAACCTGCGCAGTATAACAAATACCTACACGGAGAAAAATGACTCCGCTGGATTAGCTGATTCATATCAGCTAAAATTTTCGGCTGGAATTGCCGAAAATATATGCAATTTTAGCTGTTTTGATTCCGCTAATGTAGCCTTAACCCTACTCAATTCGCGCTTAGCTCTAAATTTCCGCTACATTAGCAGATTTGTTCCGTTAAATTTGCGGACTTTTTCAGTAAATTTAGCTGAAATTATCGGCTATCCCTACGGAATTCCAACACCTGTCCCTATAGGATAAAATTGGTAGAATCTGCGGATTTTTCGGTTGATTTTGCTGATTATTTTTCTCCGTGTAGATAAAATTCTCTCACACTCAAAAATAGTTAAAATAACCAGAAAAGATGATTAAATAGGCTCTTGTTATTTTTTCTGATTAAAATAACCACAATTCTGGTTGGTTTAACCAGAAATATTGTTGTTTTAACTAGGAATATTGTTTAAACAATTATGTTTCTAATTAAACTACCCGGAATTCTGATTATTATAACCAGAAAAAATAATACGGTCGTATTTAACGAGAACATTTTTTTTACTGCAGAGTAACGTTAGTCCCTTTATCATACTAATTTTGAATGCAAAATAATTTATAGGACTAGATCTTATTTTTTATTACTGTTTTCTTTTTGATGTTATGAATTCTTACGTTTGAATACGCTTTACCACATTCATTAATTTTGGTAAACGTCATGGATTGTAAAAGTAAAATAGAAAAAATGTGTACAAAAATTGATGGTATAAAATGTTATTATGTAGTGTTTAGTACTCGGGTAAAATTCATCCCCAAACAAATGCAATAAGCAACACTGTTTACAACACATCTTCAAAATTTACTTAGTACTAAATAGTTAGAAGTTCAGAGAAGATATTAACGAAGTTTAGACTTGTCAGATTTTACTTCAGTAACTTCAACAGAGGTAATAGATTTTCATCAATATATCGTCAGAGAATATGAAACGAAATTTAAATATATGCAATTTATTTTGCAATACTGAAACAGCTGCGACGAAGTAATCTTGATGGAGAGATGAGTAGTTGCATAATCGCAAGCCAATCAATGGTTTAGAATGAATGGATAATTAGAAAATATTGCATAGATCGATATCGAATACCTAACGAAGATCCCCAGAGAAAAACACATGGATATTAGATAAATGGTATCTAATATGGCGTCATTTTCTCAATGCATCTCTGGTAAAAACATAAGGATTTCTCTCTGGAAAAAATAAACAAAAAAAATAATGTTCTTAAAGCTACACACGAGTAAAAAAATATGTAGCTAATTACTAACTCGAGTTAGTCGCATCTATAAAATTAGCAGCTAACTGTTCTTTCCGGGCACATGTATATGATATGCAATATTAAAAAAAATTAGTATACGGACAAAATAATTGTTTAGTTTGTATAAGATTTGGGAATAGTTAATGACCATCATAGTTAAATAGTCTCGAACTCTGAATTAGTTAAAAACTACCAATAAGAAAATAAAAAGTGAGACACCAAATGAATTAGTAATCATTTTTTCTAATAAAAAGTTAAAACCTACTAATTTATTACTAATTCTACAAACTACTAAACTTAAAAAGTCAATATCTACTTGTAGATTAGTGGAATTTTACTAATGAATTAGTATTTTCGTCCTCATCAGTATCACAGTATTATCAGTAAAAAATGTACTACATGATGGTAACCCACTTTTCGTTGTAGATAAGTTCATTTTGATTAATTCAAGTTTAGAGAGTATCAGACACTAATTATTTGTTTCATTTTATTCACACGTTATCAATAGGCCACTAACACGCAGTAAGTGTGACTGTAATTTCGTAATATTTACTAATACCTTAAACCAATCGTCTATTTTTAAAGAAAACATTTTGGTTGGTATAACTTTGTCATTCCCCACATTTTTCGAACGCATACAAGTCGGTCCCAGGTGCGGTTTAAACACACTTCATAAAATACTCATGTCACAAATTTGGAAAATGCCAGAACCCATCATCGCAGTTGTAACTACTGTCGGCGTACCCTCCGTGTCCTAAAGAAAATATACGACAAAAGAGGGTTAAAAAACGAATTTGATTTAAAAAATTATTTTGATAATTTTATTTAATAGTGATTGAAATTTGTGTGATATATTCTGAAAACTTTTTCATTTGTGTTCAAAGAACTCTTTCGGATTTCTCCAAATAATATGAATTTTTTTTTGTTATAATCTGTTATTAAATATTTTGACTCTGATATTCTAGTATACAAGAGAAAAATTACATCGACATCCGTCAATTAAAAAACAGATTTTAATGGCACATTTAAAAAAAGCGCCCGATCGGCATCCCTTTATCGAAAATCAGTACAATTTACAATTTCCATTAAATGTAATTGCGTTAGTTTTTCACAGCGGATATTCCGCGCTCTCGGTTCTGATTATCCGCGTTCTTTTCGGTCATAAACTAAATTCATGGCGGACTTTATACTCCATTTATATAATTCTTCTTTTGGAATTCACGCTCGTAAATAAGATATTTCCAAATTACGAACATCTAATATCCCTGAAGAAAATAGACGGTTACTAACCTGACAAGTAACCATTGAATGGCACGTGGAGCGAAAAAAGTAGTTCAGCTCCGGGTTAAACGGGCCATTAATCACGATGCTGATTCCCCCTTGCGGACTTTGACCGCGATTGCTCGTTCCCAAAACAAATAGGCAATAATGGAGGGGGAATAAAGGACATGACGTCCAGGGAACAATCGTGATGCTGTTTCTAGAGCTATTCTCTCAATAATACAATCTAACAATGAAACAAACAAAAAATAAATTGACTGCAAATACTTGATTTCTAAAAAACTGTAACGGTAATTTTTTAAGAACAGTCCATACATTTTTGTTCTCTATTCATTAAAAAAACCGGAAGTTCAGTCTAAAATTTCTGTCTGCCGACTCATGTGTGCGCATGACAATTTTCTTGCCGATTTTACAATTTCAGATGGTAAATTCTCGTTATTTCTGGAAAAATTACCAGGATTTTTCAAAATGTTACAATTAGTGCTACTGAAGTTCTAAAAATATATAACAATTTTGATAGAATTATGAACAATTTTTCCTATAACTCAGATATATATATATGAAGAATTCCTAATCATTTCCAAAATAGAAAGAACTGACTTTAAAATTGTCCAAATGACAGTCTAATAGATTTTTCATATTTTGGTTTTTATGAGATTGTCACGAAAAAATGACCAGTAAAAAAAATATCAAGGCCTATATGTGCGATTTTATAGTCCAGTACAAAAATATCCGGTGTCAAAATCTCCAAAACACAAATATCTGGTATAGCGGAGAAAAAATTAACAATATATCTAAGGCACAAAACTCTAGTTAAAATTATCGAATTATAAATTTACATGGATTATTAATTTATTTGCCAACGTTGCCGGTAGTATTTAATAACTTAATAGCACAGGCCAACAAAATTTATACCCAGAAATCGGACTTTGCTTTTCCGAAGGTTTTCTGAAAGCAGAATTGTTCTATCACATCAAAATTTTGAGATAGCCTAACCTAAAAGTGCAAAAATCTCAGTTTTTGCTTAGATTCAGTAAGTTATGATAAAAAAAAATGTTAAAATAATTGTTTTACTGCACTTCTCACGCTTCTAAGAGAAATTCAGTATTTTAACTCGCTATTTTAATTGTTAAAAATGTTCTACAATCTCGGTTGAACATCTCCGATTTTGCCATTTTGAAGTTTAAACGTTAAGAACTTCTAAGTCAGAAATTCCAAGTGTTTTTAAAAAAGTATGAATGTTTCAAAGAGTTATAAATTTGACTACAGTCACATTTAGTGTAATGGATTTGATTTCGGTTCTATCGGAAACAATCTTCATTTTAAATTCATAAAATTCTGAAATTTATGATTGAATAATCATGTCCTATTTAACAAACATAGTAACAATATGACATTTTATGATGAAAATAAAATAAAATCAGGCTGTGGTATTAAGTTAGAAAAATTAAGAAACATCAATTATAATAAAGATAGATTACACAAGTCCGCAATAAGTTTTTTAATGATGTTTAATCACAGATTAATGAAAAACTAGGCTAGATATTTTATAAGATCACTCGGAAGAAACTTGATACCAGTTATATTAAATATAATAATTATCTGAATTTGTTTTCTTGAACAAGATCTTAATACATCATTGGTGTCAATCAAGCATTTAAATCATAAATTCCAGATGAACTGCAGAAAATTAGGATTGCTCTTTTAATTATTTTTATTAACAAGGGATACTCAACTTTTTTGATAAATTTTACTTAAGTAGAATCTGTTAATTATATTTTTCTGTGTACTACTACGACTTTTCATCCGCTATATAGATCTTCAATAAAAAGTAGGCCCACACCTTGAATTTCGGTAATAATATCAAATAAAGGACAAAGAATAGCGATATAGGATTAAAAAACAAAAATATGAATGAAAATACCATGAAATTATGCAGTCTCATCCGGAAAGAAACCATAATTATAAAAACTACTAAACTAAAACATTTAATTTCCTCTTTTAGATTAGTAGCTTTCGATTAACAAATTATTCATTTTTAATATTTTCCGGTAAAAAAATACACTAATCGTGAGTAACCCACTTTTTACTTTAGATTAGTGGTTTTGAGCTCATGTTTGGAGAGCAATTTTAATAGAACTATACGTGTTCCTTTAGCTATAAATTTCCCATTCCGCCATAAAAGTACCTTATTTGAAAATGAAATATGCAGTGAGCTGCATTATCGGTTATACTTTATTCAACCATTTTGACTTTCATCGAAGAAAGTAGTAAAAAGTGTTATATAATATTATAATAATATACTATACATCTCGATACATTATTAAGATTGTTCGGTCAAAATAAAATATAAAAATGGCGAATTCTTCATCATGTGAAACTGAGATACTAATTTTAACTAAAATTAACTATACTAACTTTTCATATAATACTAAGCAAAGACGTATGTAATTAATATGTAATATATGAAAAATTGGTATAAAATTTTAGAATTATCATGGTTGTCCATCGATTATCTCAAAATTCTTAAACTGTTTTACAATTTTCTTATTTACAGTCTCTCAGCTATTCGTTGCGTTCTTTACGTATACATATTAGAGGGATATGACGCATTTAGATAGAGGGATTTAAATTGAAGACATACCGGAAGTGACATGGCCGTGCCCAGAACTCGTCGCGGAATGTACGGCGTTGGTGGCCGCCGTCGCGACCTGTTTCAGTGCCGTTAACATAATCATCACTGCGTAACGCCACTGCACCGGGAAATCTCTGCCCTTCTTGCTCACTTGATAATTTTTTTTTTTTGTTTCCTTTCCCTAGTTCCGGATTTTTGCGTGGTAGCGCGAAATCACTAAAGAACCCATCTGCCAATCTTAAAATCCAGCTGGAAACTGGTTTCTAGTCCTCGACGACTCGAAGATAGCTATTTACTTCTCCACAACGCTGACGCTCCTTCGACATTGTTGTGCGGTTTTACCTTTACTAAGAGTCGAATATGTGCGCACTTTAGTACCGCCAACAGCTGCAATTACGATCATGCACAATAGTGTTTACTCTCAAGTGAACAAATCTTGTTTGATCAAATAATAGCATTTTTTAACTAGCCAAACATTTCATTATTTAGTGCGCAGAATAAAAAATCCGAAGGCTTCCAAACATCGCGTTTGTAAAACACGACATAATTTGATGTTTTTTCTTCATTTCGTACCGAAACTTTGAAAGATGTTTATGTAAGCAACGCGTTACGAAACGTGCGAGCTACAATCAGTGTTTGAACGTGTCGTTTGTACATGTGCATCCTTTTAAATGTATGCGTATTTAATTGATAGAGGAACAACATTGTAATTATCCGGCACTTTGCAATTATCAATGATTTTTCTTTAAAAAAACCTTGAACCATCCTTTAATATAAATAATAAATAAAAATATGCCATCAAACGATTAGTAACAAGATATCAATTTTTATTAACAGTTTCTAATTTTTCAAAGATTAACACTTTTTTTAATCGTTAATAATTTCATGTTTTAAAATTTCGCCGACTTGTGAACTTCCAACCGCCGACAATATTGTGTGCGCGTTACTTTCGAAAATATGAAAGTTACGAGTAGAATTTCAGATTTAAATCAGTTACGTCCGAATCGGAAATAGCTCGCACGATTATTTTTACATTTTGTCGATAAATTTTACAACCCAAAAAGAGCAAAACTCTTTCCAACTAAATTCACGGTGAATTGGATCGCCTTGCTAGATTTTCCGTTTTTCTTTTAGCTTATCGAGTCGCGAATCACTTTTTAAAATTACCTTTGAAAAGATGTCAATTGGCATAGTTACGACAGCTAACGAGGTATTAAATGCAACTAAATGGAGAAAAGTCTTAATGGAGACTATGAAATTCGTAAAATGCATGTATGTATATATCTAACGGAATCTTTTCACTGTACAACGGGTTTCGCGTCGCGCCAAATCGCAAACTGGCGGCGGCACTGGTGCGGTGGAATGACTTCTGGTAAAGAAAAAAAAAACTCGTACTACTTGTGCTTATACGCTGAAAATTTACGTTTCTACTTTACTACAAAAACTCACTGGTTCGTAAATATTCGACGATTAAAAAGAACGTTTCACTCCTAGACAACTTTAGTAGCTGGAACTAAAAAAGATCGTTTTTTATTACATTTTTTTGGTTATGTAGGTATTAACTATCGAAACGGATTAGCACCGAAAGTCACGACCGCACAATGGAAGGATTCGTTCGTACGGCTTCACTGCCTAAGACTAGACTGCCTTCGCCGATGTAAGTTGGCCTTTATCGGGTACTAACGCGCCAGCTGTGTAGGAGAGCCTCGATGGAGTAAAGGTGAGCGTCCACCCGGTAAATAATAGCGAAGAATGAGCACACCAACCATAAAATACGTTTTACTTAAAACCAAAAAACAATTTTAATCAAAAATGAAAATTAATTTTAAGATTTTAAAAAACCATTTTTTTTTAGGGTGGTCGATTAGTGCAATGGGTAAGTGAATGTTTACTTCAAAAGGACACGTGAAACGACGAAGTTCAGGCGTGACGTTCATTCCATATTGGACCTTTCAGCCGTTGCTAAGCGCAGTGCTCTTGTAGTCGTGTGTAAACTGACGTCTAGCATTCACGTTAAAACTAAATACGCTTGTGCGTGTGCATATTTTTTAAATGGTGCACTAATATAACGAAAGTCAAAATAAAAATATAAAAAACTTCCAATATCTGTCATGCTTCAATATTCTAACTCAAAATATATAGGTGATTTTTAAAAAAACTGCGATTATTTTTATTCGACATTAACCGATTTTTTATACACTATAAGAAATATCTATTGTAAACTTCAAACAAATGCTCGAAGTTCTTTTACAGCATAAAAGTACTGTAAACTTTCAAGAAAATTTGTGAAAATATAATAAAAAAGTACTCGAAAGTATTTTCAACATGTTGTAATTTTCAATATTTTTAATCTAGATTCACAGTAAAATCATTGAATTTATTACGTGAAAAGAAACTCGTGAAAGATCGAAATAATATGCTCGGATTTTCCGGCAAATATGATTGATTTTCAGTCTTGAAAATCTTTTTGCATTTTTCATGACCGCAATGGAAATGTTTCGTCATTATTCTATGTAGGTGGTGATGCGAAATATAAGATTTCCACTCGAAACAGATAAAGTTAAAAAAATTTGCATAAATACATAAAGCACCTAAAATACCGCGACGTATTGTTCTGTACATATTATTAATTAATATATGGATATTAACCTATGTTACGAACAAAACCTTCCTAATTGGCTCACTAAGAGAGAATGAGAAAGAGAGAATATTACCTTACTTGCCTGTCAAGATTCCCTTTTAGTTCTATTTTTTTAGAGATATATTAATCTACATAAAGACAGTTCCAATCTACTTGCATTTACTTAATTTTATCAACATTGTAACTACACGCCTCGACATTCAGCAAATATCATAACCTAACCTAAAATATATGACCAAAATTAATGTACAAGAGTTTACTATCGGTAGATCGAAATGAATTGCACATTACTTAAACTCGATATTTTTGGTTTCTTTACTTCCAACTGGATTGTAGTGATCTCTAAAAATTGTCATTGGCATAAAAATACCTTTTCAATAATGTTTTAAACTCTCGCCTGGGCAAATCTTGATGAAGGCGATAGATAGGCCTATACTACATATTCTTATGTAATTTTACAACATAACATTGAAATTTACAATATATGTATTAAAACTGTGATAGAATGCTGTAAAATCACAAAATAAATGTAATTTTACAACACATTATTTAGAAATTGTAAATTCACAATAAAATGTTGTAATTTTACAAAATATATTTTGAAATCGCAATATTTATTGCAATTTTATATTATTTTTGTACGTACTGTAATTTTGTTGTAAAATTGCAACCACTTTTAACAGTGTACTTGATATCAAATAATGTAAATGTATATACACACGTCAATTCTCACGTCATGTATTAATAGGCATCAGCTTCCATTTATTATAAGAGTTATTCTGTGATAGTTTTAATGTTTAGGACACTGTATAAGTGATCTGGTCTATGAAAAGAGTGCTTACTTGTGAAAAAAAAGATCAAGAAAAAGCTTTAACGTTTTGTTCGATAATGTTATGGCCAAGAAAATAAATCTACACATTTCTTACCTGCAAAAGTCTGTTCTTTCAAATTTTATCAAAAGAATTGGTCCAAGGCTTGTTCAAACAAACATACAGCTGGTTTATTATGAAAAATTGTGAAGTTTTAACCCATTAAAGCCCAAAGCACAACTTTTGTTGCTTCAATTTCAATCAAGTATTTCGTATCAAAATCGAAGTTCAAAACAATTGAAAGGTGCATGTCAAAGGTAAATCTACAAAGCTATTAAAATATTTTAATAGCTCGAAAAAAATTGATTAGTATAAATATTTCCCAATGTTTTGGGAATTTAATATTACTGGGAACTGGGAAATTAATATTACATTTTGAAAAGGAACTACTTGAAGTTGAAAAATTTACCAGTTACGCGGTATGTTTTTCCCTGATTCCATTGAATTTTACTACTTCAAGTAGTAACATTTCAAAATATAATACGAATTTTTCTCACTTTTGAATGAATATCGCATTTTCGTACTAAACTAGTAATATTTATTACAATTGTAATAACATTTACTAGTAGTGAATTCTCAGTATACACTGTTAAACATTTCTGCAGCAATTTCCCGAAAGAGTAACCGTTAGGTTTTTTATCGTTACGGTTTCAGAATTTTACAAAACAGAGTTAGTAATTTTCTAAAATTTTTTCCTAATTTTTTGAAAATGTTCTGAAAATTTTCTTTTGTAAAATTCTGAAACGGCAACGGTAAAAACTTCAGTTACTATTTCAGAAAATTCATAGAGAAATTTCTAACAATCAAGTTTTGGACAAATTCTTTTAGCCAAATCTGAAAAACAGACTTGCACGTAAGAATCATTGTATGCAGATTTTTCTTGGCCATAATATTATCCAATACAACGCTAAAATTTCAATTCAAAAAGTGTCTGTCCGGTCCTGAAAGGGTTAATAATTTGAACATTTTTTCATCATTTATGTACCATAAACTAAATTTCGAAAACGCATAATACTGCTGCCAGAAGAAACTCAATATCACCATCGACGCCTGGTGGTTAAATGCTACACTGAAAAGATGCATTTATAATAATATCTTGGAGTAGAACAGGTATGCATTCCATATGACAAATTATACAAATAAATTGCAAATCTGAAAGTGCTAATTTAACACGTACAATTTCGCCCTCATTTTGCACTTGTCGAAAGGTATAATTTGTGCACGGTTATGGGTGTAAATTAGCGCACTTTTGCAAATTTACACATTTGAGTGCCTTAAAATTACTCGTTGGAAAAGGTAGAAGAACGAGGACAAATTTAAGCATATTAAACAGTCCAATTGGGATGCAGAAATGTAAATTATACTTGTCTGATATGACGTAGAATAAACCATGTTAAAAATGTTAAATAAATTCATTTCCCAAGGGGATTAAAATTATTAACTTTCTCATTTTAATCCAAAAATATATAAAATTCTCGAATTCAAAAAGTTTTTCAAAAGTAATGTTATGCAGTGCACATTTATGATTTTATGGCTTATTACGAAATTTCGGTCGTTATGTAGCCATCGCGCAATCGACAAACGTGCAATATTATGTCAACAAATCTATTAAGACTTCCAATAACCATAAACGTAGTTTTTCAATCGTTTTACGACCGCTTGCACTGCGGTCATTTGAACTCCTGTGCAATAAGAAGCACGTAAGTTTGCAATAAATGCCGGAAGTTATCGCTCTACAAATTGTTTATAGAGATGAGACGAAAATGATCGGTTTTATTGTGTCGGTAGTTGTTTTATATCTACTAATGCTCTACTAGTGACATTACTAGTATCGATTTTTACTGCTTTGATTGCTTCAATGCTGTATATTTCCTCTTTATTAATCTCAGCAACTCATACCTTAATTTACTATCCAATCTGAAGTAATTGCATGTATTAAGATTATCTCTAGCGATTGATCGAGATTGGTAAGCTAATGTCTTCTGTTAATGTCTTTCGGTAATGTCTTTCTATTAATTCTATACATTTCAATTCTCTTACAATGCAAATACTATACCAATACTAACCAAATTACACGTTACAATGCTTAAAAATAAACCCATCAATCGCATCATTTCCTAACCTAAAATTTGTCAATGGTTCGGAAACCGTGCAGTTTTCCAAAATTCAAGCACTATTACGGTGAAAGTACCCATTTAATGCGAACACGGAACTAATTCCAAAGTAATCGGATCGCAATTGGCTGGGAAATGATCCACGTAAATTTTGCGGTGGTTTAAAAGTGGAAATCGTAGTTTAAAATTTAATCAAGTCATTTCTCATCCAATTTTTAGAAATTGACTTCGTGTGTAAATTGGGTGTTTATTGCAATTTAGTCTCAATTTTAAAAAAAACGATTACGTACCACTAGAGTGTATTTTAAATCCATTCATGCATATGTAATGCAATGATACTTCCTTAAATTTATATCAAATTCATAGAAAATGGCGTTCTGAGTCCCTCGATTTGACTTGAATGTTTATTCATTAACGCCCAAATTTGAAAATTTTCTGACCCATTTTCTAGTTTCATTCATATTACCATAAAAATGAAATGATCAAATGCAAAGTACCTTTTCTAGTATTTTTTAGTGTTCTCATTCACAATTCGTGCTCAAAATTCTGTTTTTTCTTAACCTTTTAACGTGCAGAATGCACGTTTCCCATGTACAACTTCCTCGGCATATTTCAAACTCAAAATAATACACAGGCACTACGGAATGTACCTTATTTACTATTTTCAAGGGTCCGCTTTCGAATGCGACAAAATTGAGTATTTTTCTTTGATTTTGGCCAAAGTACGTGAAAAAAAAAACACATTTTTGAGTCATTTTTTTAAATTTCATTTTTTTAAATTTCATTTTTTATATCGATACTGCAATTTCTATGACCGGAAAAGTGCATAAAAAGTGTATAAAATGTTTGAAATTAGGGGATATGCAGGTAAGCATTTTATATTTCACCTTGAAATATCCAAAATGACGGCTTATTCCAAGAAATTTTTAAAAAATTTTGGCAGTATGGAAATATAGCATTTTAAACAAATTTTTGAGTGAACTATCTTGTAAGATGTTTGTTGATACGCTGATCACGAATCTGGAGTCAAAATTTCGAAATTCAAAATGGCTGACCCAATATGGCGACCATAGATGATAAACTTTGGAAGTCATTTCTCGATATGCGGAAAAATTTATATCTGTAGGTTTTCGAGGTTCCTGATTACGTATGTCAGGTCAAAATTTCTAAATTCAAAATGGCTGTCAAGAGATGCTATCTGTGGTGTTGCTAAGTTTAGTTGAAAATTTGTTTAAAATACTATATTTCCATACTGCCAAAATTTAACAAAAATTGCTTGGCATAAGCCTCCAATTAGGAAAGTTCGAGGTGAAATAAAAAATGCCTATCTGCATATTAAGTTCAAACATTTTCTGCACTTTTTATGCACTTTTCCGGTCATCGAATTCGCGGTATCCGTATGAAAAATGAAATTAAAATAAAATGATCAAAAAATTTGTGTTTTCACATACTTTTGCCAAAATCAAAGGAAAATACTCCATTTTTTCAAATTTTGAAGTCGCCATTCTAAAGAGCACCCTTGAAAATAGTAAATAAGGCACATTCTTAACAGCCTGTGTCTTATTTTCAGTTAAGGGGGTTCTAAAGTGGTGCCGGTAAGGTGGGAAATTTCACTAAACAAGGTAAATAAAAGATGAATGACTAACATTTTCAAAATTCGGGCTCTTCTTTGGTATTTTCTAGAAAACCGCCTATAAAGTTCATCAAGAACTTTAAAATGTGTATATAAGTATTTTGAAAATACATTTGAAAGAGACCAAATCGGTAACTCAAACTAGAAAAAACTGATAAAACTTTCAGAAATTTGTTATTTAAAAACGATAGACTTTTAAAAACTGATTCTTATTAAATAGTCACTGATTGCTATAGTGAAAATAGAGCCGCTAAGAAGCAGTGAAAGTTCCCTGTTTCCCTGCTTTATGAGACAATATGATTGATTCACTGCATGAACCGCGAAACAGCGAAATTAGTTAGCCGTGTCACTGTTTATGCAGAAAATATGATGAAAGTCACTGACTATGCAGTGAATACTCATTCACTCATTCAAACAGTGAGTTTTCTGTTGTTTGAGTTTCTAGTTGAGAGAAGAACTAATGCGTATTATTCTTTACGTTGTGCAGCATACAATTTTACCACTTTCGAGTAAGTTTGCCCTCTAGCGGCCCATCCACGAAATTTATGGACACCGAGCAATCTGATGACTTTCTTCTTAACCCACTAACTCCCAAAGGAATCTTTTTCTTGCTTCTATTTCAATCGAGTATTCCGTATAAAAATCGACGTTAATAAAAATTGAGAGGTACATATCCTACTGTTTTCGAGGTCGCTCTTCAAGATTCCGAGGTCAAAATTGAGTTTCAGCCATTAGGAATTTCAATATGGCGCCGAATTTGAAAAAAAATGTCCAAAAAATTAGGAAATATTTATGCTTACGAATTATTTTCGAGCCATTAGGATATTGGGATTCTATAAAAACTCTGAACAAAGGTGAATAAAATACTTGGGGTGAAAAGGTGAAAAAGTTTTACTTTTATACCGTGCATCATTCTAACGAACTCAAAATGGCAGCACCAATGACAATTTTTCTGAAATTTTGTAGACGCTCTACCTCAAAAACTACGATCTTTTTTAAAAAAATTGTATGAATGAAAAGTTCTCAGAATTCATCGAGAAATATCACGGAATTTTTTTAGATTTTTTCGATGAATTTTTTTGTCAAAATTGTAATTTATTTTCGAAAAATTCTGAAAAAAATATAGTGTATTTTCTCATGCATTCTAAGAGTTTGTTCTCCTTTACATTTTTTTTAATTGATAGTTTTTAAGGAAATGAATTTAAATATTATAGCTTAGGATTTTTTTCTCGAAAACTGTCAACATTTGAAAAAAATTGCAAACAACGAAAAATTCTCAGAATTCATCAGAGGATACAGTGAATGTTATTCATCATTTTTTGTAAATAAATTACAAATTGGAAAACAAATTTTAAAAAATCCCCACATGTCATAAAAAGAATCTAAAAAAATTCCAGAATATTTCACGCTGAATTCTAACATTTATTCTTAGCATTTTTTTAACAAAGCTCGTAGTGTTTTAGTTACAGCGTCCAGAAAATTTCAAAGATATTTTCTTTGTTGTGGCCATCTTGAGGTCGTTTGAATGATGTAGGATATAAAAGTAACATTTTTTCTTAAAATTGAAGTTTTTTATTCACCTTTGTTCAGAGTTTCAATAGAATCCCAATATTCTAATAGCTCGAAAAAAAATTGATAAGAATAAATATTTCCCAATTTTTTGGACATTTTTTTGTCAAATTCGGCGCCATATTGGAATTCCTAATGGCCGAAACTCAATTTTGACCTCGGAATCTTGAAGAGCGACCTCGAAAACAGTAGGATATGTACCTCTCAATTTTTGTTAACTTCGATTTTTATACAAAATACTCGATTGAAAGTGAAGCAAGAAGAAATGACCTTTGGGCGTTAATATTTCTAATACTCTTTGTTTAACTATCTACATATCTGTATTTTCTAAAAATGTTTGTACTTTATTATATATAGAGATCTCGAACTTTAGATTTTTTTCAGATAGTCAAGTAGATGCACAATATAATAGAAGGCGCCTGTAGTTTCACCTTTTTCCTAGTGGGTTGCAAGTGTTCAGAGAAGTCGGCACTTGCACAAAAGTGTGGCACGTTGCACAATCCATTATTCCTCTCGGTTTTCCGATGCACTAAAGAGGTGAGGAGAATATATCCTGGATGTCGTTTATCCGGTTACGACTAAGCTAGTAAAATTCAGGAAATGCATTAAAAGTGTCCGCGCGTAATCTCGAGGCTCAACTTGGCATAGCCGCGAATGATGTTACGAAGGTTCCGGAGTTTTCCGCGGATTTCCGCGATTTTAGATTAAAACATAATTACAGCGGCATTCGCAACATTTTTATCAAATGTCGATTTCCTTTATTATGCACTACGCAATGCGGCACTGGTTTCATTTGTACTTGAACTTGATTTCTTCGCCCTTCCTGGTTTTTTCAATGTCTGGAGCTCTCAAGTTCCTGATGCGTTGCTGCAATTGCCGCTATTTGCTAACGAAAGTTACTGCTTGATTGAGGTCTTCCAATTTTTCCATTAAGAGCACAATACTCTGCGACGGTTGCAGGAAAAAACGGAAATTTCGTTCAGCTGAGATTTCTATCGCGTTATTTACTCGAAGGATTTATAGCAGAGCGATTTAACTCTATTTCCGGAATGGATGAATCACACTACGAAAAATCTCTAATATTTTGATATTTACTTATGGTAATTTTTAATATATACTGTGAATGAAAATCTATGCATTGTAATATCAATTTTAATTTTTTCATATACCGATTGAAAACACTATAATAATTCGGTTATTTCCGGCGACAATAGATGGCGCTGACTGAACTAAATACTACAACTAATTAATGATGCGCCATCTAGTGTCACTCAAAGAAACCTTCTACGTCATCCCTTCTGCCAATGAACAGTTTTTCACATAGATTAATATACTATCGTTTTCGGAATAATTGATTATGATTTGGAAGTTGACTTTCAAAATTTCAATATCGCGGACGAATTTTTAAAATTTCTTTAAATTTGCTGGACACACGTGACCCGTGAAGTCTTTCGTGACGATTCCGTAGTTAGTTTTAAAAATGTCAATATGACGAATCCAATATGGCGGACAAATTATTAAAAATGCATTGAATTTGCTTGAAAATCGGTAATCGTAGATTATTGCGGTCGTGAACCTTGATATTAATATTGCCAAATTGACATTGAATGTGCCATTTTGAATTTGCAAATTTAACGCCGCATCAACAACAGTGTAAACCTCTGAGAAACAAGTTTCATTCCAATTGAGATAATTTTAACATTTTGTCCTCTCTTTTGGATCCGTCATTTGAATTTTGAAAATGTAGATTCAAATTTGTTAACAGCGATTAAAGGAACCCGTTTATACAAAATTTAATAAAAATCTATCAATATTTAAAAATTGTTTCGAATATATTGGATCCACCATTTTGAATTTTGAAAATCTCATATATGAATAGCAATGATTAGCAAACAAAGATCTTACAAAGCGCCTGTTTCTTAATTTCGGAATGTTCCAGTATACTTTTTTGGTGAGGGGCTTTTATTTTACGAATACTTTAGTAAATTTACCTTTCTGGTAATATATTACGATAAATTTCACAAAAATTCATGATTTTTTCATTTCGTTCAGAATTTTTACAGCGGTGAAATTAAAAATTATATTAATATTTAAAGTAAATTTTTGCTTAATAATATAAAGTACAAAATTTTTCACAGGGACAGATTGACAATAAAAACAGTGCTTTCTCATGATTAATTTACTTATGGCCTGGAAAAAATAAATATTTAATTATCTGAACATCCACTTCGATGAAATTAGGTAAAGTTTAGTTTTCAAATCTATTACACTTTTACAACAGCATAACTAGATTCATTGCTTTGTCGACTTGTCACTTTCCTAACGAAACATTAAAACAAAAAAATATTACCATTTTTTAATCAACAGTTCCATTTTATAAACCAGTTAACATTTCGTTAAGTCAGAGTAAATTTAAAATTCATCGCCATTGCCAAGCATAGTGCAAACATCCTTCATTTTTCACAAATGCTGTCAATACTGCCAAATAATATAATCTCATCACGCCGATTGTAGTCACTATAATTGGTGTCATTCGATTTACTATGTTTTCCATGCGGACAGTTCACAGTGGAGTCTGAAGGATGCTCGCATTACGCATGCTAATTAACAAATAAATTATCCTTCAAAAATTCTTATTCGTTTTGAGAACTAACAATTTCGATATGAATTGTAAAAAATTCATTAGATTACGTTTTTATAAATTATAAATCTATCAATTTCAATTTGTTCTATTACCTAGATCTCCATTTTTTATAATTTAGTTTATTAAGTCCGAAAGATGCACATTGTTTAGTTGATTTTCGAACTTTATTTTCAACAGGAAATATTATTTCTTTATTTTTTTTAATTATTATTTATTTAATTATTAATTAAATTAAATAATAATAATAAATTAAGATTAATATTGATTTGAAAGTGACCAAAATCTACCATTTTCGAATGTGCTCTTTCACTTGGGGCGGTTAAATTTTAAATTTCCTCAAAACCGATATAGCCCATTTTCAAGAAAAAATGAAAAAAAATCAAAATTATTTTATTTTGCACCGACCTAACCTTTTCAAAATGTCAATATGTCGAAAAAGAAACCTTATTTGATCAATTGTTTACATCATAGATGACATTCGTATCTCTAATGGTATAATTGTCCCTAAAATATTTAATTGCAATTTGAAAACGCTAATCAAAAGAGCATATTCGAAAATGACAGGATTGGTCACTTTTAAGTCAATATTAATCTTATTTTTAGTTGGAAATGAAGTTCGAAAATCAACTAGAAAATGTGCATATCCCGGGTTAATTTTAATGAACATATTTAAGCGTATTTTGCAGGTTAGCAACACCCAGACACTTTCACATGCTTTCAAGGAGCAATGACTATTGGATACCTGATGTCCGATTTCATATCATGGCAATTTTTAAAATCAAATTAACACCTAGGTTTACATGCATATTAATGACGTTCAATGCCACGTTGATAGTTTCCTCATTTGTAAACGTACACACGATGTGGGCCGCCACTTCCTGTTGAAAGCTTACATGTTTAATTTAATTTTATGTGCAATTAAAATTATGTGTTACCAAATTTGTTCTAATTGCAAATAATATGAAAATACATAGTTAGAAATATCATAAATTGTAGGAAAGTTTCCAGACAAAAAAACTGAGCACACGATTTCAAATTGGTGATTTTTAGTTTTCCAGCATTTACATTCTACCTTTAGAGAGACGAAACAAATTTTATTAAACAAATTTTTGTACTCGTTTTCTTAAAATAAATTGCTTGTAAATTTAGGTGTAAAGGTTATTGATCTATCCTAATAACATTCGGAATACAAAAAAATATATTCAAAATGGTGAATCCAGTACAGTTCATTTTTTCAAAATTATGTATAAGAGTTTTAGAAGTCACTAGTCACATACGAAAATTATTAATATACATATCTGTAAAAAGTATATACATTAAATAAATAGCTTTTGCACTTTTGTGCATGCAAAGAAAATATCCAATATGACACAATAATTATTTAAATCATTGAGCTACTTTACATGTGAATATGGTGTGTAGCCACCTAGCGGTGATTTATGCCACCATATTTGATGCATATTGTAAAATACGTCAATTAATGCTCCAGCCAAATCGAACAAATTTTCGGAAAATAGAAACTTTAATATCGGTTGATGGCGCCCTCTATAATTTTTCCAAGCAATAACGAGACATAATCAGATAAAACATAAATAATGCTAAAAAAGATAGTTCATTTGATCGTTGTTTTCATCAATATGACCGCTAAAATATCCAATGGCTCCAGCCGTTGAGATATTGAAGGTCATAGGGGTAAAAAATCAGAGTTCAGGTATTTTGAGTATATATTCACAGTCCAAAAAACTGCTGTTGTCCCACCAGTAAAAGTCAATTCTAATTGCATTTTGCCTGCAGAATCTAAATATGTACGCCCAAATATTGATGCGGACCCGTATTTGACCAAATCGAAGGACAAAGGGACAAAAAATTATGTGTTTGGACATTTGTCGCATCTATACAATAGAATGCGATGCAAAATGGTAAATCCAATATATCTGACGAACTTTCTGAAATTCAAATCACTTCAAACTCTTTATCTTCTTGACTACTGTTCGAGAAAAACAGAATAAAATGAATACAATTTTTTACCCCTTTGACCATGAATTTCGACAAAAGTAGGGCCAATTCAATATTTTGGCGTACTTTGAATAATGCGGATAAAATCCTATCGGAATTGTCTATTAAAATCGTCTTCTAAAATCGAATTTTTTAACTCTTTGGCCTTCTATATCTCCAAAACTAGAGCCAATTCTGGAACAAAAATCCTGTCAGAATCGCCTCTTACTTACAGAGCAACAAAATTTTATAGGGCTGGCTCTGTTTGTCCGCCATTTTGAGTCAGGCATTTTGAATTTTGTAATTCTGACATCGAATTCATATTAAGCGACCCCAAAAACATACGGAAACCAACTGTCGTTTATATCGAACGTTCGGAAGATTGATTTGTCCAACTGGTTTTTTGAAAAACATTATTTCTATGTTTGAATCACTATATTGGATTAGCTGTTTTAAATTTAGCAATTTTGACTTCGAATTCGAGATCAGCGATCCTTAAAACCATAGGGTACATAGTTTCCAGAAAGAAAAAGTTTTATTCTAACGGTTAAAATCGCGTGTGTCCAAAATAACACCACTGGTATGCCGTATGCGTTAATGGGTTAATATACTTAACATACGTCCTAAGGTATACCCCCACCCTCCTTACATGCGTTTGCGTTCGTCGCGAGCGCACGCCTAACCGAAGTGTTTCGGAGTTTGCCGATCCTTGACGAATTCTGCCTTCGAGGATCGGAAAGCGTCGTGAGCCGATGTGGTGGGAGAAAACGTAAAGATACTATGGACAAGGCATACGTAACTTAGCGCGGGGATATTATTTTAGGCGGTATAACTTAGGGCATGGACTATCTAGGTTTCTTCGCAAGTTCATAAAACTACTCAGAATATCTTTTCTACTACTTTTTCGAGTTATAAACTTTTTACTAAGGTATTTAAGTATTAGTTCACTAACAATGCTGTTCATCCCTGGGCACATTTCGCAATAATCGACCCGAGCTGCTAACGTAACAGCACTAGGAACGTAACGGGAACGAATGATTAAAAATTGCTGGAACGTTAAGCGAAAAGTGCCTGCACCGACATTAATGGATTAATGTAACCCGTTATAGTCCTCCTTAAGTAGGCATAAGCCTTTCGAATCACGCGCAACTCCGCTCGTGCTAATCCCAGCACATCAAGTTTCAGAACGCCGATATATATAGTCGTATAACGTGGTTTTGCTCTAGTCCTGGCGTATTACATCTCTTTCAAACTTGAAACCACCTCTAATGAGAAAAAAGTGCACGCGGATAGGTAGCGTTGTATACTGCTTGCCATTACACGCCATATCGATTTTTATGCAAATGGAAAAAAATCTCCCTACGTAATACTCGCATGTGTGTTACGTTTCTATGCATGTGGGTTACGGCCTCAGGCGTTGCAGGTTTCTTTCTTCCATGAGACAACGACATTAATGTAATTCCCTTTTTTTTCTTTTCTTTTACTCGATGTTTCAAGAGCTGTCGTATGTCGTTATACAGCGTGCTGAAGTTTAACGTAAACTTAAGTTGCGACTGGTTATTTTATTCCAGATACTATGCGTGTTACTTTGCTCGATGAGTGCTTTCGTTCTTTCACAACGTTTTCATCCTTGATGCATATAGTTATGTTATTTCTGCCAGCAAAAATAAGAAAAAATACAATTTTGTATCTTCAGGGCGCTTCCTTTGTGTCAAGATTTGCATAATTCATTCAATTTATTTGAAAGTTGATACATAGGCGTTTTGTAGGTGTATATTTTTGTTTGAATTTTTGGTCAGATTTATGAAATTCTGAATTACCTTCTCCAAATTTATAAATTTCATAGTTTGAAAAAAAGATTATCCTATTCGAAACAATGCCATGTACTAAGAAAGTGTCTGCCCAGAATAAGAATTCTTATATCGCATAAGAGACAGTCTATGACGGGTAGGGACAGCCATATACCTTTTACCGGTTCAAAGACGAAGATTTTTCATTATTCTAACCTATATATGAATTTATTTTAGAAGTTTCCCTTTCAACTGAAATAAATGTTCTATATTAAATATCATCTAACAATTAAAATTAATAGGAGAGTTTCTTCTAACCCTCAATAACACCGGACCACAAAAAGAGAACTTATGTCATGCGCAAGAAACGCAAGTAGGTTCCTCTTATAGATTTTGGGCCGCTGAATCCGAATTCGGGCATAGAATTGTTCCTATACGTCTGAGTTTTTCTATATTTAAGGTTTAAAGTGCGAAAAATTGCTTTTTTCAGGAAAATTTACACATTTACTGCAAGACAAAAATTGTAAGCTGTAAAATGGAACAAGTCTAGGTTATTCTTATTGATTTTGGGCCGCTGAATCTGAATTTGGGGACAGAATTGGTCCTATACGTCTGAAGTTTTTTAAATCTGAGGTTTATACTGCCATAAATTGTTTTATTCCAAGAAACTTGACAAATCTTGTATAAGAAAAAAAATTCAACTGTACAATGGATCAAGACTAGGTAATTCATATGGATTTTTGGTTGCTGATCTCAATCCAGGGAGATTGTTCAACCAGAAGTTGTTCAACTTGTTCACATTTTTCAATGTTTGAGGTTAGATTGTGAAAAAACTGCTTTTTGCACATATTTACATTTTTTTTAGATTCAGAGCACGGAGAGACTTTTTATACGAATATTTCTAAAATTCTGTTTCGAAAATTAATATAAAACGTAAGAATTTAGGGGTAATCGATGTAGTGTTAGAAAAATTCGAATACTGACATGAATTCTCCGAGTTGTTATAGTTTTTAAGAATATTTCAAAATATCTTACAATTTTTGTCTTGCAAAGAGTGCAGCAAATGTGTAAATTTTCCTGAAAAAGGCAATTTTTTGCACTATAAACTCAAATATAAAAAAACTCACACGAATAGGACCAATTCTGTGCTCGAATTCAGATTCAGCGGCCTAAAATCTATAAGAAATACCTAGTTACGTTTCTTGCATATGACATAAGTTTTTTTTTGTACTCCGGTGTAATCATTTTTTGGAGCTGCCATTTTGAATTTAAAAAATTTTACTAAAAATTCGTCGCCAGCGTAACCGGAAAAAGGTAACATAAATAATATCACTGATTACATCTTTGTGATGACATTTTCGAAATTCAAAAGAGTAGTTCCAAAATGGAGAACATAATTTCTAAAGTCTAAATTTCGTAAATAAAAACAATATGATTTTATAATAATCAAATTTGTCAAGAAAACGTGCTTTTTCGTGATTTCCGATTGCTTAAAAAAAAAACAGTTTTTTCAGTTTATTTCCAACAACTGTTTCTTTAAAATATTAACAAATATAACGTAAACGGCTCTAAAAAAATTTAAATTAAAAAAAATTTTCCGACTAGCATATAACGATTTTAAACTCGGCTATTTTTTGCTAAAAAACCAGAGAAAAACCATCATTACTATTATATATCCGGAGTTCATTTACAGCATATCCTAAAATAATAAACCAGTTATCATATTTTTCGTCCGAAAGTTTTTTTTTTGAGAAAATTTGGTAAAGCAAATAAAATATATTTTTTTTGCTGTAACATTTACAACAAAATTAAACATCTGCTTCCACCATACGTCTGAAATTCAATGTTTTTTGTAAGTAAAGAAAAACATATTTTTAAAATTTTTTTTTACATAATTTTAAGAAAAAAAATATATTTCTTTGCAAATTGAATCCCGTTTTCTCAAAACTATTTTGAGTGTATTGATCCTAATTTGGATAAAAAATAATATCTTGTCTCTAAATTATTACGTTTTGCACTTTATCTGGTCAGAATCAGAAACTTTACTGACCTGGGCGAAGCGATGGGAGAACTTTCATGTTTTTCGAACCATCCAAATATACACACCTACTATAACTATCAAATATTTAAAAAAAAACAGCTATCAAAAATAATAATCGTTTTTTCATTTCGAAATGTATTATTAAAATTAATAACATACTACTCAAATAATTCGGATTTCCTACACCCAGAGCATTAAAACAAATAAAATTCATACAGGGGCACATGAAAATAATCCCTTTATCCCTGAAAATAGCATTAAGTATATAACGAAGAATGTTATAATATAATTGTACAAACACGTACAATCAGAATATTTACTATATTACAAAAAACGGTCGTTAATTACTCCAATGCTGTTTCTTGTTTTGTAATGAAATATTTTCCTCTCAACGTTTTCACGTATTTTTCCGACAGAAGTATTTCTGTGAGTACCTGACGCAATGTAGATTTTTCCGATAATTTTGAAAATTGCAAAATAATTGTGTCAGATGCATATAGATCGTGCACAAACATTCCTTCGTGTCTTCTAATTTTCAAAATAGTAATCCACGTTTCTGAAGCCCCAGGCTTGCCTAGTGGCGGTTATACTGACACTAAAGCGTTCAAACGGAATATGTCGTAAGGATCGATATAAATTAAAATTGGATTACAATTTAGTAGATTTGTAATACTAAATAGTACCCATTATACTACTTAAATGATACTGAATCCAATTTGTGCCCTGCAGTTTATCAGATGGAACCTCTAACTAATCAGAATAATAATAAATCAAGAAGCTTTATTAAAAATGTTAAATAAATAATTTATTAACAATATTTTTTTAATGCTAAAATGACATATTTAATATGAACAACTATACAAATTTTAAACGTCAGGTCTTGAGAAGACTGTTTTTTTTAGTACAAACAGTTACAAAGTTACATACAATGGGTTTTCACTGATGTTTCTCTCATTTTCACACAATTGTCCAAATCATTAGGTATGCGCAAAATTGAAAATTACCATATTAAATGTTTGTCATCTATTAACAATCGGTTTATAACCTAAAAACTGAATGTAGCGCCATACTGCATTTACGAGAGAGTTATAAGCTTTCAATATGACGATTGTAAGCGGAATAAAATTGAATCATCGAATTAAACTCGCGGTGAATGCCAAAATTCAAAATTGTTCATCCCCAAAGTTATATTTTTTATTATTCTACATTACAAGTCGTAAACATTATACCAAAAAACTATTTATTTGCAGCTTTGGTATAGAGTATTTTAATACTAAAATTACAACTTACAGACGCCTTACTGTAGCCACCATTTTGTTTATGGAAAAAATCCCACGGGTGAAGAAAGGACTGAACAAAAATACGCGATTAGTACCTTTTGCAAAGGTCAGTATGACTCTTTTCAATGTAAAAAAAGGGAATTCTTGTTTGGAAACGTTTCATTTTAATTAACAAAGTTTCACACCTATTTTGGCTATAACAGAACTCGAAATACATGTATTTCTACTGGGCACATGGCAGTCGCGATCTTGAAATTGGATTTTATGGGATATTACTGTTCAGTAAATCAAAATAGATCATGCAAAACTGGTAACAACTTATTTGTACTATTTTACTACAAAGAAACCCTAACAGATTCGAAATAATAGCAATTTCTTCAATTTCAAAAAATGTCAACGTTCAGACGCCATTATGAAATGAAAAACAAAATAAATCAAAATATGAAAATGTATAATTTTGAAGTAAAACAATCCGGAACACGTTTCTGATAGGTTGGAAGGTGATCTTAAACCGGTATCATAGTTAAAAATGCATTTAAACAAAAATTGTGGCTAAAAAATCGGGTTTTTTTCAATATTTTTGTAAGACAATGTGGTAAACGTCATTTCTCGAAATGATCGAAAGAGCGACCTCAAAACTTGTCGGATATAGATGTTTATATTTTTTTTTTAATTTATATTGTATAATTAAAACGATGCTGAAATCCGTGCAAATTATGCACATTTGGGACTTCTAAGGTTAGCAGCATTTGAAGCAAAAGTTACAATGCTAAAAATTGCTTGAAAATGCTTTTGGGATGAAAAAGTTAATCAGGAATTTTTAAGTACTAATAAATAACACAAAAGGAATAATAAACTTTTTTTATCGCATCCCTTCAGCAGTTTTTATTTTTTTAAATTATTTGTCGTATTCGAATCCACGAAGGTTAAATACTAACCCCGTTTTGCAGTAAATTGAGCTCAAGTGCTTTTTCCATTGTTGTACATTTACGAATAGTCGTTACGAAAAGCATTTATATTAAAGCAGATGAACTCCCCATTTCATTTCGGGATTTTAGGTTTTCCTGTGTAATCCAAATGTATTAAAATATCTTAGTACAGGAAGCATGGATGCAAATATGAGCCCTAAAATATGTAGTGCTCGTAATGTATCACTGCATTCCGGGACTCCTCGTGTAGTGCTCAACGTAATTACTGATCAAATGATGCTTAAGGATCCTTTGCCATTGCCGATGTGCCATGAATGTACAATAGTGAAGAGCACCGACTACATTTCACTTGCAAATGCCAATTTCAATTTTCGTTTGAAACAAATATGAAATGTACTGCACATTGTAGTGAGTATATAAGCAGTAGTGAAGATATTTGTTTTGATATTCTAAAAAATTCTCATAAAAATCACCGAACTCTTCTGATGTCGAGGGATATCAAATCATTGTCCGAATTTTTACTTACCTGTCAACAAATCACTCAACATTTCTCTAAATGTTAACACAACCAAAAAACGCTTCATTTCGATAGCATTTCAAAAAAAGCTTTCTTAAAGTCAATACAACTTTAAACTTGTTTAAAAACTTTGACTTCAGAAAAGTTTGGCAATTTTTAGAAGAAAATATGTTTCTGTGTACGCTGTATTGATCCATATCGCGTCGTATCTTTTCTGAACTTGACGGTTTTCTAATTTTAGAAAATTATTGTTCTTATACTTTTTGAAAATCTTACAGTTTATATAAAAACATTTTCCAATGAAAAAGCACAATAATCACTAATTGCAATTCAAAATTTCCCTTACTTGTTCTTGACGAATTTCATTGGTGAGCTGAGACTCACTTATGTTTCATGTCGTCCATCAGCAACACTTGTATAATACATTGAGCGGAATTGTACCAATTAAAAAATGAACGAGATATGAGTTCTAAATTTTGTTTTTGAGTTTGATTTGTTTATCGCTACTATACACTTTTTTTCGATTAACCCTTCGAGTCTCAGTGTTGAGATGCTGATAAATGGTATGCTAATAAATACGTCTTTTTTCCGATAAGGAAATTTCCGAAATTTTTGAAATTTTATCTCCCATATTAGATCCACCATTTTGAATTTCAAAAAATGAATATCGAATTCGTAATCAGGGACTTCGAAAACATAAGTAATAATAATTAGTACATGTTAATTGCCGAACTTCTTCGGAATTGAATTAATCATAAAAAAAAAACGGACACTACTTCACTTATAGATTAACCCGCCACCTAGTGCTCCTCAAAGAAATTAGAGATTCTGAACTCGTTTATTTGTAGTACAATTTTCATAAAAATTATATCTTTCTACTCAAACAAACACATCCGGAGACAAAATTCCACATCAGCATTAGATGCTTTTAATACAGATAAAAGACTTTTTAAAATACGATAAAATTCAAATACATTTTTATTGAAAATGTGCAATTTTAAATGACCCTCGCGTAATTCAGTAAAGAAAATTCCTAACGAAGAAAAAACATTCTGATACTTAGTTCGTTCTTTTCATGCGTATATACTGGTTCAAGTATTTCAGAGCTTGTTTCGAATCTTTGTTTTTTGTTAGCTTTCCAGTTAACTGCCGTTTCTCTGTGACTGATTTCACTTTCTTTGATAACTAGATACATATCGGTATTTACTTTTTTATTTTCTCTTCAGGTCACATCTGCTTTATTTCTAAAGCAAAATGGCGAATAACCCTGGTATATAGATATTTGTTTGTTTCTATTCTTATCATAACCCATCACGTTGTGGTCGAAGCACTTTTAATTGCAAGTCTCATGCATATGGCATTATCTAGCTAGAATAGATAAGTTGCAATCATACGAATCTAAAAAGTCTCGAAACTAAAATATTTTATCGGGCCTTTTTTTAAAAAAATCGCTGAAAAGTATAAACAACGGGAATTTTTTAGTTCTTTCTATTTCCGAGAAAAGTTGACCTCCAATCCAAAAATAATGTACGAAGGTATTAAAAAGATCTACAACTTTTGTATATATATCGTTTTTCACATAACCTCAAAATTTTCGAGATAATTAAAAAAAGCGTTTTTTCGTTTTTAATTTTTTTCTCACGTAAAAAAGACCCTTTTTCAACGAATTCATGTCTCAAACAAAGTGTAATTTTTTCAAATAAAAATATTCATTTTTAAATGTTCAATTGCATTAAACCCGAAAATTACCCCTAACTTCAATCAAACATTCTCGTGTTAAACTTTTATAGTTTTAAACGTTTTTGTATTGGATTTTGATCTTTGAAATGTCTATTTTCAGATGATCGTAAACAATGTTGACGTCATTTGCAAAAATTTGCCACAACTGCAAAACAATGAAAAAATGTTTTTTCAAAAAGTAATTTTTGCATTTTTTATACATTTTTCCATTTCCCACAACTTTTGTTTGGAATGTTTTGCTCTCTAATGCGTTTTTAAAAAGTTACAACCATTTATTTATAAAATTGGGTCCATTTTATAATAAAACTTCCCCCACTCCGATTTCTGCCGATTTTTCGTATGTTTTTTAACTCATTTTTTTAATAATTATCACGTAAAATTCGGTCGTGTTGCAATTATTTGTGTTACTCCCTTTTTTTCATTCGCTTTATACACTATAAAGTGAACAGGATTAATAAAATTTCATCCTTACTAATATTTTATTAGTATACTCAAATATAATGCAGCAGTAATTCTGTATAACCCGAGTAGGCGTTTAAGAGATGATCGATCAAGGTAATTAGATCGACTTTGGATAACACGACTCGAGTAGATTTCTCACATGACACAACTATATCCTGAATTAAGTGCATCCTGTTTATCTCTAAGAAATAACTCCACAATGTATACGTAACTTGAGATTCGGTAGATTTCTTTAGGCTCCGGATAGTTTGTAGCTTAAATAATTCTGCAAGATGTGAAAGACCTAAGAACTTTCAATAACAATTCTCACGTGACTTAAATATGGATTACAGCTCTCGACAATTACAAATCGCTGATTCAATGATTTTTTTTAATTGTTTGAATTTTTAATGGCTCTTTCAAAAAAACACTTAATCTCAAATTGTTTAGAAAATTGACAGGTGTTATAGTGATATTTTTGTAACATATCCTACAATTCCAAATACAAGCTCTTACTCGCTTTTGTGCTCCGTTATTATATTACATTTACCAGACAAAGAGTTACACATGTTCTATTTAAGGTAAAGTACTAAACATTTAATAGTTATATAAGTTAATATACATAATCAACATATAATTATTTCCTAGGGTAAACTAAGGTAAACTCCTTTCTTCGTTTTGTCTTTAATAATGCAATTTTGACAAAAAAAAGACAACATTTAATAAACATAATTTTACGATCTAAACAGTGGGCAAATTAGATAGCGACAAGCCTTCTATTTAAATAGTAAAACTAACTAAAAATCACAGTTTTGACATATCTTACTTTAGATAGTAAAACCAGCTATTTCTTTTTTCCGTGTAGAATATCTACAAGGAATTAATTTTGTAAACAAAATCCAATCATGAAATATTTAAAAATTACGCTCAAAAGTTCTAAAATAATTCCATTTTCAAAACGTGTTCTCTTATTCGCCATAGATACCCGACCCACGGGATACATCACATCTGATCTTTTTTAGTTTTGTTTCGTCATTTAATACTGTTGTTCCAATAGATGTTATAAAAACCTATGCATGTCACTTCTATGTGATATATTGGATTCCATGCAGCCTAATTATTATGACCGTACTTTACGGATAATTTAAATCCAGAGACTAAAATAATTTGAATCATAGTTCGTGCTAAAATATAACTCTTAGAATAAATTACATTATATTCCCTTGGAAATGTTTAATCCATTATTAATTTTTAACAATTTATCTAAGACAACAACATTGAAAATCGGCATGCTGGCAAAATATGGCAATATGTAAATGATAAATTAAAGGCGTTCTAAAGTAGTCCGATCATAAAGCAGAAATTTTCTACAATTTAAAAAAATACAATTGGGATACAATGGAAATCTTCCCCGCCAACTAAGGACGTTATATTAATTTCTTATCAAGTCACCAATTGGCATATAAAACATCCGTAGTAGATAGAGATCAATAGATTTCATCATCAAAACATCAATTATATAAAACGGAGTTTAATCAGTTATGTGTCATTAATTGTGTTATTTATAATACAATTAGTAAAATTAAATCTGATGCTTTTATTTCACGTAACAATCGGAACAATAGTTCCAAGTCCAATGAATATTCTAAGATATTAGTCTTGCCACACTTTGGTAATTTTACTATAAAAGTAAGTAGAATACTAGAGGCCTTTAACCTAAAAGTTGTTACAATCAATTCCAATAATTTGCATTAACTGAACACATGTCGACAGGTCATAAGCTTAAATTTAACGAATACTCAATATTAGATACAAAAATCAATTACCACTGACGCAATATTAACGAAATTATTTACATTAAATACTATAAACAGGTTAGCCCCTGAAGAAGACGTCATAAAGATGTCGAAATGTAGGGCAGATTAACCATTAGCACAAAGAGCTCCTGGATCAATTTTGGACAGACTTCTTTTAAATCCCCAAAAACCAATATTTCTTTGTGGAACTGGGTACTCTATGGTTTATGGTTATGGTTCACCACGAATCTGAAATCAACATTTCCAAATTCAAAACCCCAGATCCAATATGGCGGGTCAAATTTTGAAATCAGCTTTTTCAAAGATACACTTGGACAAATCAACCTTCAAATTGCTTAATTTTAATGATAAAGGGTGTTTATATGTTTTTGAGGTCGCTGGTTACGAGTCTGATGTCAGAATTTCAAAATTAAAAATGGCGAATCAACAGGAGCTAATTATTAATATGTTTATTATTAATATCACCAACTACAGTGATAATCCTTCCACGAATAATGAAGTCACTACATAACTTCATAATGGTTTATATTTTCGAAGAGCAAAAATCTAATTTTCCAAGATCTATCTTTAATTACGACCTTGAAAATTACCTTGACGCCCATTTTGTTTATGATGTTCGTAATCAGCATATCAAAATACGTCGGAAACCATATTTACAATAAAAATTGTAGGTGTCTTTAATTAAGCTGTTCCTTCGAAAGAAACCGTGTCTTTTTTTCACTCGTAAATGAAAAATTCTGAAGAATTCCCCATATATACAACTATTATTTGGTAACGGTATGCCGTTAACCTGTACGTAAAGATATTTTATATCCATAATGAAAATTCAATAAAAGTTGCAGTGACGACAACAATATTGTTTAATTGACCACCACATCTAAAACAAATAGCTATATTCTAATTGTTGTAGCCACTAGACTCATTTTTGTGTACATAAACTCTTTAAGTACACGGGGAGCATAAATAAGTTACACTGAGAGAAATTTTTGTTTACAGTTAATATAATAGCTTCATAGTAAAGCTAACAGAATTTAGATTTTTATCTTAAGGTAAGGTACTTTATTCTGAAGTTACAAAACGGTTAAATTTAGAATGTTAATAGTTAATATAAGAATTTTAAATATTAATGTTGGGATCATTACGGGACATATTTACGCGCTTACAGGTTCACCGAAATGAAGGTAAACAAACATACACGCGTGCAGTTACTCGATTCTCTGCGAATTTTTCGACGCATTGTTGACATGCGCAGTTCAAACGACAGAATTTAATGTCAGCTTTATTAACAGTTAATAAACGCTCGTTGAATGTTAAAATAAACCATTTAATATACAATAACTTTGCTGACATAGAGGAAAGTGCTGCTAAATTCATCTCGAAGTTACCTGTCGGTTTTTGACTTTACAATTACTTTTATTAAGAGCCTTGAAATTAGCTTACATTAACTATTAGTAAATAATTGTTCTCAGTGTATTATTGGCATTCAAAGCAACCAACATTTTCTTTCAGGAATATTTTCTACGACAATAACAAAGATATTCTCTGCTAGAATCAAAATCATACATAGGGCTCTTTTCAGAAATTTGACTTTTTTGTTAAAATCGCGAAATTTATGGATTTAACAAATTTCGATACAAATAATTATCTTAACAACCTTTACCAAAATGTAATAATTAATAGAATTTCTCGACCCTTGTAAATAATATTGTACGAGTAGTGTAAAAAAGGTCACCATATAAAGGAAGAAAAAAGAGTTTTTTTAATAAAAATTACAGAATAAAATTAAAAATAAAAATATTACGTTTCGGCTCTGGGATTGTATCCCTCTTCAGACAAAAGTAATTATATAATATAAAAATAACGAATTGCATATCATTAGTTTAGAAACCACTGTTGTAATGAGAAATTCTAGGTCTATTGGTGGAAGCGTGTAACTCAATTGGAGGTTGTTAAGAAATGATAAAAAAATGTTTCACTAAAGCAAAGTGTTATATATTTCGGGTAAGTTTGATTTCTTAAAAGTTAACACAAAAATCAAATTTTTCAAAAAGGGCCCGATGGATGACATTGATTCTGGACCAGAATATCTTCTTTTTTATCCTGAAAAACATTTCTGGAAAAAATCTTTGAACTTATTTAAGCTCAAGTAAGTAGTGTCAATCTTTCAGCATATAAAACTAATGCATTATTTGAAATTTATATACAAAAATGGCTATAAAGGCATTTGATCAATCCAGTCTCATTCGCAAAAAATACATTTAGTAGAAAAAGCATTGGGATAAGAATGGTAGGCACCGTTTAAATGCAATATTAAAGTCCAGTAAAAATGCAAAATCGTGAACAGAGAATTGCAGAGTTGGAAGAAGAATGTGAAAAGACGGATTCTTTTCGCATGCAGTCGTTGAAAGCATCCTGGCGAGGAATTTACTCTATATGACATAAAATTGGGCAACGTAGGCGGAATGGGATGCTGTGCGCCTGCTCCCGGCACGGGACGTCGATCACGCTGTACCAAATGTCCACAGGAGTCTCGGATTCACCAATATACATATATGTTATATTATATATAGCTGTGTTTGTGTGTACGTGAGCGCGTGCGCGTATATTTTGACATTTCAGAGTAATGCCTCCTTTCTGAAAGAAGAATCGTCTAGGCTTGGTCATCCAAGCAGCTCGACAACCAAGACGACGAACATACGACTCTCCAGTGAACATATACAGATTGACCTCGATTTTTGCGCGCGATTTACTCTTCGACGTTTCATCGACAATCACTCCAGACACTTTCTACCAGACGAAATTGCCTCTACGGACCCTACCATTTTCACAAACGCATCGACATTTTCAAACGTTTGCACGGAAAAATCAACAGGACAATATCCTGAAATTTTAAGCAGGGAGAACAACGTGAAAAATAAAAGATTTAAAATGTACCCGCATTCATAGCCGTTCCTTGAGGTGAAAGGAGTTCTCGTTGAAGCAGGGAACAACTTGTTCCTCATTTTATAAAAGTTCCATGCTCTACCGAGTTTCAATGGCTTCCTCGCCTTAACGGGGAAGATCCCCACTCCGTTCGAGAAGGATTACTTGGCACGATGTTAAAATAAAGAACGGCTAGGAACGCGGTGCTGTTAGTGTCGGCTTGCCTGATAATACCTGATGGGAAACTTATGGGAAAATTTCTAAAGGACCAACGACATCCGAAGAGCTTCATATCGCGTCCATCTGGAAGTCGTTCCTTCATCCCCAGTGTCCACTTGACGGACTGCGCTAGAAGAGAACTCATCTCTCATCCAAAGAGTAGGGTCTCTTTCCAATTCTTGTCGCGGATGTAGTCCTCGGATGATCTATGGATCATCGTTTTGTAAGTGGGTATCGGACACGGTACACGATCACAAGTGTCGCGAGAACATTTTTATCGGCTGCCACTAGAGCACTGCACACTGATCCAAAATTTGGTTTTGCACAAACAGTTATCAACTGATACCTACTGGCGAAGAACACTTGAAACAATGAGATTTTTTTGCTACTGGTCGAATGAAATTGACTGAACCAAAGGACTGGGTACGACTGGCCACTGCTTTACAGTTACGCGTCACTGCCGTAGATCGAATGGCTGCAGAGTAAATGGAGAAAGAACCGAAGGAAACCGGCTGAGCGTTGGCGAGCAAGTGTGTCGGCACTGGTCGGATCGAGGTTTCACTGCATCCGAACCTGTTTATGGCTTTCACGGTCTCGCATAAGCAGAGGAGAGCATATTGCATGCCATATACCGAGCGGGGTCAGTACAGAGTTACCGTGGAAATTATGAAAGAATCGCCGATAAATATCGTTTAATGCTGGTGATTTCCTGGTTTTTGCAAGTACCCTAAATTGCTGTTTACCGGTTCTTCGGAAAAACCAGTTCTTAAGTATCGAGGAAGGAAAGGATGATTTTGCAAAAATATATTACCTAACAATTTGTGAAAACTTGAAAATATGCACTATTTGGTTCATGGCTGTCCAGTTACGTAATCTTGACATTTCTTCGATATGAAAATTTCTATTTCGCCTTTCCTTCCACTCCTTTGTAAGATTCACCAGCCGCACGCCCATGATCGTCGCGGACAAAGGGCTGAGTCATGGGTGGGGGAAGCTCAAAACAACACATGTTATTTAACCTATTACCGCCGGTCATTGACTGGTTTTCCAGTTCAATCGAAGTTTTGAAAACATTTTGACATTCATTATGCCTTGTTGTTGTACCCAGCACAAAATTCAATGAACTTAAAATGTTATTATAAACATTTTAAATAAGTAAGATTTTCTTTCGGGAATATTTTATAGAATTAAAACAAGATATTCTGTGTCAGAATCGAAATCATCCATCGGGCCCTTTTTGACAAATTTGATTTTTGGTTAAATTCGAGAAATGTGCTTTAACAAAATTTCATGCAAATAATTATTTAAACACCATTAGTTAGGTTATAGTTTTTCATATTACATTGTAATTTACAATTGAAGATATGTATTACACCTCTTTATGTGCAAATACTATTCAAGGTGGGCTTTAAATAAGTTGTTAGCAAAACTAAGAACAACCAAGATTTTCTTTCAGGAATGTTACCTTCGAAATATATCAGTAAAATTTAGATTCAATAAAAACAATTGTCATTGTACAATTTGAAAAGTTTATTTTTGTTACTTTTGATGAAATGTTTTAAATGGGGCAGTCAAAATCGCCCAGCATCGATTTTGTTCATAATTTTTTTAAGTGTCTAATTTCTTTGACCCCTTTGAAATTACTTTGATGTTTTAAACCACTCCTTGACGAGGGACAATTTTTTTAAACTTTGAATTTTTTGAGCGCTGAAAATTTTTAAACGCCTATGACTCTTTTGTTGTATATGTGTGTATTTTCAATCCCTAGAATTTAGTCCTATATGACATGTCATTAAATGTTTAGAGAACTTTTTGAAAATGTTTAATGTGTCCTATTTTACAGTAATTTCCAATTATGACATTTTGCATGAAACGACAATTTTGTTACTGTTTCTACAAAATTGTTTACTAATTTGTTTGATTTGTCATTGTAGTATATAATATATAATCGTTCGATTTGATGCTTCTTGTTGTACTGTTTTTTTTAATTACTTGTTTTTCTTTAGAAAGTGTCTTCGCGTCATTTCTTCATATTTTCGCGTTTTTGGACGAGATTCTTAGCTCATTTTCAAAGCTCTCTAGCAAATCGAATAGTGAAAAAAATATATAATGAAACCAACTTACTTACCAATTTTGTGTATGATCTATCGATTATGTGCACAAGTACTCTAAAATTGAAAAATTTGTTTATCGACAAATGTTTACAATTGGATAATAATGGATGGCGATCCACTCCAAACTACGGAAACACGTGGACAAATAAGTTGCCGCTGAAGTGGAGATTTTTTATTGCGCTCCATTCAGTTTGTCCTATTAAAAATTGCGGAAAAGTGTAAACATACGCGTTCTTGCTAAATATTTCTGAAATAAATCGACATTAATCAAAATGGTTGTATTACAATGGAAAATGTCAATTTATTAAATATTCGTGGTCACTTTTTAGTGTATTTGATGATGTTAATAATGGTGGATTCATTCACAAAACGACCAGAACACTTTTTCACGAAAATATTACATGGAATGTGATTTTTATCCTGAAATAATGTAATTTCCAATATTCTACCAGTCACATTGAATCCGCCATTACTAATAGCGTCAAATGCATTAGGAATGACCGTGAATATTTAAGAAATCAAATTTTTACATTTTAAGACAAAAATTTAGATTACTGACGATTTATTTCAGAAGTATTTAGGAAAAACACGTATTTTTAGACATTTTTACACTTTCCCGCCATTTTTAATGGGATAAACTGAATAAAAATAAAAAATAAGCTCAATAAAAAAATTCACTTTAAACTGCAAATTATTTGTACACATTTGGCCATAGTTTTGAAGGGATCGTCATCCATTATCCATTTTTAAAAGATTGTCGAAACAAAAAATTGTCCGATTTTTCAGTACATTTTCAGATAAAGTCCATCAGTGTTTTTTTTTTGCGGCATGCAATCACAATTTTAACCCGAAAACCCGATAGAGCGTACCCAAAATTAGTAAGGTAAGTTGGTTTCATTACGATATTTTCATTTTTCGATTTACTAGAGAGCTTTGGAAATGAGCTAAAAGTCTCGTTATCTCGTTAATGGGTTAAATAAGAAATACACTAAAGACACTGAAATTTGAAAATATGGACTAATGTCAAAAGTTTGATCGAAGTTTTCGTTAATAAAAATAATGGTTCAAATATAATTGAATAAAAAACCATTAATAAATCGAACCTTGTTTTTATGGTATTACACTTAGTTAGAAAGCCAAAGTTTGCCATATTTTTTTTTAGAAATGTACATTGCTATGTACATTGATATGTACACAATGTATGTTACTAATATTATATATTTTTTAATAAAAAACGTACGAAAATGGAACAAATGTGTTCATTTTAAAACATTAATTTTAAAAACTTTTGTTACGGCGATCAGGACAACTTTAAACCACTTCTTTTTAAATAAAAACACATTTTAATGATTCATTTGGTACCAAATGTAATAATTATAAGACATATGATCCGATTTCAAGTAGAAACTTTTCGAAATGAAAATTATTTCACTTTATCATCTTTAAAATGTTAATTTCTAAATACAATCGCTCTCTGTTGAACTACGAGGTTTTTGTTGGCACAATACTATTTTTACGTTAAAAAACTATTTTCTTGTACACTAAAAATTAAAATTGTTTGACAAATATCTGTTTAAAAAACAGATTTCTATAAATTCATAAGAAAAATAAGCTCCCTAGATCTATATTGTAATATACTAATAAGAGTTCTATGTGTTTTTTATTTAAAAAGATGTGATTTAAAGTTGTCATGATCGCCACAACAAAAGTTTAAAAAATGAATGTTTTAAAATGAACACATTTGTTCTATTTACGTACGTTTGTTATTAAAAACTAAATTATATTAGTACCTCAATGGGCGTATTTAGCGATGCTGCGAAAACTTTTCAATAAACATTCATTTATATTTAAAAAAATATGCGAAAATCGTTTAATATTTCACATTCCGTAACTGTGTTTAACTCCTATGGTTTTTATTCTGGAAATTTCACTGAACTTTTTGTAGAATCTCGAAAAAATGCGACATGCGTGAAATGCGAAACATAAATTTGGCATATCTATAAAGTTAGTATCGCAATGTCGGCAGACATGAAATGTTACTATGTAGAAAATTTAAGGCTATTTTAAGGCTAATTACGTTCCGTAATCCGAAATTTTCCGTTCGCGTAGGCTCCGAGAAAATCGCTGTGCTAACTTAATATAAAGTTGGCAGCGCACATATCTAACTAGCCAAAAAAATTATATATGAAAAATAAACCTTCACAGGATTTTAAGGCTAATTTCAGACTCTTCAAACATCTAAAAAATGAGGATACTAAACATACCCCTTGCAGGGCAAATGTTATGTACTCTAAATCGGATTTTACAGTTAAAATTTCGATTTTATTTTAACGTAGAATTTTAAGGATCTTTCAAAAATAATTTAAGAAAAAAGGCTAATCCGTTATTGCACCAGCAGCAAAAAGGTGATATACGTAAAAATGCATTTTAATAAATAAGATATTTATTACGTTATAATTAGGATTAGGGTACTTACCTGGCCTTCAAATAGCCTTAAATTATTAATCTAGTAAGTAACTTTGCGCTGCTAACTTGACATAAATTCGACCCAATATTATCCTACAAAAAAAGCGTGCTTGCCACATCCAGTTGCATTTTTATAATTGATAATCCCACGCGACTTATAATTTTCCCGGACTATATAGTTTTCGTGTATTATGGAAATCACATTCTAATTGCATAATTTTCGACAGCTGCATTGCTCAAGATTGCTTTATCCGATGATGCCTCTGTTCACTTGCCTATCGTCTCCGAAACTCAATTATATGTACTTTACATAGTGAAAGTTGTTATTATGGTTCGCCCGTCCGATAGAGAGAGAGAGAGAAAGTTTCGAAAGAAACTTGAAGAAATCCTCGGATTGCCCACTGAGTTTCATTTATTAAGTAAATTCAATAACTGACACGATAATTATTACTTTAGCGACTGAGGTTGCTTCACCTTTGGATCATTTTACTCTGCAAATCAGGCGAACAGATACTAAATTGCTTCCGTCTATTAATAAGTATATTAATTAGTAGTTCGATTAATCTCATCTCAGTTTTAAAGATAAAGAAATTAGTGCCAATGTATCATTTTATTGGAGAAATTGATAACATAATAAAATAAATAATAATATAATTTTGGTTTTTGCATTTATTTTGAAAAATATACATAAATATAACTGATCATGGATGATGTTATAGGATGAAATGAGACATGCATCGTCTATTGTTCTCATGTGCATTCTTCAGTTACGGCATTAAGGGGTTACTAAATAAGTAGCAGATAAGATAGGAAATTTCTCTAAAAAATGTAAATTAAAGTTGAGTGAATAAAATTGTCAAAATTCGGGCTCTATAATGGCAATTCTAATTATTTTATACAGTTTCCTAGAAAATACCAAACACATTACTCGAGAACTGTCGGAGAATTTTCGAAAAAAAAAATAAAAATCACTTATTTCCAAAAGCTGTCAGTCAGTTCTCCATTAATTTCTTTAACATTTTGTAGAACACTATCTATCGTAATTAGAATTGCCCTTACAGAGCCTGAACATTCCTATGTTATCTACCGAGCACTTTAGAACCCCCTTAGTTGTGATTTTACAAAGAAAATGTATTAAACCGTTTTTGTAGACAATTTCGGGCTCTACAATATTTATTAGAGGCACCTTTTGGTCCGAGTTGAATTTTTCATGATAAATGAAAAAAACTGAAAAAGTTACGTTTTTTTCAATATCACATCAACTGTTTGTATGTCCTCATTTTTATTAAACTATTAATTTTTAAGAATTACACGCTTAAAAATGCCTTTAAAGAAGACTCGTCTTAATCTATCATAAAACTGACCCAAAAAAGTTGAGACGTTTCCTCCATTTATCAATTAAGTGAGACATCTTTATGTTTAATAGTAAAAGCATCGGCATTAAAGTCGCTTTAGCTAATATTTTACTTTTCTGTATTTAGACCCCGGCAAATAAACATCACAGAATGTCTTTCTTATACAGAGCAAGAAAAAAGGTAGATAATGGAACCATTTCGATAATAAAAAAGACCATGACATTGTTCCATTTACTACTTCCAATACTAAAGTATCCATCACCTTACATAACCTAAAATTTATTGAAGTTTTACAATCATTAGGCACTTTAAATATTCCTGAGTAGTAAAATAGATGTAATAAAATTTATTAAACTAAAAGAACCTCTTGTCATAGTAATAATTGTTATTGCATGATATAAATTCTAATATTCTGTATTGTTAATATTACATACAGTTAACGATAACTTTTCACGTTGTTAATTCTACTATTATACGTTAAAATCATTTCTACCCTTTTTTCATGGTTCCATTCATCATTTTGTTTTCTCTAGATATACAAATGCAAATCCCCTTTTGTTTCACATTTTTTAATTTTCTTCAATTAAAGTTAAGAAAAGCCATAGTGCAGTTAATTTATTAACTACAAGCAATGCTGGAATTTTCGTCAAACATTAGAGGTGGGTTAGATCGAATATAACTTGTAAGATGAAATTCCAACTTAACTACCCTGGGAAACCAAGTTAAAACGGCTTGAGTCCTTAATAAATATACACGATTAATTTCCTCCATGTACTTTATACGCAATAGATAAATACTATAAAAATAAAAGTTTAAAACCAACTGAAAGAAAGAAATAACAAAATTGGGAACGATAGTTAAGTATTCCAATTTAAAATGATGATTAGTCTACATGCTCTTCAAGTGCCAATTACGAGAAACCAAGGAAAAGGTATAGTCAAATAATAAATAAACATTTTATGTACGTCTTCGGCAAATCATGATGTTTTTGTGATGCATACTTTTAATTTTCTTACCAAATTTTTTCTGATATCAGAAATAATGCAGATGTTACCAGAAATTGTTATTTTATGATGGTAACGATGGAAAAGTTGGTTTATTTTAAGATTTTCAAACAAAAAATCAGGACCATTAAAGTGGACAGATTCGAATGGCCGGGAGTTTTTTTTCGAAAACCTTTCCATCTTTACCATCATAAAAAATAAATTTTTCTAGCATTATTAATAATTTCTAGAACAAATTTCTAAACAAATTAAAAGCATGTATCACAAAAACATCGTGAAATCCTCCGTCTATGACGTTCATCAAATATTTATTTATTTTTTAATAATGGCGAACATAAAAATAAATTTATTTGATTTGTATATACAAATAATTTTGGCTCAGGGACTTCCTTTGACATAGATTAAAATCCACAACAATCTCAACAATCAGCTATCTTTTTAGACTTTATTTTAAAGATTATTTCGCAAAACCTTGCAATTGTTATTCGATTATAAATGTTTTAGACATATAAATAAGAAATGCAATGGAACAAATCCAATATGATGCCAGAAATAGCGAATTGGCATTGTAAATTTAACGGTTTTTTAAATCGAATACAGTCAACTAAACACAAAAATGATATAGAATAGGAAATAATTAGTCTTACTAAAAAATATGTTTGCGATATTCTTCAAAAACATTTAAAACCACACCTTTTAAGTTTTTATTTAATTTAAGTATTTTAACCCCAAAAAAGGGGCAAAATACAAAATTTTAGAAACATTTCCAAAAATGTTTACATTTGCTTTTATGATGATTCTAAACAATTTTTGTATAAAATTTCTTCTTAAAGTTAGTCATTTTTGGATTGTAAAAGTACTCTTTTCATCGCAGTGATTTTAAGCGTAAACAAACTCGTTTGAGGAAAAATTTATTAGATAAAAAGTGCTTTAGCGTGATTACTTTTTGTAATAAATGGTGTCAAACACTTTCAAAAAATTTCAGACGTATTTTTTGTTAAAGTTAGCCATACGAAAGGTAAAAACAATCAAATTTACCCTTCGAATCCGCCATTTGGAGCGCCGTATATCTTGCAATGAAATTAATTTTTACAGGTTTACAATCTTAATATTTTACCACAAATTGTATGATTTTCATACAAAGAAGAGAAGTTTCTATGTACAAATAACGTTAAAACAAAAAAAAATTGACTGAAAAATCGCGTTTTTTCAATAAAATCCAACAATATAATAAGAGTATGGAAAAACTGGAATTATAGTGTTAAAAAGTTAACAATAGAAATCGTCACAAAAAACTCTGATAAATAAGGATAATTTTGTAATATCATTAACAAGTTTACACTTTACGTATTGAAATTTAATAGTACTATGCGTGATAATCTCCTACTTCTACCATTAGTATTTTTTCTCGCTCCCCCTAACAAAAACACATAATCTTGAAGCAGACACTTAGAATTAGTATTGCAGAATTTAGATCGTTTTTTTACTAATTAGTTACAGAAAATATTGGTATTAGTTAGTTACTTCAGTTTATTAATGGCAACAAACATAAACTCCCTCTTATCTCTAATTATAATATATGTACAACGTAGATTTACAATAATAAAAAATGCACGAATGATAAAAATAAATAAAAGGCAACTAAACTCAATATTAAATACAAACTTAAAACATTGTAACAAAAACACAATTATAATTTAATGAATTAATATGCAAACTTTTGTTACTTTTCATTATTCATAAAATAACTTAAAGTAAGAGGACAGATAATTTCCATTCAATAAAAATGATTTTAAGAAAATTATATTCTGAAAAAAGCTTAAAACTACCTACCTCGTCACGAGTCTGAAATACAGCTCGAAATACCATTAAATATTTGATCCAATTCAAGACATGACCAGGGATTCATTAATTAGACATTGACTTAAATGAAACCTTCAATATAATCTAATATTGACTAGCCCGTGTTATCCCGGCTAACACAAAGACTTCTACAATTATTAAACACTATATTTGCCCCTACAACGAAATATAAAAAAGAAATAGTTTTGAAAAAAGAAAATAAAAAACAGGAGATCTAATCCTATTATCATTTATACTTTTTCTCTATACCCATACTTAATCCTACCAATTTTAGGGAATTTGAAAGAATAACAAGCAGCCATTTTAATTGTAGACACACATGAAATAAACAGTACTTAATAATGGTATTTAAATAGTAATCGCATTTTTTGAAATTACTAATTTTTTTCATCAACAATACATATTCAGATTTTCAGTACACTGGGAAAAAGGTCTTCAAGAATCATCTAAAACAGTTAATGGCATTTTTAGTTAGAGTAACAGAAAAATGTGTGAGAATAACAAATTTGTTTGATCAATTAAATTTGTTAATACTTATGATATAGGCGTGTACGTAAATATTTAGTATTTTAGGTAGATTTATTGTTAATCACTTGAATAAATTATATAAACAATAGTAAAATCATTCATCCAATATTGGCAAATAATTTTCCAGCAGATAAAAAATATTGTACATATGTAAAGTGAAATTAACTACTGTAAATTATACTAACTATGAACTAGTATTAACGTTATAATGATTTGATGCTATTAGGATTTGACATGTTTAATGCACTCCTGGAGCTGGACTGTACATTTTTAGACCGAAATACACTCAGAAAAAAGGTAGTTTAAATTATCATTTTTTGACTATGAATCGTAGTGTGAAAAGAGGACTAGGCATGGTAGTAGTTAAAATAACTTTCTGAAATAGGAAAGTTTAACTATTGCTTCATGACTCAAAATGCTGCTTATCATAATAGACAAATAGACTCAACTATTTTGAAGTAGTCATTTCAGAAAATTACTACCTTCACTGAGAGAAATTGTATAAGAAATTGTCATAAAAAATATATGGAAAGGAATTAATATTTACTTTTTAAAAATATTTGTAAACTATATATATCATAGCATATGAAAAGTCCAATTTTCTACCTTCGTTCTTTCTTTAAGATAAACAAGAAACAAAGAGAAAAACAAAAAATCAATACTGCGCTAATTTTGTGAATGTCGCACTCTAGCTAGTTAAAAAATGTTTTATGCAATCCCTTTATACACACAAATTTCAATGTCGTGTAATAGTCTATAGATACACTTGCGTATATGACATGCATTATGTATTATCATATCTTGACGCCCGACGGTCCTTCGTATGACCAAATGGAAATCCACTTCAATAACGGGAGCCACGGGCTCGAAGAAAAAAAAGCTGGAACGCCGCGTCGCCACCTGGCGGCATCAAAACACACGGAATGCGGCAGTCTTTACTATGGATTTATAGCAAATACGAACTTTAACTATGAACAATAGTAAATATAAAGATTTACTACGAGACATAGTGTGAAATGAGGACTGCACTAGATTATAGTTATTTTAACTATATTTGTCATATTTATTTAAATCATTCTACATAGTTGATTTTTTTAACTATGAGGAGATGTGTAAGTATGCCACCGTCGCGTCTGCACCTAGTGGCCACAAACCAAACTAACTTCACCTTGTTTCTCTGTTTGATATTCAGATTTCTCTTACAACTTTTGTAATTTTCTGAACTGTTGCATAATTTGTCATTATGATGTAAAAATATCAACATAATCAATCCAAATTTGAATTGAAAATCCAGAAAAATTTCTTCTAAATGTCGATTATACCTATTTTGAACACTAAAAATATGTCTATTTCATAGTTTTTTTTAATTTGGTACATACCAGCTGTTGATCTTATTTGCGAAGACTGCACTACTGGGTTGTTGTTGGCCTCCGAAATGGTCGATAGCTGTTGTAGCCTTTCGGGTGCCGTAGTGGTGGCCGTAACAGAGGATGTGGTGGATTTTGTTGCCGACCAGGAACTGCAAGTGTCGCAACCTTCAGCTGATCTTGTGGACATTCGGCAACAGGACCAACGTTTTCCGCTCCAGAGCCCAGCGTGGTAACGACCGCTAAGGCCAGTATTGTCGCTGCAGACTGCAACAAAAATCAGTAATTATATATTTTAAAAAAAAACATTTAATAACGTATTATCTAACTCTACAAGGAAAAAAAAATTATGCAGTGAAAATCCTCGAATCGAACTCTTTGACGATTTGCGAAAAGTTCTACGGAAACCTTACGATTATTGGTAAATACATGCAAAACGTTTCTGAATAATTCTAGAACTCGAAATATATTTCGCAAATTGATTCGGAAATCCTTTGAAAGTAAATACTCCAGTTCAAGTTCGGGAGAATTACGCGCAAGGGGCGTGAAAATCCTGGAAGAGGTTTCGCTATCAGCATAGCGTCGGCCTTATTTATAATTGATTATAACAACGGACAAGTGGTCGAGCGTGCTAAAGTATGATTATCGTTCAGCAGACCCGGGATCGAATCTCCGTTGGAGTAGAATTTTTTTTTTTATTTAATTAAATTGTATTTTTTCTTCTTCTTTCTTGTCTAAATTGTTTCATATTTTTCTTGAAGATGTCAGATAATATTCTTATAAAGTTCAGGATTGATACTTGACAAGTCCTCAGATATTTACTATTAATTGAATCGTAATATTCCTCCACATTTTCTCAAGATTTTCACTGGATTATTTTTTTCCTTGTATTACCAAAACTTAATAATATTATGTATACATTTAATTGTAAATAAAATGCAACATTTGAAGTGTTTAATTCTTGACCGCTTGTATTTAACATATTGTGCGTATACTTGGTATGACGGTCCATATATTAAATGTAGAAAAATAATAAACAAGTAGAAAAAACCGTAACAGACGAATTGCGATGGCAATATGCGTCTGGCGCTTTGATAATAGATCTTCTTGTGTGTTAAATTTGAGACTCACTAACTTTTAGATTTTAGAATAATGTAATAAGTATCCCTCTTGCGCTAATAATTTAAACTATTGTAAAAATGTGTTTCGCGATGCCGTAATGTGCTCATCAGCAGGGTTTACCAAAACTTATTTCTAACACGCAATTTGCACAATCTGATTCCAGTCCCAGATCGCCAAGTCAGCGAACTGCACCTACGTATTTTTCACAGATATTCTCAACATATATACCATAAGTATTCATATAGTCGCGAGACAATGAAACATGTATTTCTACATCGAGGCGGAATGCAGCTGTATAAATGGTCGTGTACGACTTGCAAGTTTAGCAGAAGTAACCGTTAACGAGACTCGAGAAGCGTAGGAAGTAAATTCAGCAAATGTTTTGCTGAATGTAGCACTCGACGAAACTAGCGTAATGAGCGGGGGCGCCTGCGACAAGAAAAGATATTCCCAGCTTGAAAGTTGAAGTGTACAAATGCCGTTCCGGTGCCAACATCGCGCGAGGTTAAAAACTATAGTTTTATAAGCTGACCGACAGGAACTTTCAAAAACTCGGGAATAAAAGTCGTTTATCTGCTGTATTGTTCTGACAGTTTGACAGAATCCCAAGATCACGTCAGAACTACACGAACTGATTATTATCATTAACGCTGAAAACTTCTGCATTTCAAGTAGAGGGACAAGCCATCGTTGAAATCAAATCAATTTGATGGTTTCAAACAATAGTCACAAAGATACTAAAAAAAGATACAAGGAAAGAATGCCATCGTCGAGTGCACATGCCATCAGCTTGAGTGACATTTTACTATTAAAAATGGCGGCATGTGAAAAAGGTAAAGGAATCGAAATAGAAAATGTTCTCGACTGAGATATGTGATCAAAAGATTTTTCTATGCTTTGCGACGTTCAATATCAATTCGTTATATTGGTTCGCCTTCTTCGATCCTTCCTCCTCGTGGACAATATTGGTGCTGGCAACTTCCACTTCTGGAGTCTCTCACGAATCTGAAGAGCTGTACGAGACCCAATCTTCATCAAGTTTTCCCCCAAGCACTAGGAATCAATAATTTTGTTAAGTACGTTTTAATCTTGAATTTTTTCATAACTTATGGCAAAAAATAACCATTGTCCTTTATCCAGTTGATGAGATGTTAGTTGTAAATCAACCAGCAGATTTTATTGGTATACGTAATTGATATTTAATAGGAACACGTGTAGCTGATTGAGAAGTTCTGAAGTGCTGGCACGCTAGACCGCCATGTATACTCAGAGAACTTTGAAGTTACACACTGAACTACATCAGGACCAAATCAAATTTGAAATATATACGATAATTATCTTGACTACGGGATTTTCCTCAGACAACTCACGGAGTCGGAAGACAATAGCAATATAATGTTCTGTGTTCAACCATCAATTATCACCGATTTCACAGAATTGAAACAATAGGAAGCGAGTACAATATAGAGACTGAGACAAGCAGCCACTATAACAAGCATATACCTAGTTGAATGCACGAATAACATTCAACCTCGTCGTTTGATTTTGCATTGCTCTGAACCACGATACAGTCAACATTTATACAATGCACCGACTCAGAATCCTATCTCGGCTTTCATTAAGACACTTATTCATCTCCGTACATAGATCAAAGCATTTTTAATCAAATTGTTAAAAATATGACGCTGTAACTTGTCTCTCTGAATTCGGCACCGTCGGATGTGATTTCATGCCATTAATAACGTATTTAATTTGTCTTAACCCTCTAGGTCCGAGGGTATATTGATGTTGGAATATAATTTTTTCAAGACTTTAATTTGTCTATTTTATACTTCTGATTTGACGAACAATCGTTACAATTAAATAAAAACGCTAAAATCACAGTTTTTTGTTATGGGACTTGGAAGTCCCACCAAGACTTGAGGGTAAGATTTTCAGTTTTTGATAAAAATAAGAAAATCAACAGTAATATATATATTTCACGTTTTATTGGTTTAATGTTATTTTAGGTCTAACACTCTATATAAGTAATATAACGCACAATATAACACGATTTTGTATATCTTTGAGAACTATTCCTTTTTTAAATGGTATGTATAAAAACAATTATTGCTTTTATTGCAACAAAGGTATACATTGCATTTGCAGCAAAAAGACGTAGGTTTATTTTTAATGCATAAGGTGCATCTTTGTCCGACTTCGCTAAACTCTGGGAAGTGATCTAAGGCGTCAAATTTTTGTGATAAATTTGTGAAATAACAAAAATTAAAACAAATACATATTTATGTATAACTCACAAATTATTTAACATCGTGACGTGTAATAAAGTAGAAAACGCCTATTTATCTTTCAACTTTTGCATTAGTAGACCGTTGAGCCCTGGTGGGACGTACACGTCCCATACTTTAAAATCAGAAGCCCCTATATAAATCAAAACCAAATAGTGGTTAAAATACGCTAATTTGCATATGTATATCCCGCTTTTAAAATGTATACACGGATTTTACCATAAATCATTAGTACATACTTTATTTTGAAAAATTATCGAGTGACATACGAATACGACAGTTAACCTGCAATGCAAGGCACAATTCACAGCTTTTCTAATATTTAACCAATTGAATAACTGTTGCTGCTGGTAGGAACGCATTATGCATGACCGACGGAAACCTACCGTCGATATTACATACCGGATTTGCCATTAAAAAAGCAAAAAAGTATTTTTAAATCAATGGGACTCCCACGTCCCACCCGTACCTAGAGGGTTAACTCGACAATATTTTGATACTTGAAGACGAAATATTTATTAACCCAAAGGATACTTTTCTCTGTTTTAATTTCAATATAGTATATCGTATCAAAATCGAAGCTGAAAAACAGTGAAACTAATTGCAAGATCACTCTTCAAGATTTCAAGGTCAAAATTGAGTTTCAGTAATCAAAAAGTTCAATATGGCGCCAGGTTTGAACAAAAAATTGCCAAAAGCTTGGGAAATATTTATTCTTTTCAATTTTTTTGGATACATATTGGAATTCCTCATGACTGAAACTCAATTTTGACCTAGCAATATTGAAGAGCGACCTAGAAAATAGTAGGATATTATATACCTTTCAATTTTTTTCAACTTGAATAATATTCGAAACTGAGAAATTTTTTTTTTTATTGGTATACTTCTGTTATGTTATTAATAATGTTTGTCCATCGTTTTTAGACAATTTGGTTATTTACATGGTTTCTAAAAGGTAAGAAATTCCTAACTTTTTTATTTTAAGGCTTCCGTATCGAAAACATTTCGAAATGCACAAAAATGCACTAAATTTTTGTAATAGAGCACAAAATTCCTCAAAAAACTGTCAGTGAAGGATCTAGTTTAAAGTTTATAGGTTAGTAGTTATTAACACTGGAATGTCACTTTACTAGTCAACGGTGTCCATTCAAGATCATAATGATTTTTGCTACAATTTTCAGCCCCGTTTTTGACTAACCTATTAACTTTAGACTGTGTCCTTTATTCACTTTTTTGTAGGAAATTTCGTGCTCTAAAAAAAAAAGATGGAGTCCATTTCGATCACATCTTGTACTGTTTTCGATATGGAAGCCTTGAAATCAAAACAGATTCTTAAAGGAAAGGAAATTATGCGAAATTTTTTAACAATACAACAAAAGAAACACTTCTATCAAAATTGTCAAAATTCGAGTAACCGAGAGTCACGTACCAAGCGACCAGAATATACTCTTCCGAAGGTTTTCAGTGCGCTGAACCCGAATCCGAGGTCCAAATCTCGTAATTGTCTCTAGTTTTGGACATATCCTAACCTAAATGTGCAAAAATAGCGATTTTGGGCTTTATTTGAGGTTATATAGTATCAAACTTTTTCTTTTACTCAAAAAAACTATTAACATCATCTTAAAGTATAAGCCTTCCTTCCCCTTTCAAATGCCGCATCGTTTGATTCCTCTCTTCGTATCTCTTTTTTCGCAGAGATATTGCATTTCGGAATTTTCATGTTTTTTTAATTCATGCCTGATTTGGCAAAGTCCCATTAACCCTTTGAAGCATACATTTTTCTTTACACGGAAAACAATTAAAAATTCGTACCCGTAGGATTTCATTGTCTCTGTTCATGAATCTGCACTCAAATTCGTAAAATTCAAAATGGCGGATGGAGGATTAAAATGTAAAAAGTCACTTAATCAAACTGAAACTGGATACCCGTGGGTTTTCGGGGTCCAAAAACGTACAGGTACCAATTTTTAACTGTATTCCGTGAAGAAAAATATATGCTTCAAAGATAGGCTTTGCCAAATCAGGCATGAATTAGAAAAAACATGAAAATTTCAAAATGCAATCAAACGACGCGACATTTGAAAGGGGAAGGCTTATACTTTAAGATGATATTACATAACCTCAAATATAGCCCAAAATCGCTATTTTTTCACTTTTAGGTTGGGATATGTTGAAAACTAGAGCCAATTGTGAGATTTGGACCTCGGATTCTGATTCAGGGCACCGGAAACTTTCGGAAAAGTATATTCTGTTCTCTGGGTACGAGAGTCACTCGAATTTTGTCGACCTGTATAATGTTTTGCGAATTCAAAGTAGTTTTAAAAATCATTGTCAGTTTACTGATAATTAATATACTTCTAAAAAGCATCTGTCTTAAAATAAAAAAATCGGACGTGAATAGTCTAATCAATGCCAAACAAAAATACACTAACACACGCAATCAACAATTTTTTATCCCATACTTCAGTAATAAGGCTCAAGCTAGCCCACACTTTCCAGCCCACAATTCTAGATGAGCCAGAAACTAGCCTATACTTTGAACCCACAGCTCTCGCGGTCCAAAGATGAATAGTGTATTGGCACCTCAGGGGGTCAAAACAATTAAGTCCATATACAGGACTAAGTGTATGGAATGATGTTTAACATATAGTTATAATATGTCAATTTGCACAGTAAAAAGAAAACATGGTTTTGAGATATAAGTTTCTACAACGAACACTACATGGTGCACAAATCCGAAAATGAAGTCACCATCATTTATTTCAAATAGCGATATGTACCGTTTATATTGCCTCAATGCCCCTTTTTTTGTTCGTTACCAATGTCCGCATTCCATCACGTCAATGCAAATATACACAACATCATTTTGAATTTAGGAGCCATCTACCGGTCGAAGAAATTATTTGTATATCTATTTAATAAATGTGAATATTCTATGTAATTTCTCGTGAGATGGTGCGAACAATTTTAAAGAACAAATCTAAAAAAAGACTGGGTCAAATGCATCATTATTATGACGAATGACGTGGCCCAGATTCGTCAACTATCATCATCATTCGCCATAAGTCATACACATTAATCGTTTTAGTGTTATTTTTGTTATCTAACTTATGTATCAGTCGAAATCAACAATCATTTGTCATTAATTTTTGAATTCCTCCTTTGTTTACTTTCCTTTTGTATAGTGACTATCTAGATTGAGACGTTATTTTTGTTTATATGCGGTCGAGAAATTTTAAATTATATAATCATTTGTCATTATTAATCATCAGTATTCTTAATCTCTCATCGTGTTCCGTCACCATTATGTTCGTCATAAACTCAATAGGAAGCTCACAGTTGAAGCTTTACTTATAATGCAAGCTCAACTGATACAATTCAGATAACTAGTATAGTCAAAATTTAATTAGTGTTAAGTAAATACATTAATTTTGCTCTATGTAACAAGATATGCGAGATCTAACGCCGAGAATAAGAGTTTTTTTATCTATTTATTTTAATCATTTTTATTAGTATAGTTCTGCTTCTAGATTAAAGATTTTATGGCCTATTTTAATTATGTTAACTGTAATGTCCCTAGAAAACGGTAACGGCTTTCACGACTACAATTTTGCTGTATGAACAGATTTTCTCTGATAGCGACATTATAATTTTAAAACTTCTCGATATGTACGGTATCTTGTTTAAAACATTAATCGATCGATATATTGACTTTTCCATTTTCATTTTTTTCAAGCTAACGAAAATCATAAATATTGGCCTAGAAAACACCATTACAATGCTGTTAACTTTTAAACAAATCATCCGATCTTGGTGAATTTTTTAATCTTAGAAATCTGACTCCAGAATTGCTTTAAAAATACTGATCCCAAGCGCATTGTTTACTCGAATGAAAAGTAAATACAAAATACTAAGCAATTTGTACTAGCTTTGTATTACGTGACGCCTTTGTCGGAAAAGACGTGTTTTTGGTACATTTTCACCTCGGTGTCATATCTTAAATCCTCGCAATTCACCGTATGTTCCGGTGGGGATAGTATAATAATGCGCTTTGGGAATTATATTTCAATAGACATGATTCTTTGTGTGAACTAGTTCTTTTTCAAAAACAGTTATTTTCATATTTGCTTGATAGAACATTTCCAAAACATATGACGTGTAGGTATACTTTTTTTTTTTAATTAACCCAAGGGAATGTCTTACCACATTCTAAACTGGAATACACATAACCAGTGGCGTTATGGAGGTTTACAAAATTAATGAAATAATCATAAACTTACATGCAGAAATAAAATTTTACAATAATACAATTTTTGTAATATTTATGGAATGTTTATAAATTACTATAAATCCATCAAATCCTATTATTCATTCCCAAACACTACCCTCTAAATCCCTCGGAGTAATATTTCACTCTTCAAAATGTCGTTTAAGTTGGAGTCAATTTTTTGTACATTTGGGCATTAATGGCTTAAATCATGCTTTTAGATTCTAGAGACGATAAACTAAGGTAATAATTGCGGTATGCTTATTGTTGCTGTTTTTCATTCAACAGTACATATTTGTGTTGAAAATTGTCGACCGATCGCTGTAAATCGACGTATTCATAAACTCCATCGTAGCAAAAAAATTGGTTGAAATCTTAGAAGATATTATAACCGATAAATCATCACGAGTTTCGAAGGAATAAATCCACTGTGGAGAAACCGCTTTCCAGGGTTGAACATCACATAGATCTTCTGATTCTACCTCATTTTTTTGTATCTGTCATCTATATGATTTCCGTACAGGCGACCCGATTTTGAATTGTTGGAAAGAGTTCAGGTAAAAGCGCTTGGATGTTTTTTTTTAAACGGATCATCCTGTATCATGGCTCAATCATAATTTTCATAAAATCTCTTCAGAATTTAAGTTCTCTATTGTTCAATCACTCCACATATACCATAATTACCTAACCGTGTTTCGTACCTTGCATATGTCTACTGACCAAAATCTATTAAAACTATTTTCGAACAAAAGTTTACCTTATTAAATACGAAACCATAAATCAATTTTTTAATTACGTATAAGACTTATAAAGGGGAAAGTAATCCCATTCCGAACTCCGCGTTCTCATAGAGGGCGCTACCGTCTGAAGAGATAGTAGTGTGACTGGAACGCTGCCATAATATTGAAAATTTGTTCATAGGTTCCGTCTACACTTTTCATTTTATTTGGTTATAATTGAGGCGTTGGGGTGCAAAACCTGCCAAGTCCGTTTTAAGCAGTTTTGAGAAAAACGCGGAAAACTGTTTGCCGCTAACATTGGAAAGATATAATTCATAAGTGTACAGCTCAACTTTAAAGGATAAATATTTTTTTTTGCATGTACACAATCTCTAAGCATTCAAAGAAAACTATATATAATGTATGTTTATATGATTATCTCATTTTTTTATTTTTTTGGACTTGGCAGGTTTTGCACCCCAACGCCTCAATTTTTGTTAATTTTAGTGATAAAAAAAGTACATTGATCTGTAGATGAAACTAAATTACTTCTACGTATTTTGATTATAAAATAGCGGTTTCCTCCTCCATTAAATAAAACGTACCTTAATGATACAGAGAGCTGGTTGAGTTTCTAAGAAGTCACAACAAAATTTGTGAAATAATAAAGATGAAAACTATAAAAGCTTCATAGAAAAAGTGGTAGAAAATCACTTGTCTCATTCATATCTTGATGAATTTTAGTATAACTAATGGGATTTAGGTACTAGGATTTTGGTGAAGAGCAATACGAGCCATTTCAACAAGATTTGAAGGATTTTGGACGTTGATGGCAAGAAAAATGAATATGATTGCTAAGTTTTTTTTAATCCTAGGAATAGAACCATTTTCAAATTCTATTTCAGTCTGCTTATATGTCCAGTATTTCGTACTGTCTAAATAGTATCTAAAGACTGATGCAAGTGTGTGCGTTCAGCAATAAAATCCTTTTCGATCTTAACCTAAAAGCTTTTAAAGGTACCGTTCTGGCATTAAATTAGCTATATGAAGTATCATTTCTTCAGTAATTTTGTACGAGGTATTCGATGGAAAATTTATTTTTTCCCCATTAAAATATCTTACATATTTTTAAATATTGTGTTAAAAATATTTACGCTGTAAGATAACCAGTGCAGAAAAATTAAATTTCAAAATAGCGGCTTAAAAAGAGGCTGCTAAATTCGATTTTTTTTCAAAAGCAGTTGCTTGTACTTAGTCGACTGACCCGAATGAAAACGCTTCAAACTTTGTTACCTTCATTTTTGAATCCAGGATTTTGGGTCGCTACCTCCAAATTCGAAGTTACTTTTCAAAAATTCAAATTCGTGCGCCTTTTTCAGGTGTGTAAAGTCGAATGTTACCCCCACTATGAAAAAAATAACATTTACGCGCGGAAAAAGATTTTAAGAGTGTCTTTTTCTAATAAACAGCCTTCATTTTTCAATTAGGGATTAATGTTATGCATGTCATAATATAACGGATTAAATATACCTTAGTTAGTTATACACGGTTCCCACAAATCACGGACCGTATTGCGGGGGTGAATTGTGACAACATTCTGAACAAAAAAGTTGAATACGAAAATTCGATCTCACGTATAGAACTTGAATGACATGCCTTTCAATTTTCGAAAAAAAAAATTCTAAAGATTTCATTTTAAAGATTGTTTCAAGCCCTACAATTGATCTCTGGGTCATTTTGACCTACGATGAATATGTCTGCTGTTATATCACCCGAAAAGGGGAAAACATGCCGATTTATGCGGTTTTTTACGTTTAACTTGTTTTGCTAAATAGTTACACAAAAATTATGCAGAAAGAAGTTGTACAGCTTGAAAAAACAAAGAATTTCAACTTTTCGGCGTTTAAATGAAAATTAAGCTCATAAGGAGCCTTCCAATGTCATGAAATTGGCGATAAACGCGCACCGTCATTTCAAAATCCGTTTTTTTGGTAATTCTGTGATATTCAATTGCTCCCCTGTGGGCTCCATTTTCATCTAAATTTATAAAGGGTCAAATTTGTTATTTCTCAAGCTCTACAAGTACTTTTTAGAAACGAGTTAGACGCGAACAACCGCACGAACTGGCATTTTATTTCATTTTGAGGTTGTACCCAGATAAATATTCATTATAGGTCAATACGACTTGAAAACATTTTCAAAATGAGCCATCATTCTTTGAAAAAAATTTAAAACTAGGCGAGGTATTACAAAAAAAATGTTTTCCTCGAATTGTTTGTTTGGCAAAAATGGACTCGTGACCGCCGCTGTACTTTAATGTAGGTTTCTGCAGTTTCCTGCACGGAAAAAATGATTCAGTGAAAATACCTGAACTCGCTTGGAGAAAAGTTCGACGGAAACCTCATGATTACTGGTAAACATATGCGGAACGTTTCTGAATAATTCTCGAACTCGAAATATATTTCACAAATTGATTCGGAAATCCTTTGAAAGTAAATACTCCAGTTCAAGTTCGGGAGAATCACGCGCAAGGGGCGAGAAAATCCTCAAACTTTCGGAAATATTTCGTGTGCGGGCAGTAGACATTTTTCTATCGGCATAGTGTCGGCCTTATTTATAGTTGACAATTCTAATGCGGCAATGGCCGAGCGTGTTAAAGTGTATGATTACCGTTCAGCAGACCCGGGTTCGAATCCTCGTCGGAGTAAGGATCTTTCCCATTATTTGCGAAAATGTAGTATTTTTTTTTATTATTTTTTAACGGGCGGAATCGCCCTTTTTACTTAATGTTTGCTATATTATTAATCGTAAGATTTTTGCGAGAGCTGCAGATCGACTTAGAGAGATGGCGTCATACTTCACATTTGTGTATAAAACGTAGGACTGCAGAAACCTACACCAAGTACAGCAGCGGTCATGAGTCGATTTCCGACAGATAAACAATATTTTCGAAACGTAAACAAACAACGCGGCTCGTCTTACCCGCGAACAACCGCACGAACTTTACGAGTATTGAAACTTAAATTTTACCTTTGCCTTTCTTTTTTTTAAAACTGTTTCAAAATTTGTTTGAACCTTCTACTGAATATTCTTGTCGAGTTTGGGAATGATTCTTACAAGTTCTCACACATTTACTATCAATTGAATCGTAATATTCCTCCAAATTTTCTCAAATCCTCAACATCCGAATGAGTTCAGGGATTTTCACTGTATTATTTTTTCCGTGTACATTTTCGAGAAATGTCAGGTACTTTTTTGTTTAATTAACTCAACCTTACACTAGGATCCGTTAGTTGTGGGATACCCTGCACATACCCGAGTAATTTATAATGGTTCTGATCAGGCGCGTGACTCTCTAGTCAGGAACTGATCAGGACCTTAATAAATGTCTACTGGAGCAGTAATTACATGGTTTCACACTTCACTAGGAAATATAATAAAAATTATGATGCAATGAAGGGTAGGAAGGAACTTACCAGCTCGAATTGCACGAATCCACTCAGAGCGATCTTGTTCTCGAGTAGCCAGGAGGTAGAGGGTGTATTCTTGGCCAGCCTCTCGGTAGCCCACTTGAAAAGGAAGGCCTGGTGGAACACCTCCGCCACCGGAGGAGTCACTCCCGGCCACGTCGCCGGCCCCAGCCCCGCTGCCTCCCAGGGTAGCCGTCTCCACGATGTGGACGCTTTCGACGGCGATTCTTCCTCGTTCCTTTCGGCGCTACGAAACAGAATAATTAGCTCACTCTATCACAAGAGGTCGACCTGAGTTGCATACTGCTGATTTTAATTGACGTACTCCCAATTAAAAAGTACGTCGAACTAGCGTCGAACAAAGAGGGGAATCCCAAAAACTATAGACACGTTCCTTCGAGCAAGACGAGGAACGTTAATTAAAACATTAACAAGGTCAAATGTGAATAAGTACTTCTAAAATTACTAAAAGTGCATTTGAAATAAGAAAATTATTTGTAACCAGCTAAAAACATATCCACCGTCATTTTTTGAATCTCATTAAATCCCCCAAGTATGATATAAATTTGCGTTTTAATTTTATAACGATCAAATTTTAATTAAATTACGACAGATGAATCTTTTCATCGTCTCGTTAGGAATATCTCTGGAGGAACCTAGCGCGCGCCGCTCGTCAACAAACGGAATTCAATTTATGATTTCTAAAGAATATAATATTTTTCGTTCTCGGATGGGAATCTTTTGGTCCGTTTCGGGACTTCCTTTCCAATTAATATGATAGTCCCGACAGCCTTCGAAACTTTACCGCAGTATCTTTCTTCTCGTAAAGCCGCATTCAGCCTCGCAAACAAAAGCAATTGAAATTAATACCAACATCAGCAGAGAGTAGTGAGCGACACTCCGGGACTTGGCGCGATCCTTCTGTTATACTCCCATTCTGAATAATTTCCGAGGACATGAAGAATCGATAATGGTTTCTGAAGCACTGTGTCATGAAAAACGCGATTTTATTGCAACATTAATAAAGTTTTCAAGCTGTCAAACTGCATAAAAAATGTTAAAATCCTTTCGCGAAACGATGTCAATGACAATTATTCGAAGCATTACATCACCAACTTATCACAAATCTCGTTTTCAATTATGAACCGAGCTTTCTTTTATTAATCACAACTCAGTTGACACTCTGGGACAATCCTAATTTCCCTTAATTCACATCCGGCCGTTGCGTTAACACCCACGACAGTTCCATTTTTTTTGGTTCAAGAATGATATAGAGGACCCAACAAAACCGCTTACCTCTACAATAACTCACGCAGTAGTGGATCACAAACGAATCCGATGATCCGAAATTAGGTCGAGCCAAACTGGAACGTCGTGGCCGTGTTTCGCGTTCCACGTGCACCGCAATTGGCCGAATTGACACTTCCCACTTCGAAACAATTAAAACAAGTTATTCAACGCGGACAACTCATACTGACGGATGCCTCAAGGACGACCGAGCCAACTGTAGGAAAGTTACGAAAGCTCCGGATATCCGGGTTTAGTCGACCGGGATCTCCGATCGATATGCAAACTTTGATTATCCAATATTGTTGTCGATCTTGCGATCCCACTTCTGTATAATGGAATTTTCCAAAAAATTTTAAATTTCCCGCTCTTCTGCACCAGATTCTACTCTTTGGAAGACGAACGAGGCAGATAATGAACGTTGCAAAACAAGACGTTAATCCTCCCGAACCTTCCGCGAGTAAATTCCGAGTTTGAGCTACTCGACACAGCTGTGGCTGCCGACTGCGAACTGCTATCCGAACAGAGACAGAGACTGAAGGGGGCTGAAATATACCCAGCGGGTCGGGGGTTGGGGCGGGGGTGAAAAGTCGAGCGCTTGCGCCCCCGGTATTCCACATGGACCCGCATACATAACTTCCGCCCGTACATCCCTTTCCACTTCAACCAGCCCCACTCGTATCTCTTTTCTCAACGATCACTTCTGCATCCCTCCTTGGTCCACGTATGGAATAGCGATGATGATTAAAGCGAATTAAAATGGTCGAAATGTGCACCAATCCTGGAACTCTTCCGGTACATCTCCGTCACGTTCGCGAAACGTTTTCCCGAATGAATTTAAGTCACGCCTCGAAACTGACAATTCGACCAGTTCAATTCAATCCAAAGGACCTTCTGCATGAATGAATGAGTGGGATTTCATTTTATTGATTTCTCAATCTTGAAGTTTCCGCCTCTCAAGGACACGCCGGATTGTAATCAGCGTCTTAGACTATGAACATTTTTTTTTGGACGTTTCCAAATACCAGCAGAATTCATCGGGATACTCCTTAAACGGGTTGTATTATGAATTTGAGATAAAGCTCGCTATTGAAGATTCAATTATGTGAAAAGCAAAGCTGCATAGTCTGCGCTGACTACATTATTAGCGGCCGCCCTCCTTCGAGCGTGTTGGTCCCCTATCTCTGACAGCGTTTCATTGTGCGGGCGGTATTTGACAATTAACTGCGCAATCCTGGAATTGAGTAGATTTATGGCCATATGTGTCGCCGGCTATGTCCGAATCTCTATTAGTGGATGTGCGAAGTGCACTTTTGCATTACGCAGTTGCATTGTGTTGAAGAAATTTCACGGCGATGGATTTCCGTGGTTTACACGCACCGATGAACAATGTCTCTAGCCTATTTATTTGCGGGCATAATTGTTCAGAACCATTTGCTATTCTGTTTACTACGTGTAATATGTTACCAGTGACAGACTACAATGAAATTATAAACCTAACGCTATTTTTCTCTAAACATCGAAAACAGAATCATTTAATTTACGCCACTGCAGCTTAAGCGCATTAATTATACATTACTGTCGCGGCATTCCGTTCCATGCTATTTATTATTTACTACTCTGTTTAATAAGATAATCTTAATAAATCCGAAACATGAATATTTTTAAGGTAATTTATTTCTGAAACTTATTTATTCAATATCGTCGTGAAATTCAGAGAAAAATATTTTAATAACGAGTAAAAGTCGAAATAAATTTTTCAGGTCTTCATTGAGCGTTTTGCACTTAACCCTTTAACGCCCAGACGTCCTGGAATTCTACTTCAACTATACGATCAATTAGTCCACCAGATACAAAGGGGCAGCTTAATCGCGATCAATTATCGAAGAGAGAAAAAGATTTGTAAAAAAGTTTAAAAAAAACGGTGCTTTGAAAACAAAAACAGTAGTCAAATTTGAAAAGAATATACACCAAAATATTTGATGGCTCACCATAAAAATTATGCCTTTAAAAGTGAAGTAAAATTCTTTACGACTAAGGAAGAAACGGACATTTTACACTTTATTTTGAAAATTCGAGTTCTATGAGATCCTTTCAAACACGGTGAGAAATTCAAGATTCATGAATAATTCACTTTCATCAATTACCTTTTTTTTCAGGCAAAAACTGATTTAAGCAGAAAAAATTCTTATTTCTTATTCTGTTCAATTCTCATTCAATTTAATATTTGTAATCAAACTTTGCTATTTTATTCGATTTGCACAAAATGTTCATTTATAAAAGTAACTGATCCATATTCAAAATTTGCAAAGAACATTGTTTTTTTTTTAATTAATATCTCCTTGTTTTTTTCATTTATCCTAAAAATCGTCCTTTTACTTTTCCTTCTTGTTTTCAAGAACGCAATTCCGCTTTTGCACACGACGTATGTAGCAAATTAATATACTCAAAATTATGGAACGTCGCGTAGTAATCACACATGACGGAACATGCAAAAATCATTGGCTCATGTTAAATTACAATTCTCGTTACAAACATTTCCATTTAATTCCGAATATTACAACGACAGTCGTTGAAAGATCGTAACATCGCTGCGGGGTCTTTTTAATACTACGCCTGGATTTTCGATGCGATTTTCCGCAATTGTAAGATAATTGCAAACAAGGATGTTGTAGATTTTCTAAATATTGTTATTTTACTACGACAGTCTGTGTAATTATCTAAACAATTTTTTCGAAGTGTTAATTCATGATATTTAGTGTTATGAATTTTATTTTATAAATATATGTATGCCTTCTACTTAAACTGAGAATAGTGTCTTTCAAGTTAGTATACATTACCTTTAAATGGTGCCTTATAAGGCTATAGCCCTTAAAAGAATTTATTATAACTTCAAATCCTTGTCTTTTAACGTTTCTTCATTGAAGTTTACAAGAAACTCTATAAAAATATACACTGAACAAAATGTACATCTTTTAACGAAAAATATTTACTTGAATCCAGTAATCATGTTTGTGATTCAAATAAAATTTCATTGGTGTAAGAGACGGTTTGTTTCCTTAAAGAAAATCATTTCCTCGGCATATTATATCCTACATTAAGAAAGTATTGTCTTGGATCAAAGTAGTATTTTCTTAAAACGCTGAAATAATTTGCTTAAATGTAGCAATTCATACTTCTGTAAAGAAGTAAATCATTTCAAATAAATATTTTACTCCGCCAAAGAAATCATATGTTCAGATTTAGAAAATGGGGAGACTTGATATCAATAAATATATTCATGACATCAATTTCAATATTCTCATATCAAAAGAAATTTTACTTAATTCAACTAAGTAGATTAGTAAAATAGTCGCAACAAGATATTCATTTAACAGAAGATCACGATTTGCTTTGAACAATTAAATATTTCTTGATCCAAGAAATGTGTTTCTTGTTGAAACGAATAAACATTTATGACGCTGAAACTGGCAGTGGATTCGCAGCAGTGGATTCGGAAAAACCAAGGTTCTTAAAAAAACAAAAAACTACCGCTCAAATGATTCAAAATGACATGTCTCAAAGTTCTTCTATTAAATTGAGTCTTTATGGACCTTTTAAACATTACATAATAAACAATTAGGTAATATTTTGGGTAAAAACGTTACGAAACGCAGTAACCAAAATCGGCCTATATCTCGAAAACTAGAGTATGTTCGGGGCTGACAATTTTGCGAGAGTATCTTGATAGTATTTAAAGACAATCCCGCGCTGCAGAAAAAATTAGAAAAAATGTGAGCGATTGTTGCAACAATCATAAATAATGAAATGGAGTCTTGCCGATCAGCAGGTACATTTTAGGCCATATTTCGAAACCCAGGATGTGTTCGGGGCTGAAAATATTGCGAGAGGATCTTGATAGTATTTAAAAACAATCCCGCGCTGCCGAAAAAATTAACAAAAATGCGCGAGATTGATGTGCAAACTGAAAAATGTACCTACTGATCGGCAAGACTCCGATTATGGCTTTCGTTATTTATGATTGTTGCAACAATCGCGCGCATTTTTTCTAATTTTTTCTGCAGCGCGGGACTGTTTTTAAATACTATCAAGATACTCTCACAAAATTTTCAGCCCCGAACATACCCTGGTTTTCGAAATATTGCTGAATTTTGAATCCACTGCTGGATTGTTTATTTATTGTACAACAATCACGCGCATTTTTTCTAATTTTTTCTGCAGCGCGGGATTGTTTTTGAATACTATCAAGATCCTCTCGCAAAATTTTCAGCCCCGAACACATCCTGGTTTTCGAAATATAGCCTAAAATGTACCTACTGATTGGCAAGACTCCGTTTCGTTATTTATGATTGTTGCATCAATCGTGCGCATTTTTTCTAATTTTTTCTGCAGCACGGGATTGTTTTTAAATACTATCAAGATACTCTCACTAAATTTTCAGCCCCGAACACATCCTGGTTTTCGAAATATAGCCTAAAATGTACCTACTGATCGGCAAGAATCCATTTCGTTATTTATGATTGTTGCAACAATCGCTCACATTTTTTCTAATTTTTTCTGCAGCGCGGTATTGTCTTTAAATACTATCAAGATACTCTGGCAAAATTTTCAGCCCCGAACATACTCTAGTTTTCGAGATATAGGCCGATTTTGGTTACTGCGTTTCGTAACGTTTTTATCCAAAATATTACCTAATTGTTTATTATGTAATGTTTAAAAGGTCCATAAAGACTCAATTAATAGAAGAACTTTGAGACATGTCATTTTGAATCATTTGAGCGATAGTTTTTTGTTTTTTTAAGAACCTCGGTTTTTCCGAATCCACTGCTGCGAATCCACTGCCAGTTTCAGCGTCATTAAACATTTATATACTTCATAATATCAATTTATTCTGTTCGACAATTTGAAGTGGATCAAATATTTATTTAATTTCAAGAAATATTTCCTTGCTTCAAGAAATTTAGTTCTCGTTCATGCAAGTAGTTCATTTCAAATTTGGCGGTTCATTTGGCTTCGGTGTCTCCATACTCGTTTCTCGTTATTGTCAACAGATGGCGACTAAATTATTCTGCATATTCGCAATCCGAAAAATCCATTCTCATAATATACAAAAGCTTGCCAATTTACTTATACTGGTATATGTATTATAAACATTCATTATTTTGGTTCTAAATTTTCCCAAATAAATATTTACCTTTTCAAGTAATTATTTACTTGAAGCAAAGACATATTTTCCGGAGTTAAGTGAAGATTTACTTGATATCGTCGGAGTAAGAAATTATTTAGGTTAAAGCAAATATCTATTTCTTTCAAGTAAATATTTACGAAAACTAAAAAATGTATTGCTTAAACAAAGAATCGATTTTCTTGTTGCGACTATTCAAAGAAACCATTTACTAGAATCAAGTAAAATTTTATTAAAACCATTACGTTTTTTCGGTTTATTTTAAAACAACCTTTCATTAGATTTAAAAGAAATCATTTTTAATATTTTCAATTGTTAGATGATTTTCGAAAAAGAAAATTGCTTTGGGTTGAAAGAAAAAAATCCAAAACAAACTAATATATAGCTTAGAATAGTAAAAAATCATCGAAACACGGTTGTACCTATACGTAACTGTCTTTTATCGTATATAAGAATTCTAATTCTGGGCATAAGACACTTTTTCCATTGCAGATTTGTTTAAATCACCGATACCATTTTGTTAATATTATTCAGTAACTGGAAAAATGAGGTAAATAATTCGCAGTCCTACAAATCTGATCATCTCCATGCATGCACGTAATACAATAATGAAACACGGGAAAAAATTTCGACTGTAAAGTACCGAAATACAGTCCCATCAGATATATTTGCAATAATGGCCTTCAAAGCTGCATTATCTTGTTGATGTGTAGCCAAGTTCATTATTATTACTATTTTCTGCCTTATTAATAACACTCTTATCATTAAACTACAGACCGTCTATTGTTATTGTTTTTGTTTCTTTCATTCTTACTTTAACATTTTTTCATTAATTATTATGTAAATCAGTAACAACATTGACAAATTTGGTAAAACTAGAATCCTAAAACCTTAAATAATAAGACTCATTACGATAATCTTGTCCTCCGTCTTTAATAATGTTGATATAACGAATGGTGTTCTAGGTAGATGATTACGAATCTAAAATCAAGATTGTGAAATTTAGTATGGCGGTCGAATATTTCAAAATTGACAGAAATAGTTTAAAACTACTCATGAATTTTCGGAATGACTGATTAGGAAGCAAAAGTTTCCAAAAATATTTTGGATGTTGACCCGCAATATTCAGTCCGACATTTTTAATTTTTGAATCCTGCCTTCAGATTTGCAGTCAACGATCCCAAAAATTCCTGAGAAACAATTATCAGCGATTTAAGTGATTTTAACAAATTCAAGCACCATATTGGCGCCGTGTACCACTTTTTCGAAACTTTGACGCCATGTTATTGTTTTCCATCTTGAAATATAAAAAAAGTGTCATTACAGATTTGCAGTAGAGGATCCAGGATCGTTACAATATTTAGACATTTGTATCAACCCCGTTTTTCTCATGAAAATGTAGATAAAAATATATTGTTTCCTCAAAAGACCATGTTTTTTTGTTAAAAAAAACATAATTTTTCGATTTTTCTTTGTAAAAAATTTTAAAAACTGCCTGGTCGTTTAATTGCAAAATAGTGGCATTATAGTTTTTTTAGTAGTTATCACTAGTGCAATATGCAATAATAATTTTGTAATTTTGTTGCAATGCTCATTGTGAGTCTTATTAGTGAAAAAGCGTAACTAGGAATGAAATGGTACGAGCGACAGTACAAGATCTGCCATCAGGGATGGTCACGGTACTCGCACCTTTTTTTCGTTCCCGCTATAGAAATGGTCTTCTTCTTAGTACTGCATCATACTTCTGGAATAATCTATCGTCAGCTGTTACGTCAATTACTACAATAAATGCATTTAAATCCTCACTGCGTGCGTATATATACACAAACGATATAATGACAACTACGCTGTCATCTCGATCGAGATTGTAAAATTATATTTTACATCGTAGTAACAATCGTAGTAACTATTCACAATTTAATGTATAATAGTTAATGTATAATTAACTTTGGGTTTTGGGTTTGTCCCAGGGTTTTCTCTAATAAATCTAAAAATCTAAAATCTAAGTAGTCAACTGGTGTAATAAGCAATATTATTTATAACTTCATTCGAGGCGCATATTAAATCATCCTTATTGAAAACCACAATCTTGATTTTAAATTTGTAATCATCGACCTAGAAGACTCCCGAGTGCCAGGTATCATGTAATTGATAAAACTTCCATATTTGATCTGCCAATTTGCTATTGTATATTATTTTAAATAATATTTAGGTTAGGTTATGTATAATAACACTTTTGTTGCACAATAGTTATATAAAAATATTGTATACGTGTATTCTGTTCATTTTGGAATAGATGTATATTGTTTTAATAGAAATGTTACGCAATTTTTCCTATTTAATAATTAGCCAATTTTGTACGATTATTTTGCTTAAGACATGTCTTCTTCAAAGATGTGAAATTGTTCTGCAATTTTTATTGTATACAGTTTTGTATACCTAATAATTGCATAATAATTGGTTTCTACCCGAGAATATGGGCATGTATTTTTTGTAAATAAATAAAAGCACCCGAAAATGGTTCTCCAAAAATGAAGATCCCTGAATGAAGGCAATTTTTCTGATATAAAACATTGCCCAAACCATTTTTAGAAATCAAGGAACGTTGAATCAATTGCACATTAAATGAAATGCATTCACTTTTCGTAATTAACTTCTCAGTTAAGAACACGTTTTTAAAATGTTATAATTATTAATTACTTTTAAAAAATTGTTATTGATAATGTGCAGAATTTTGAAATTTAGATGGACTAATATTTGTTTTTCAAAACATAGAAATTTGAATGTAACATAATAATAACTCATACGCGGATCTTTCAGTATAAATTGTATATCGTTAAAAGGAACAGATAAAAAATCAAGTGCTATAAATTCGTAATGTCCGTTCACAACTGTAAAAGTTAAACTATTATTATTGGTATCTATATATTTCATTTTATTACTGCGCAATCTTACAGTTAGTCGATACTGTCACCTTTTTCTTGCGTATATGTGAGACGTTTTATTTATTATATATGAATATTTTAAAATTCTTTATTTTCAAACTTTCAGGAATTAAAAAATAAGAAAATTTCAAAATCGTATTTAATCTCCTGTTTAGTATAGTAAGAAGAGTTAACGAGAAAAGTCATCAAAGTTACATAAGAATCAAAAAAGCACTTTTTTTAAACCGTCAATGTAAGCGGATCTCAATTTCAAATCTCGCAATATAAAAGTGATTTGAGACGTAATTTCCTGGTCGATGAATTTAAATGTGGCCGTAAACTCTATCACACTAAATTTCCCAAGAAATTCAGAAAATATGCAGTACGGCTGATTTAGAGCTTTTTAACACGGTCATTAGCATAAGTAAGGATTCAGAAAAGTGTCCGAATAATTTAGCGTTGCAACTCATGCATTCATTCAATGCATTTTAAATATTGCAACCAACAATGGAAAAATAATGCAAAGGAAATATAGCATGGATTAGTTTCTAATACAAGTCTCGCAGTCTTAATATTTATTTTTTGTTATTCTATGGATAACATATAGTACGATTACACTTACGAGAACTGGAAAGACTAACTATAATAATATTCATAATGCTAAAAGGGATTAGCATAAAACTATATGAAATGCGAAAATATCGTCGTTTTGATTTGCGCAGGAAAAAACTAAATGTAAGTTTTAAATTATTATATCTTAAGGTCAGCCTTCTAAGGGTTAGTTCTATTCAATTATACTCGTTTCTTTAAATTAAGTTACTGTTCAGGCTAACAAATTGCTTTCAATATTGGACACTTATTTTCGAGCACTTTTCTACTTATTCGAACAGAAAATATCGTAAACGAGTCAATTTTTCTATAGAAACGATGGAATTTAAGCATTTAGAATTAGCATTGCCCTTCCGGCGACCGAATTTCAAAGAAACGATTCAGTAATTTTTTATTTACGGGTTTTAGTGACTATTATTTAGTGACTATTTTAGATCATCCCATTCGTTCTAAACTGTAGTAAGCGTTCCTGTCCTTGCTTTCCGTCGGCGCTTACTTAATTATTTTCTAATGTATCTAGGTCTCACGATAGACTCTTATATTCATTTATAGTTTAGTTATAATAAATTAGCTTATTAATTATATACTTTTTATATTATTCTAATGTATTTGTAATTCTTTCCTTTATTTATGTTATTTTTATATTATATCGAGTTATGTATCAATTGCCACAAGGAACAATTATCCCATGGCAAAATAAAGACAACTAACTATTCCTACCTTATCTTCCAAGCACTTTAGAACCCCTTTAAAGTTGTCTTAATCTTGGTTCAGATTATGAACATTTAATGAATTGGATGAACATATTTTGTTATTTACAAGGAAATCCTGAATAACTTCTATATTTCTCGACGACTTATTTGAAACACAGTATCTTGGTATTTTTTGCGATATATCAAAGTGGATAACATAATATGGCTACTAATAAGGCTGCTCAAATTTATATCACATCATATCTTACTATACCTCTTCTATATTTTTTAATGAATTTTCGGCCGGGGAACAAAGTTCCGAAAATCAACCCACCGAAAGGCCAAAATTCCGATATAGCATGGCTCCAGCGTGATTTTCTTCACTTTGTCTTTGAAAATTTGGCAAAAAGAAAGCAAATTAAAATACCTTGGACTCACGCAATATCGAACTTTTAACCTTTCAGAGAGGGTTATGATTTTCGGAACTTTGTTCCCGGGCGAATTTTCACGAAACTTGTAATCTTATTGTTTTCTTGGTCGCTAAATTCGAATCTGAAGTAAAAATTTAAAAATTCCAAATGGCGGATGTAATATGGCGACTAGTTATTTTACATATATATCTTCCAAATTTCCAAAATAAAGCGATCGCGGACTTTGAACCGTCTTTCCATAAATTGAAAATCTAATGTCTTTATAACGCGCGTTATATAATTTCAAATATGAACGATTTCTTCATCGTTATTAAATAGAGTCTGTTTACTAATAATGGGTGCGGGTCGAAAAACCGACAGTCATAAAGCCGACAGTCATAAAGCCGACATTCAAAAACCCGACACGTAAAAAAATAGACACATCGCCAGAAGGACAGTCATTTTTGAACTGCCGGTTTTTTTACTGTCGGGTTTTCGATTGTCGGTTTTTTGACTGTCGGTTTTTTGATTTGTCGGTTTTTCAACCCGCACCCCTAATAATTATCTACAGTTTGGAATTTTCTGGAGTACGTAATTTAGGTAATGTTATTTAGGTTTTTCTTTCACAATAATTAAAAAATTGGCTGGACACTTTTTAAGCAGTTCCTGTTCAGCATTTATACATTTTTGTATTTTTGGTATAGATGTTTTTTGAGCGTTACTATTATCGGGAAAAAGATTCAACTTCATGCATCATCTTTAATACAAGTATAAACATCATTATCATCATCTTCGTCGTCGTCGTCGTCGTCGTCGTCGACGTCTTTGGCATCATCATCATCATCACTGCTATTGTTATTATTGTCGTTAACATTTTCAGTTACTTCGGAGGAGTTTACATGCTCAGCAAAGCCACATAGGTTTTCTTCATAATTTTCCTGAAATGCTTAATATAATTTAATCCCATTCTTTCGTCACTAGCGAAGGAAAACAATATAATTATATATGAACGGAAAAAGTACTTATTACCCAACTTACACAATGCAAATGGATGCTCCACATCAGGCGCACACGGAAAAAAATCTTTTGTAGATTCTGCCGAAGTCGCTTAAGTAGAATCTGCCGAGTCTGAACTTCGGAAATATTTGCCGAGTTTTTTCTAAGCATTATGCTTAGCCAGTCTATGTAGATTTTCGTGGACTGCAACTTTAGCGCGGCGCCACTGTACCCGCGACGTCGGTAAATTAGGGGTCATTTTGACGGAGTAGTTTCTTCCTTTACGCTTACAATAGAAACAGAACACTTGTTTACGGTCGAGATTTCTTACACAGCGTCCTAATTGGTTCTAACTAAGCGTAAACATAAGGAATTTTAACGGCCGGGGAACAAAGTTCCGAAAGTCAAAACCCCTAACGGATAAAATTTCGATATTGCGTGAGTCCAAGGTGTTTTAATTTGCTTTCTTTTTGCCAAATTTTCAAAGACAAAGTGAAGAAAATCACGCTGGAGCCATGCTACATCGAAATTTTGGCCTTTCGGTGTTGATTTTCGGAACTTTGTTCCCCGGTCATTTTAACGAGTGCATTTACACAAACATAACAAATATAAATTCCATTCTACTGTAGCGACTGAGTGGAAAGGTGATGTTGGGTCTCGCCGCGGAATGGCGCTACGAGCGCCAGGAAAGTTCTGAGAGCGCGTAGACAGCACAGCTGATCAGTAAAAGTTGAGACTCGGCAATTTTTGCCGAAGTTACTAAGTAGAATTTGCAGAAAAGTCGTATACGAGTTATTAGGTACATTCTCTCGACATTACCAAGCAAATATTGCCGAAGTAACAATATAAATTTCACATAATATTGGTTATTGAATTTCTTAGGCAAATTTTACTTGAGTTTTCGGCAGAATCTATAAACATTTTTTTTCCGTGCATATTGACGAGATACTGATTATTGTCTTCTAATTTAATAGATTACAGGCAAGGTACAATTTTTCCAAGAACCGTGGGCAATGAAAAGAATAGCAACCGTGAAACGTAAACAAGATACGTTAAGCATTGTAAACAGTTCCCTAATTTTACATTTGGTATGCGCCCCTCACCAACCCACATTTATTTTCTACATATTTTGAATAATTTTGCTTAATAGTTAATAGGTAGGATTTTTTGACAAATTTGTAGGCCGTTTTAATCCATTTAATTATATCCACTAAGTAGAGTATTTTGTAACAAAATACTGAATTAATAATTTGTGTCTAGTTATTGCCTAGTTTTTATTCTCTTGTGGACAACAGAAAACATAAATATACTTTTTACATCAACCTCAATTGCAAACTTATTTTAAAAAATCCTGACCGAACAGCAACATTAATTAATATTGATATAGTTTTAAATAATTACATTTGAAATGAATGAAATTTACATTTTCATAACTTCATTCCGAATTAAAATACACTCATTGTCTCATTAAATTTTTAACGTACAGCATCTAACAGACAATTGTAACCAGTTCTCATTTTCGCTGACTTCAGGTATATAAGTCACGTTTAATGAAATTAATCAGAAGGGAATATAATGTATTACGTTCCAGAAATTCATATCAAAGACCCGTCTCATTTAAATGACACGGAAATACAGTCTTTGCATACGGAAATATGACTTACAACCAAAGCTACGCTAAATTGTAGGACCTGGAATTTCCAATATCCTCTCATAAATGTGTTAAAGCTATTAACGTGCTCATGTAGCATGGCTCAACCGATAACGCATTTAACTAGGAAGCTGTATTAGGTCGCGTTCAAATACGGATATATGTGAAATTAATAATTTTGGTACTTTCGTTTAGCTTTTATTGTTTAATTATCATATTACATGAAATAACTACTATAAATAATCTCGTACTAACGAATGGAATTCATATAAAAAATATAATGCAGTATAATAAAAATAAAAATCATTCTTTTGGGTACTAAAAGTGACTTTGTTTTATCTAAAAGAACGATTTTTATCAATGTCGAGAATATTTTACGAAGATCTAACGACCATTCGTTCGACCGTCCATAAATTGGACACTTCACGCATTGTACTGCACATACTTAACATTTCACACCACATATATGGAACAAGCATGTCATTGATGCCATAGACATGTCACAGATAGTGCTAGTGAATTGCATTGCATCGTTCCTACGAAATAACCACCAGCATTTCGAATTTCCCGAAAATACACACGCGAGTTTCAGATAAATCTTGCAATTTGGATGCTTTCAGATATTATACTGACAACATAAATGAATGGATGTTACTAAATATTTAATAAAATAATATTTGATTTTATTTTATAATAAACATTTAGTGCTTTTACTAAATACGTGTTCTAATTAATAAAACATTTCTTTCTTTCTGTTCAATACATTCAACTCCACAAACACATTCGTTAAGCTTTGAGAAGTTACTACATTATGTAAAAAAAGCATTTGGATCTTATATCATTTAATAAGTATAATTTTATTAGTGTTTAACGCAAATAGAAAATTTTAAGATAAATTTCACAATCGGTTTATTTGTTCCAAACCGTTGAAGTCTGTACTACATAATTCTCTAGTTAGGCACTCGTAAAAAAGACATACAAGGAGAGTGGATCTCGGATTCAGAAATATGAATCAGAATTTTTAGATATTTGAGGTTAGGTACTCGAAAAATGATTTCTTTTGCTATTTCTTTTGGGGTTAGATTCAGAGTACTATTATATTATTTCTCATAAAGTTACAACAATTTTAAACTATAACATTTACCCCAACAACGCCATGAGCATTCATCTGCCATTTTGAATGCGCCATCTTGAATTATTGAATAAAATAATTGAAATTTTCAATTCTGGTTTGCTTCTGAACCGATTTCACTGAAATTTCTCGTACATTCATAAAAAAATGAGTGAAATAGCTTTAAAACAGTTATAGTTAATTGTGAATTACACGTTAATTAATTTTCCATTTCGACTTTGATTCAATGGAAATGGTTATAATTTCTAGTTTGGAACAGTGTTGAAATTTTATGAAAATGACATTCATAAATTTCAATGGACAAGTTTATTAAAAACGTTATTACTACTATTATACACAATTAATTAAGTTATTGATTATAATTAGTGTAATCATTTTGATGAGTGGTTCAATCCTATCTCTTTATATTTCTTTAAAGTCAGTTTCATACGAATGCGATAACATTTTAAAAATTCTATTATAGAAAAAAATCGAAAAATTAAATAATAACCTAATTTTCAAAGATTTTATTTATATATGTAATTAAATATAAATTTTAGTTAAAAACTGTCATAATTTAACTTGTACGTAAAACACATTGCCTTTATTAATTACGTTAAAGGAATAAATTGCCTCGGGACAATCCTAAAAGGGTTTAAATATTCAGAAGTTAGACATCGTCTGCTCTAGTCAGACACTACTCCAAGGGTCGATTCGAGGTACAACCATTAGCTTCTACCGCAATTCTAATTCCAAATTCTATATATACATTGAAATCAATGCAGAACACCGATACGAAACCCCGATGTAGTCATTGACAATTTAACTTCTGGCAAGTATTTGCGCTTGGTGTATATTTTATTTAAATTGCAGGAACCAGAATTCACAGCAACAATGGAGCACACGGTTAGTATAGCGCAGATTTAATCTTCCGTCTGGCTTAGACCCAAAAAATTCACCCGTTTTGCTCCACTGAGATTAAATCTGGTTTCCTCATCCCTGTAATCTTGAGGATCTTTTTAGTTTTCTTTATTCTCACTTTATTTTTCTAATTAGCCAAAGTTTTAATTTAATCAGAATTAAAAAATGTCTAAAATGTAAGAAAATTTACATATTTAAAAAAAATATGACGTTTTATCTACATTAGTCATGTCTAATTCTGACAGATCTGACTATTTGTAGGTTTGCTTTTTCGATTTGCATATGTTAAAATAAACAAAAAATGGTACATTTTTATATTAATGTTAAAACAGATTTTTGTTATCAATTTCAACCGTCGTTACACTCTGAAGAACTTTTTACAAAAATCCTTTTAAAATGCTGCAATTTGAACTGATATTTAGGGATTTTTACAGTTGAATTTCAATAAAACGAATTCAAAATGGCGTCCGAAATGATCTTTTGACAGGGTAAATTGTCATGATTTCATAACTAATTTGTATGGAAAAAAAAATTAAGAAACAAAAAGTGCTACGAATTAATAAACAAATTTGTATAAATTTTATCAAAATTTTGGAGCCACATTTAAGTTTTTAAACAAATTTTTGACAAATTTTTGACAAATTTTTGACAAATTTTTGACAAATTTTTGACAAATTTTTGACAAATTTTTGACAAATTTACACTTCCTTCCTGCATCATACTAAACCATTTTTCATCCATAAAGTTAAAAATTAATGAAATTAATACAAATTTAGATAATTTCGTAATTTTTTATATAGTAATACTAATTAGTTTCATTTAAGCTTTTGGATATTCGATTGTGAAACCGATGTTTCATATTATGAATAATATTTTTTAGATCTTTTTCAATCATTTAACCAATTTTGAAAATGGTTAGAATAAAATATTATTATTTATAATATAAAAAATAGCTTATGAAAAACTAAATATCTAAATTCGTATAGGTGATTAGTATGTTTATATAAAAAATACGAAATTATCTTTTACTTTTGCTAGTTTTATATATTTATGACCTTTGGTCGTAAAAAAATTAATTTAGGAAAATTGTGTTTAGAATGTTACATGTTAGGTTTTTGGATTGAAATGTTTTTGAAAAACTTTAAAGTTCCTCGAAATATTTGCTCAAAATTGACAAATTTTTTAGCGCTTCTAAATACAGTAGAACTTCACTTTATTATCCTTTACTTTGTTAGCGCCTTCACATTATTAGCGAGATTCCCTTCACGTGTTTAGCGCAGGTAAGGTTAGTTCTATGATAGGCTGGGAGGTGCGCAAGAAACGATGCGCATTTGTCGGACAACAAAGTGAAGTTCTGCTGTATGTTTTTTTCTCCTTACATTTTTTGTATAAGTTACCATATTTCGGTTAAAAAATAATTTAAAATTCCCTGTCAATGCGCATTTTCAATGCCATTTTGGATTCGCATTATTAAAATGCAACACGGCTTTTGAGTTTCAGTTCCAATTGCACAATTTTAAGAGTTTTCATACAAAGGAAAACGTGCTTCAGGGTAAAATCATCCTTAAAAGAAAATTTATTAAGTTTTTTTAACTTTAATTAAATAATGTAGTTTTTCTTTTCATGCATCTCAACTCATTCTAATCGAAAGATCAAAAATAGTTGAATATATACTTTGTTCATTTTTTATTCTCTTTGTTCAAGTTTTTTTTTTATTAACCCAGCTCGAGGCCGAAGATTCAGGTACGGAATTTGAAATGGCAGTTTAATTATGTCTAACATATAATTTATGTATAAATATAAAAATGTTTTAGATATAATTCTTAATAAACATTTTTACTAGTCATGTTTTGTTTATGGACACGAAATTTATGAAAAAATTCAAAGCGCAACATAATTATCATATAATTGATTTATTTGTTTCTAAAGAGTTTTGGAGTTAGTGATTATAAATTCTGAATAAGAGTTTTGAAAATCAATTTGTAGGATGCATGTGTTTTGGATTTTAATAACAAGATCATAGGCCATGTATAATAACATCGCACGCTAATATTCGCTAATTCATCAAATTTATAATTGGCATGTGTACACTTCATTGGCTTCAGTAATAAATTTACCTACTGATGCACAACCTGGCGGGTTAACTTCCAGCCTTTGAACTCCTATTCATTTGCTATTATAAATCAAAGTAAAGTAATGCAAAATAACAAAACAAAATTTGTATATAAATATTCTTTTTCGAAACTTTGCAATTTTAAACTTATGATTTTTTGCTCGTCCCTCATATCAACCATTTGTTGTAAGTAATTTATTCAATGTTTCGCAGCCTTCAGTTTGTCACGTAATTTCATAGCATTTCGTGTAATATAGAGTTATTATGTTTAATCAGCCGTATTTGTTTTAGAATTCTAAAATAGGTTCATTATATAAATTCAAATTCGAATACTTGAACCAAAATTTGTAATTAGCAACCCAGCACCTCTGTAGAAACGCACATAACACTTCATAAAAGATGCAATTCCAGTTTTGCCACTTGTTTTTTCCATCGAATAGTTTTTAATGATGGTAATGAATAATCTGACTCATTTTAAACAAAATTGAATAACAAGAAGGCACCGTTGCAACTTTTACGAACTGTTGTTTTCGATTTTCACCTTTTTTCGGCATTTTCCCCCGTCAACAGATTTTTTTTTAAATTGGTCAAATTGTTCATTGCCATCATTATTAACTATTCGATGAAAAAAAAACGAGTGACAAAACTGGAATTGCAATGTTATCAACCGTTGTTTGTGATTTTCACCGCTTTTCGACATTTTTCCCCTTCCAACGGTGCCTTAAGGCAGATTTTTTAAAATGAGTCAGATTATTCATTACCATCATTAAAAACTATTCGATGAAAAAAACGAGTGGCAAAACTGGAATTGCAACTTTTATGAAGCGTTATGTGTGTTTCACCTTTTACCCCTCCCCCAACCCGTCCCCTGGGGGTTAGAAACATTCTTTTAGCATTAATTGGGTTTGTCTATGACAAGGATTGATACAAATTTTTATTCGTCAAAAAAAAAATTTTTTCATTGGACTCGAACGTTTCGAACTTCAACATCATATGGTAAGAGAATAGAAATTGAGAAAAAATTTTATTAAGTGAAGACTAAAGCGATTTTGGTAGTCGTTGTGTAAATAGCGACTCAAAAAAAGAGGAAAAATGTATAGTTTTGTTATATAAGTTAACAATATTTATGTTAGACTAAGCGGGTCCAAGATGGCTGACGAAATGTCAAAAGTTGCTTGATCCAATCAAAATTTCTTATTCGAGTTTTTCAAGGTATCTAGATTAAGAATTTGAGCTAAAATTTTGGAAATTTTAAATTGCGAAATCAATGTAGGGGACCTTTAGCGGTGGATGAAGGCAATTTATAATTTAAAAATCCTCGGGTATCCAGGCTTAACTCCATCAAATTACGTTTAACGTTTTGTTACATCTGTTAACTTTAAATTCCATTTAAACTATGTCAAACGACAGTGCAGAACTAAGCAACTATAAAGACAATATTAATCAATTTTCCTATTCAGAATAAAGCTTAAAACTCTACAAAAAAACGTGTATCCTTGGATAATAACCGTTAATGGACTAATCGTTATTTTATGTTTTCAGAGTCGCTACGTACGAGATGACGGCTAAAACAGCTTGGTCCTACAGTAAATGCAACCAGAAAGTTTGTTAGTGCAGTCTAACAGTGTCCAAATATGTCACAAGAAACATCTGTTATTTTGCACAAAATAGGATATCATTTACAAAAAATTTGTGTTTTTTTCGATTATATGCCCGTTATATTTAAGCCGCCATTTTGAATTTCGTAATTCCGACCCATTAGTCGCAATTCTTCAAAATACCTCTGATTGCCCAGAAATACGGGTTAGTTTTCGATTTTAAAGAAACTGCAAAATTTACTGGATCACAACCAATCAGTAGTCCTATTTCGAAAATGAAGAACTCCAAGGCATTATGAGTATTTGATTTGAAGTACAAAACCATCTGTAACTATATAGCTGGCTTTCAATGATATTTTCGAAAGTTCCTAAGGGCTTCTTCATACGAAATTACTACAAAATCAACGTTGAAGATAAATACGAAGTTTCTATATATGGACTGGATTTGCAACCTTGTAAAGGAACGATTCATTTCCATGGATCTCATCGTGATGCACCACACGAATCTGGAGATCCTGTTGCACGATCTTGAAAACGCCCCTCGTAGCTTTCTACCACCAATACGACACACAGGGAAGTTTCGAATGTTTCAATCGTTCAATAGTGAGATGTGAGAACCTATATGTATATGAACACACCTTATCCTATATCAAACTATTCACAGTAAATATTTGTTTCCTTTATTTTTTTTTATTACTAACTTATTTCCCAAAATGGCACAAACAAAGCATAATATTAATTTAAAAAACCATGAGTATCCTTTAAATAACTTTTATCTTTTGGACGTCCATCTTGGATACGCTATTTTGGATTTTCAAAATGTCGGATTCATAATCGTGTGAAAGGTTATGTTAGTACTGCTTCTTAAAAATCGTTTCTTTTTTAAGAAATTAAAATTGACTTTGAAATAACATAACGACATCCAAGCTGAAATGCAAGATCACAATTCTATCCTTTATGAACATTATTTAAACATTGACCTTGAAAACCCAATATCCAACTTAGAGAACCATCTTGTTTAATTTCTGTAATTAGTGCAATGTAGTAATGTTTTTAAAGTGCAGTACTAGTGTAACTTATTGAAACACTTTTTTTGCATATTTCGATACTCTGCCTTTTAAAAATAATATACTGAATTTCTAACTAAATATCTCTTATAATTCCGGAGTTACATTCATCTGAAAAGCTACCGCTCATATGTTCAAATCGGTAACTTTTTATCTCGAATGTATATTTTTCAAATTGACGGCCGTTGAAACTCGATGATAAATCACAGGATGTGGAAAAAATATGAAACTCCCTGAAAATCTCGAAGAGGATTTGTCTAAAATAAACAATCCAAGTCAATTATCAAATAATGTTCATCAAGGAATCGAATGATGACCTTGAATGTGACCTTGGATGTTAAGGTTATTTAAAGGTGAATTTGAATTTCTTATATAAAAACATATATTTTTGACATCGGCAATTGAATGAGCGGGAAATTTTACTTCCAATTCTGTCTTAAAAATGTACAAACACTTATTTTGAAAAATTCATTTATTTTGTATATGTCCACAAATATATTCTTAAAACCACTGCCTGCACTGATTTCCTTTAAAAAATGTTAAAAAATCGCATTATTTCAGGAGGTTACACCAAAATCTCGGCTAATTAGATTGATAAGACACTTAGAAAATATTGCATTAAATATTTGTAACTAAAAATTACAGTAATTTTTCTCTGTTCAATTGTAATAAGGAGAATGTTTCACTAATAATTGGATTTCAACATTTATTTGCTGCTTAACGATAAACTTTTCATATGTTATATGTATATAATTCTGAAACAGTACTGAACCCTTTAACAAATTCCAACTTTCAAAATAGACTGTACCTTTTGAATTCTGCAAATTTTACTTCAGTTAAAAAATTACACGAGGGACCTCAGACAATAAACTAATGGTATTTCTTGTTACGTCTACATTAGTGCGCAATAAGCGAATGTATGTCTCACCAGTTTCAACCGTGTTAAAAAGAAATGGAAATAAACTCAGTGAGTTGTACTACGGTCAGCGAAAAACGCAGCGTAAGAAGAAGATAAATGATTTGGAGATTTTGACCTTAAGAAGCTTCTAAAACAGATTTGTTACGGACATTTTTCACTGTCCTGGAGTCGAAATGAAAAACATTGGAATTCTCTTTAAAAATTTCAGTTCCATCAATCTCACATTGAATAATTAAGGAGTTTGACCGAATAATTTAAATTATATCAATTTTTATACATTAGAAAATAAACGTAAAAACGTAGAAAGTAAACTCGTGTTTTCTTTAAATTAGTGGTTATTTTTGTAACTTAAAATATTTTCACAATCTAATTAACTTTAAGTTAATAACATTATTTAACTCCGAAACTGATATAACTTACAATTAGTTGATATTATATTTCGCAGTGGGTTTAAGTTTACAATAATAATAGATCGATATCCTAACCAATGTACATTTGGCCATATAAACGAAATAATTGTAATAAAAATAATAAGAAATAATGTATTCCCCCTTTAGTAAAAAAAATATTAACTAATTAAAAATAATCTCTTTGTGGACAAATCATTTGAAAGAAGCATAGGAATATGAACGAACATTCAACTATTTAGTTAAATACTAGTAGGAAGATAAGAGGTTCGGTTGTGACGTAACTGATGACAGAAACCAGATGCATGAAATCAGACAAATATAAAGTATATATTATGGTCGCACATAATTTTTCTACGAATACCGAAGCGGTCAAACGCTTATATGCTTTATGCTGCTGACAAATTTATGATTTCTACGTATCAACCAACAATAGTTTTTTTAAAAACAGTTTAAAAGTGTCACAAATCGAAGTAAACCAATAAAAAACACGAGTGCAATGCAACAGTAAATTTATTAAATTTTGGGATTCCACCTTGGAGGAAACAGAGAGTCGTCTATGTCATAAACAAAGGGCCCCACAAAAAATGGCCTCAATCTGGACTCAACTTTCAGCAATAAGTTTTATTCCCTAATTAAATGATCCAAGATCGATAGTTTTGGACCTCTTATTTTGAATTCTCTGATCAAAATCAGCCGTCGATTTCACAGAATAAAGTTATTTTCGAAAAAATATGTTCAGCATTTCTTTCGCGTTTTTGGCATTGAAAAGGGCAATATTGACTATTGCAAAGTATACTTAACGTGTCTTTTATCCTCGTCATTTCTTCTGATGTCAAATTTTTTCAAACAAGTAAATGACGGCTTCAAGATGGCGTCTACAAGTTGTAACTTTGCGACTAAGGTACGTGAGATCAATATTTGTGAATCAATAGTTTATCGGTATAATATTTAACGACAGATAATGTAGAATCTATAGTAACATCTATAATATTATCTATAATAATGTATAGAATATTTAACATTGAGAATGAAAAGCTGTGAAATTAAATATTTAAGGATGACGAGTTTCATTCCATGATTCCGATATTTATTGAGCTTACAATCGTCATTGTAAAAGGTTCTAACACTCTTATAAATAAATGATCATGTTGCACTCAATGTTTAGGTTATACACCGATTATTGATAGGTCATAAATGCATATGATCGTTTTCAATTTCACGCGTATGAAATGAGTAGGAAAACATGGAAATTGAGTGAAAATAAAGCAAAAATATCAGTAAAAACCCCTTGCGTGCAATTAATTTGAGGTTACGAATGAGCCATAACGAAGTTAGGTATTTTCACACGATCATTAGACGATATTGTCATATAATATTAAGTTGCGAATATTATAAACAAATGACGATACTTTTTCGACCGTTTTCGACCGTTAGTAAAATAATTAATTTTTTTGCAAGAAAATGCAAAATTACAACATGCAGGCGCCATCTTGAAGCAAATTCGTAACGAAGCAAATTCAAATTTTCTGGTCGAAATTTAGAAGGTGAAAATATAATAATAGCAGAGATAGCAGAAACTGCCTTCTAAATTTCAACATGGCGTATTAATAAAGGATTTTCGCCTCATTTAGAACCAAAATGAACACATTAATGAAAAGATGACGTGGTCTAATTCGAACCTAGTAAGGTCTGTTAACTGTAACAATGCAAAATGTGAATCAACTTGGAAAAGAGGTTTTGCCCCCCTGAAAGTGTGATCAATTGCCCACATTTCCCTCCCACACTTTTTTCGGCATATCCTATAAAATTATATAAAACCGCTCTTAAACAAAAATAAACAAGGTTGTTCCAATTTGGATCATTTCTTTTTTATCGTTTTTGCAATAAAGGTAAAAGCAGAGGTATTCTAATTTGCTTTTTATTTAATTTTACTGCATTATAGTGCGATATAAACAAAATTAATAAAGTGTTAATCAATCGGAATCAAAGCCAGATTCAAAGTATTGAACTTTCTGTTTTTGTGAGCAGTTTCCGGATCCTGTTGGCAAACAATACTGCACGACGCAATTAGCCAACCCAGTGGCGAATATTGCGTTACCTTTGGTAGTGTTAAAAAATGCTGTTTATCCAGTATTGACCACGAATATTTTATTCCACAACACGAAGGTATAAAAATCTTATCAACGATGTTGAACTAAATCGAAGCGTTTAGCGAAGCTGTCGAAAAATCATATTGCGGCATTCCGAAATTTACAAACTTCAAACATATTTTGACGCAATATATTTTAAAACATTTATCAAATTTCAGTACAATATTAAAATTTTATCAGTTGTGATGATGTAAACATCGGGATATAAATGCTAATAATTATTATCATACGGTGGGCGTAGTGTTTCGGTCTCGTCTCGTGAGACGATATTTAAGTAGTCTCGGTCTCGGTCTCGGAGTTGAAAATATCGTCTCGGTATCGTTTCCTTTGGTATCGATATCGGTCCGAGTTGCAAATATGGATTTCCATCATAGTATCCTTGATGCCTATAAAGTATTAATCCTTCTGCGTACAATATTACTATTAAGGTACTATTAGTTTGATCGTTTGGTGTCGTAATTTTTTTTATTTATCAAAATTATTGTATAAAATTGCAAAAATTATTAATTAAATCACAAAAATTAAATTTAGGGATCCGACATGGCAATTTGAAGTATAATATTGAATCATAATACTATGAATATTCATAATTCTGGTAATACAAGGTGAACATTGATATAAATGTTCAAATTTCGTTGATTGCTGAATACAAACCCGATTAATTCTAAATTAAAGATGTCAATAGCGAGCTCAATTATGTTAAGCATTATATTGATAATTCCTATGTTCTTGACTTGAAAAATAATATTCGAAGCATCAGAATGGAATGTCAAATTATGAAATTTTGAAAATTTGAAAATGAAGGGTTGAATATGATGGTTTTTAAAGCAATTTTTTAAGTATTATTCTGCTAAATTATAATAATTCGACTTGAACATTTAATATCCGACGTTTTTCTCGTCGCTATATCTCTGAATTTCAAAATTTAATATAGTCGCATCCGACTAGATTTCCGAGTTACGAACCCTAATAACTTTGTAAAATAAGATTTTATGTAACTAGTACTTTTTTCGCAATTTGTCAGTCCTATTTAGGTACAAATTTTAAAATATTATATAATTTGATATTTTTATTTCGTTACACTGTTTCGGAAAAAAAAGATATTATATTTTTTCCAAATATGCTATAATTCTATAGTCCAGTTTTTTAAGCAATTGGACATTTTAATTGATGCCATGTTCACAATCGAGCGAAACACCTGACAATTTTAAGCTTAAGAGAATCCTTGCTAAATACGAATAGAATTTTAAAAAATAGTGATTGTAAATATATAATAGTGATTTTGTGATGTGTAACTTTGACGTCGATATTTAAAAAAATTCGGATTTTTTTTTTAGAAAGTAAGTCGAAAAGTGCCGAGACTCTCGGATTTCGTGTATGTAAATCTCGGTATCGTCGAGACCTCCACGAAGTGATATCGATCTCGGTCTCGGTCTCGACCGAAACACTAGGTGGGCGTAAAGTGTGACTTTGACATCTATTGGACCTTGCGTGAATCATTGGGCAAGGAAAGTTACAACCGGCGAAGGTTGACAAGAGAATCCCGAGAACCATCCTGAATGCCGACCGAGGTAACTTTACTCCCTAGGGTCCACTTTGCGCCTGGTAGGCGTGAAAATCAACTTTACGCCCGCAAAAAGAGGCGTACAAACGTACTTTACGCTACTATGATGAAAATATATTTTCATCACACTGGGACGAAAGCAGCAAAAACCCGCAAGCGGGAGAAAAGTTACTTCTTTTCCTCCCTGTCATGAAGAAAAATCGTATACTTCCCTCGGGAAGTAAAAAAGAATGTCTCAGACTGCGTGTAATTTTTACCCGAGGTGAAGCCGAGGGTGAATAACATGTAGTCTGAGGCATTCTTTATTTTACCTCCCTCGTTGAGTAATATACTATTTTTCTGATGTTTGGCATTTTCAATTTCACGCGTACGAAATGAGGAGGAAAACATACAAATTGAGTGAAAATAAAGCAAAAATATCAGTTGAGGTTCCTTTTCCAAATTGATTCACATTTTGCATTGTTACAGTTAACATCGGTCAGTCTGTAAAACAGTTAATGTTGTGACTCGCCCTTTGGCATTTTTGTACTATGTTTATGTTTGTATACTGATTTGTAATTGCCAATAAAAACGTTATTATTTATTATTATTATTATTATATGCTTATTTATTGTTCCGTACTTTGACCCATACCGAAAGTAATTTAAATGATAAATATGGTAGTTTTAATTATACATTAACACAATTATAAATTAATTATAAATTGCGCGTGAAAGGGGGTCCGAATTAGACCAATGCCGATTTCACACCTTTCATTCGGGTTGGCCAGAAATAGTAAAGGTGCTCACAAAAAGTACGAATATCATCTGAAAGATATTATCCAGTAGAGTACTAACCACTATGTTTCACGCCGAGTAATTTGTTATTGTCACTAACAAAAATCTTAAAATTCTAAATGTAAATTTTACGTTGTAGCACTACAAAACTAAAAGTCTGTCCGTCGACATACGTGATGACTGAGAATCGCCAAATTCTGTGTGTTATAACAAAACACTTTCACAACCATATTAATAACAATACCGACCTTACGCACTATCGCTTAAAAACAATAGGCTGCCCGAATTGGACCACTTCCCCCTACACAATATATAATATATACTTAACCCTACATAATTTTCCGTTGTGATAAAAAAAGAATCGAAAATGAGCGCCGGAAAAAATGTTCGCAATTACCTTGTGCATCAGGTGTGAATAGATGCTCAAAAATGCCTAGAATCGAATTTATTACCCCTTTGACCTTTAATATCCCAAAAATTAGGGCCAATTGGATATACTTTGGATTCTGGAGCAAAAATCAGAATCGACTCTTATTTATAGGGCAAAATCATGAAATTCTTAAATTTTTATTGGTCTGTGTAAACATTTTAAGTACATAATTTATTTAGATTTAATCTATGTATACACAAATTATTACCATCTCCGGCTTTTTTGCACTTGTGGGCAGACGTTGTGCCGTTGAAGCGACATCTTTGGGTTGCACGGTCTATCAGTAGAGCAGTTGTATGAAAAATGGAGTAAACTTGACATTTTTGCACGATATTAGGTAAATGACCTCATAATAATTGTTTGGTTTTTATTTATTACTTATATTACAAAAAAAAACCTCCAAATTATTAACCCTTGTTTGTTTTTTTTTTTGTTCCTCTCTTCCTCTAATTTGTATGAACCCATTAAGGACGGGAGACGCACATATTTGATTTTCGACCTTCATTCTCAACAGGAAATAAGATTAATATTGATTTGAAAGTGACCAACCCTACCATTTACGAGTATGCTCTTTGGATTGGCGTGGTCAAAACTGAATTTAAATTGCTTTAAAAACCAATATGGCGCATTAAAAAAAAAAAAAAAATATCGTGTTTCGTTTTTTGTAATTTTTTTTTGTATCAATAATGTTGCCGTATCGATGCCTTTCTGCAACCAAAATTGCACAAAATATATGAACTTCAACTAGTAATTTTTTTGTTTTGCCCCGAATCAACCTAACCTCTTCAAAACGTCAATATCTCGAAAAAATAAACCTTATTCTATTAATTATGAACATTATTGATGAAATTCGCATCTCTAGTGGTATTATTTTCCCTAAAACGGAGGTTTTCGAAGTTGCTGATCAGCAATTTAAGGTTAGATTTTTTAAATTCAAGATGGCGGATCCAATATGGTGGACTGAAATTCAATAAAATGCTTCAAAATCGCGATAAAAGGCGTATACGGGGGTTTTTGGGGTTGTGCATCACGAATTTGCGGCTACATTTTTAAAATTCAAGATGGTGGATCCGATATGGCCGACCATATTACATGAAATATTTCAAATAATTGGTTGCTTCCGTCCGTTAGCCATTTCCCAACTCAAACCACGTAGAGGTGGACGGCAAGAGTCTTTTTTTTATTTTTGTTTATTTTTATAAACCGGTCGAAAAATTAAAACCTATCAAATGTATATTTAACTATTATTATTTTGTAATTAAAAATATCTTACTCGTAAATTTAAATATTATTCCTGATTCGTTAAGTTTTAACATTTTTCTACATAATAAATTCTTATCATTGGTGTTTTTCTAATACAGAGAAGGAAATATAATTTCCTTCTGAAAATTACTATGAATTTTAATTCTGTTAGTCACCCAATAGTATTTCATTATGATATGTATTAAGCATACTTTCAATGTACAGTTGTTCATAGAAACATTTATCACTTTGTTTAAAACTCTGATTTTAATTTTAATATCACTTTTATAACCAATTACAAACAAATTAAAAAGAGGTCAAAATAAAATTCCAAAATAAGTTTCCATTATTATTTTTTTTATTTATATACTTTGATAGTTTCTCATCTATGAGATAACGAAGAATAAAACTTAAAGAAAAGATCTTTTCTTAGCTCCGGGAAACCTACAATATTACAGATAAGAATGACAATTGATTTATTGACGACTACGCTTCTGCTTTCTTTGCACATCTCGTACAGATAGTCTTGAGGTTAATGAAAAGCAATAGATAATGGTGGTTCGGAGATACAGCGTCTTAATGTGTTCTTTTCATATGCAACTTCTCAAATTGAATTTAATTAGATTACTCGTCGCTTTGAAAGTCTATAAAAACATATGCATACTACTCTCGTTACACACCTCGTATCTATTAAACATTTTTGCATATCTTAGCAGTGAACAATTAACATACAATACTTTTTTTTCAATTCACTTTAAATTGATCACAAATTGTACTAGGTTCCAATTAACGATTTTTAATTTTTATTACTTATTTCAATACAAAAATTGTTAATTGTATAAGTTAATTCTTTAGTAAATCTACAATAACTTTATGCTTCAAAACTATTAATAAATGTAAACTGTTTTTTTTATATTAGTTCTTTTTATTTATTTCTTTATTCATATAATGTAAATTAACTTATTTTCTGATATTTTCATAAGTGTGTAATTATAGGCTAAACAAATGATTGTTTCAAGAATAATGGTTCAATTTGAATACAAATTTTAAATATAAATCAAGTTAAACAAAGTACAATTTGTTTCTGAACTTTGCAATAATTAGTTATCGTAATTACCTTTTAACGGCTATATAATTTCGAAAGAAGAGGCGCGAAATACAGTTAAATGATTAAATGAACTTACCTCTTCTGAAAAGATTAGAATCTTCGGTCTTTATTCATATTGCAACAAGTGTAATTGCCACAGTTTTGATTAATTAGCTAATATTTAATTAACAATTCTGATTTGTTTCAAACATAACGAATTTACAATTTTATTGGGAAAAAAAATTGTACTCATTTTTCCTTTTTCTTAAAAACCATAAAGATAGAATTCAATTATTTTAAAGTGTTTCGATACGACTTATTAATAAATAAAAAGAAGATTAATTGTGTTAATACTTAACGCAGATTCGCAAATTGGTGGATCGTAATAAGAAAAAAGTATAATAAAATTGTACTTAAATTGTGTTTTATATGAGAATCAACGAAGAAACTTATCAACGATCTATGTTCAAAATGTTGAGTTGTAATTCTTTATAAACATGACATAAAGATGTATGTTATTACAAAATTTCTGCTTCAAATATTCAGAAAGGAATCGCAGCATTACACATCACACATTTATTAGAAGTGTGCATATTTCTTTACCATCGTCTACGAAGCAGTCGTTTCAATATTTAAATAATGTAATAAGTAGTGTTAAAAAACGGTCACCATAACGAACGTTAAGACACAGTGAACAATTTACACATAAAATATATACGCGTATCCAAACATTAAAACATATTAAAATAAAAAACATAAAGAACATAAAAAACATGTAATGTTTTCAGAATGTAAAATAATAAATTAAATAAATAAATTAACAAAATTTGTACTCTAGGAAACAAATTTAATAAATTCTTTTTTTTTTCTTTTCCATAGATCTTTTAAAAGTATTTAAAGGATGATGAAATTTTCCTTTAAATTCCTCTAACACCACCCAATCACCATTAGTACTAGAAAGTACTGTTAGCAAATAAAGAATTTATAATAGGATTCAATTTTTCAATATTTGTTTGTAATTTTTCAAATATATCGAATCGTATTAAGATTTTTACATTTTTAGGTATTACTGTGACAAATATATATTGTACGACAATAATTGTATTGTCGAATATTACTAATTTGTTGTTTTCTATGTTTTAGGTTACTCGTCAATAAAACTTATTATAACAAAAACGTTGTGATCGAAGGTTCACATTGACAAACACTATACAAACCTACTTTCAATTTTTCCTGTATATTGACGGTCTTGTTTTCGTATTACGTCAGTTCCTTTTTTTGTTGACTACGAATTTATTTACAATCTAATTTTAAATCAATTAAGAAATCGCATCAAGTATATTCATATTTGGTATTGTAAGTGTGATAAAACTTTTAATGTTTAACCCATAAATAAAAAAAAATTAATCATGCCATAATATTACTTTTTTAAATATTATTGCAAAATATTATTGTGAATAATATTATTGTAAAAAATATTATTGTGAAAAATATTATTGTGAAAAATATTACTGTGAAAAATATTACAATAAAAAATATGAAACTACATAATACTAGTCTGATAAATATTAAAATGATTTAATATTATAAAAGGTTAGGTTAGGCTAGGTTTGGTTTGGTTTGGTTAGGTTAGGTTAGGTTAGGTTAGGTTAGGTTAGGTTACATAATACTAGTATGATAAAAAGGAATAGGCATGACTACCATCTTCAAAATTTCTTCTCAACCGCTTGATGAATATTTATAGAAAATTCTTATGAAGAATTTTAAAGGTTTCTCGGTGTGACGGTCTATCGAATAGAGACTACATAGTTTTTTGAAAACGTTTCGGCAACCAATGTGTGCCTTCTTCAGTTTATTATTAAATATGTGAAAAACATAAAAAGTTTTGCCTTATAGTTGTAAATGGCAGCTAATCTGGTGCAAAAAATTGGTGATTGTTAGATGGATAAATGTTGCGAGAGTTCAAGATACATATGATGACGAGGTGCTTGTTGGAAAATTGCACAATTTTGAAAAAGAAAATTGCAAAATTATCCACTAATTTTACTCATTTTTGCACATGAATTGTGCGAAAGGTTAAGACTGCTGAAGTAAATATTCGTTGAGCATTTTCTGTGATAAATATTGAAATGATTTAATATTATAAAAGGTTAGGTTAGGCTAGGTTAGGTTTGGTTTGGTTAGGTTTGGTCAGGTTAGGTTAGGTTAGGTTACATAATACTAGTGTGATAAATATTGAAATGATTTAATATTATAAAAGATTAGTTTAGTGTAGGTTTGGTTTGGTTGTTAGGTTAGGTCAGGTCAGGTCATAATTATGATGAACGTTTACGAGAATTAGTCCAATCATGGTGCGACGATTGCGATATAATTGAATACTTACGAGGCATTGCTCATAATGTAAAATGATATGTACAATATTAAATTTATTTTCAATAAACTATTTCTAATCGTACAATATCTGTTCTTAATGTCTCCAAAGTAATGTATGCAAGAATTTAAATACTCTTTACAATAATATTTAAAAAAATAATATTATTAACAGTAATATTTTGTACAATAATATTATTCACAATAATATTTTTTGCCATAATATTATATTTTTTTAATATTATGGCATGTAATCTAAATAAATAAAGATTTTACAGTAATATTTCTAACGATTTTGAGTATTGTATTAACGTTAATTTTCTTCTTTTCCGTTTGTTTCGTAAGTGAAAGGATATTTGTTTCTTATTATATTAATGTTATTTATTAACCCCTTGACAGTGACGACGGGTATACCCAACCAAATTTCAGAAACTTTGTTATTTTTTCCTATGAATTCCAGTAAATATAAAAAAAAACTGCAAGAGATATTTTTTCTTCAGAATTTTGCGCAGAATACCATAGTATTTTTGTATCTGTGACAATTTTAAATACATTGCTGCTATAGCCGTTGGTCACTTACATTTCTGCGGCTATAGCCGTCATACACTGTCAAGGGGTTAAGGGATTCTCTGTTCGACGCTTAGTTCAGTTAAATAAATTAATAAATTAAGAACCACTTATTTACCTCACCGTCTCCATCATAATACGCCAGGTACCGATGCGAGAGTACGAACCATCGTTGTTTATAATTGACAGGGGTGAAACGTTTTTTATTTTGTGAACGTTTCACCATGAAACCCTGCTTCACGACGTCCTTACTCTTCGGCTCGAGTTTTCCATCTTTTCCTGCCATCCCTGGGAGGAAGCAGGATACACAGCCTGGAAAGAGCAATCGCCGATTAAAATCACTGAACTAATTTCTCGTTTGACAGCCAATACATTCATAGTTTTAACCATTCATTTCGTGCACGTTTTAATGTATGTTGTCAAACGCTAAAAAGGAAATCACATAGTCAGACAGGATGAGTGTTATCATATCGTGTGTCATTCCTGATTACCACTATTAGAAACTACTCACTTTATAAATTGAGACGAATGTGTAGAAATATCAAAACGATTAATATTTTAACATTTTGGAGTAAAAAATTTAATCATGAAATTAAAAGTGGAGAGTATTAATTCGAATTTTCAATACATTTAAAACTTGACATTTGAAAAACAAAACAGAAAATCTTACAGTATTTACGATAGGTGAATAATTTCGAATATAAATTTACAAAACAAAATTATCCTTTTTTTTAACAGTTTTAATTTAGAATTATTGATTTGTAATATAGGTAGTAAATATTTACCACTAACTCGAGTAGAAGATGCATAGACGAAACTATATTTGTTAGTTGAATTTTATCGAGTGTTAAACTAAAAACATTGGAAGTTCATCGAACTATAAGGTGGTAACATAAAATTTGAGAGGGAACGAAGGGTAATGTGATGGTACGGTAACTAAAAAATCTTTGAGGGAATTTCGATGGGGAAAAAGTTTGTTGGTTCGAAATGGAGCTTGACGACGAGGGAGGTATTTTTTTGTTAGGAATCGAGTATTTTCGTCGAGGACACACGCTGGAGAATGCCGATAAGGAGAGAAAGGGGAAAAGAGAGAAAAGGAGTGCGAGAGGAGGATGAGAGATGATGAGATGGGACGCGAGAGAGGAAACAAGGGGAAGGCGTCCGAATTCGTAAGAAATTCTAATTTCGGAATTTCCTTACCATTTACCATGCAAGAAGGTTGCGATCTTCTAAGCGGCCGCCGCGACGTCGAGGTCGAGGGAGATCGGCGAAGACATGACCGGACCGGAGCAAAGCGGACCGGCACGAGTCACGGTCACGGTAGCGCGAGGTGAGGCGCGAGGCGAGGGACCGGACTCGATCCCCAATGGTCGACACGCATATATGTATATACGAACGCGCGCTTATTACGATGATCTGTCAGTCAAACCGGTCAAAATACCGCGGTCGGTAATTCCAGTGTCGATCTATAACCCCCAAGTTTTCCCGCTTTTACCAAAACTACCGGTATCTTCGGGAACCACATTGTTAGTTACCATTCGCGACCGATCTCTCCTACCCTTCAGTAATCGTTGAGTGATCATCTGAAGTCCATTTCTGAAACTCGGATTAAAATCTCGCGGTCGGTAATTGCAGTGGCGATCCTGAATATAACCGCCAAGTCTTCAAAAATTCCCGCTTTTACCAAAACTATAACCGGTATCTTCGGGAACCACATTGTTACCCAGCAATCGAATTTGGATAGAGTTGTATAGATTTGGATTCTATTATTAAATTCTGAATCCATACTTTGGTCAACGGTGAATCCATTTTAATACGTAAATACAATTATATTCGTTCATACGAATAAAAAGGTTACTTTCTCAATTCATATTAATCCAAAAATAGTTTCCTTTTTAAAAATTAAATCTTAAATACATCCGCATTCAACATTACGGATTCAAAACTATCTAGGTGTATTCATTTCAATCCAAAAAAAGTTGTATTTCAAAAACCAAACTTTGAATAAATCCGTATTCAACATTACGAATTCAAAACTATCCAAGTGTATCCATTTCAATCCAAAAAAACTTCCTATTTAAAAATGAAACATTGAATGCATCCGTATTCAACATTACGGATTCAAAAGTAGCCAAGTGTATTGATTTCAATCCAAAAAAAGTTTTCTATCAAAAACGAAACTTTGAATACATCTATATTCAACATTACGGATTCAAAATTACCTAAGCGTATTCATTTCACTGCAAGAAAAGTTTTATTTCAAAAACGAAACTTTGTATACTCCATATTCAATATTACGGACTCAAAACTATTTTGGTATTGGTAACGGTATTATCTTCATCAGGTTCGGGGTGAACCTCAGAAATCAGCACACTTAGCTGTTTGCCTTTGTATGCTATTCAGGGTTCCGTTGGATATCCAACTGCTTTGCAGAATCTCAAAAGTTGTCCGAGATTCCGCTCCCTGACTTCCTCCTTGCTCACAAATGAAGAGTCCAGGTATCTCCTTCGAGCCTCCATCAGTGCAGGGCACTCGCATAGGAAGTGAATGGATGATTCCTCCTTGTTTTCATCACATCTAGTGCACATCGGTGAAGGTTTCCTTCCTGACTGTGCTTGTTTAAATTTCCATGTCCGGTTAGGATTTCGATGGAGATTCTTATTTCTGTTGTCTAATTCGATCAGTTTTTCAACCCATCGGTCCGCCTGCAGCTCTCCTGCGAGGCTTTTGGTTGTGCTGCATTTTTTGCTTTTGATCCACTCTCTAACCTGTTGGGATTTCATTTGTCTCTCCAGTAGGTTGAGTCCTTCTTGAAATGGCAGTGCCACCCTCCTAGTCAAGTCAGTTCCATTAACTATTCCCGACTTGGCAAAGGTGTCCGCTCTTTCATTTCCTTTCCAATCCATATGGCCAGGTATCCAGGTCAGGTTGAGTTTGTTTCTTGTAGCCAGGTTACGTAGGCAGGTCTTTGTATCTCTGACTAAAGCTGATTTGACGACTGGATTGTCTAACGCTCTCAATGCGGCTTGGCTATCCGAGCATATCCATATCGTTTTATTTGTCACTTCTTTCTCCGTAAGGGTCTCGGCACACTTGAGGATTGCCGCTACCTCTCCTTGGAAAACAGTGTTAAATTTGTTGAGCTTGAGGGAAAAGTTCTCTCGCAGCTTCGGTCCGCAGTATCCTGCGCCTACACCCTGGTTGGTTTTGGACCCATCTGTGAACCAGATGATGCTATTCCTGGGTATTGTTGATTTATTTTTCCAGTCCTCCCTACTGGGGAAGCAAACCTTAAAGTTGTTTTCCCCAGTGTGGTGTATCTGGATCTTATCTTGTGGTTGGTACCACATGTCTCTCAGATTTCCTCGAAAAAGATTGTTGAACCAATCTTGCTTACCTGTCGAGCTTCCCAAGCACTTGAGTCTATACACGGTTCTCATGGCTTCGCATTTTACTGCCTGAGCCATGGACGGTACGCCCAAAAGGGACCTCATTGCGGCTATGGGTGTACTCTTCCTTACTGAGCAAATTCCCCTGAGGAACATAGCCTGTACCCTGTTCAATTTTTGTTGAACTTGGGTCTTTTCTGTTCTCTGTCACCAAATTGGCGAGGCATAGGTAATCCTTGGTAACACAATCTATTGGTAGATCCAGAGCAGCTGTTTCGGTCCTAGACCCCAACTGTTACCAAGAGCTCTCCTACAACGCCAGAAAGTAGCAATTGCTTTGACATTTGTTTTCCAGGTGACCATTCCAGTTTAAAACTATACCACTCAAAACTATACAAGTGTATTCATTTCAATAGATTACTTTTTCTGAAATTCAATCCGGCAAATTACGCTTCCGATTGTATTCGTAATTGTGTTCGTAAAATTGAATACAGATGGATTACTTTTTCTGAAATTTAATCCGGCAAATTACGCTTCCGATTGTATTCTTCGGAATTCAATCTATTTGAATACATATTTACGGAATCAAAGTATCAATTCAAAATGAATTGAAATTTTCAATCCAATCCTATTCAATCTCGATTGCTGGGTAAGTTACAATTCGCGCCGGTTATCTTCGATAACACACACTGTAAAAAGACCAATGTGAAATTACTAGGGCATTGTAAAATCACACTACAGTTTTACTGACACTCAGTAATAATTCTTGTTTTGGAAGAGATAAAAATACGATTCCATTGATTATTTCACTATTGCAGTTGAAATTGAACAATTCATCATATTAATTTTACTATAAAATTGTAAAATTGTCTCTTCAAAGTGGGTCCTATTGGTTACCTACTCAGAAAGGTGTAATTTTACTAATTTTTGAATTACTATTTCGTGCAAAATCGCGCTGGCGGTTGTGAAAATACTTTGCGGTTATGTGCTAAATCTGTACGCGCAGCCGTGTCCCTCACTGACCCTTCATGAACTTGACGACAATATCACGTCACATGTATCCAAAAATACAGAAATTGGCGGAATTTTGACCACTTTGACACAGTCTGCATTATATGTCCATAAAATAGAAAGTCTTAGACGAAAGGTAGGTTACAATAGATGTACGACATCATCTCATTCGGTCATATATGTATACATATATGCATCTTATCTGAGGAGGTTATGTTTGTTTACTTTTGTATTCATCAGGAAATGTAGTAACTTTTCAGACTTTTTGTGTAAAATGTACACAATAATTCGAAATGATACCTAAAAGAAATGTTACTATATAATTGTTTTTAAGCTACATCACATCTTTATCATTATTATAATAGGTATCAGAGTATTTCACCAACACTTCACCATTGAAATGGTTAAAAATTTTTATTAAATATATATAAGACAATCAAATGAAACGGTTTAATTTGATTTCCGGGGTATTCAATTGTGCTTGATGTTGAAATCCTTTTTTTATTCCCTACACCATTATTTGTTATTTTAAAAAATGTATACTTGCAGAATATATGTTTTTAAATTTGTGACTATCTATCAATATAATCAGCATCAAAAAGTACACTGTAAAAAAAAATCGTGTAAAATTACAATTGAGAATGGACTAAAAAATGACCCACTTTCAACGCAGTGAATTTACAATGTGGAACACAGTAGCTTTCCCTAAATCTTGTAATATATTACTCGTTTGTAAAATTACCACATCCAACGTAGGCTCGAAAAATTACCTACGTTTGACGTAGTAAAAGTACAACAGTCTAGTATTTTCCCTATGCTCGACGACGTCGTAAATTTACAATGCGGCGGTAAACCTCTAACCTCACTTCGGTAAAATTTCAACGCTCAGCGTAGTGTTATTACCAAATTTCCATGATTGAAAATTACCATTGCATTGTAAATTTCATTTTCATTTTTTACAGTGTACATGCAAAACTTGAAAATGCAAACATACAATGCGTATATGTAAAATGTAATGTTACGTGTAAAAATTATGAGAGTTTTAGAAAACATATTTTCAATATAATATATAACAATTGTTTATATCGATATTGTGTTCACAAAACTACAAATTCAAAAGATATGAAGCGACATTACGAACAACATAAAATAAATTCAATTTCTTATTAAGTAATGTACAAATACTTAAAAGTATTAAAACTACCATTAAAATGTTTTGTATGAAATATTTAATAAAAAAAGGCTTTAATAAATTTATAAAAACATACTTTTCTATTGTTCCTTTACGTAAGGATTACCAGTTTCCCGCGAATCATTCACGAAAGATGTAAACAGCATTAGGTTGGTAGCTGTAGATCTACCCTTAACAAATCCACGTTAAGCAGAGAGCAAACAATATTATAAAAAATATCATAAAGATAATCGATAATAATGGTATCAAACAATTTCGGAATTGTGCTTATGATTGATATAGGTCTGTAAGTAAGAGTTATTGAACAATAATAAAATAGGATCTATAAGGGTAAATACACACTTTTTTATCAGAATTGGTGGTACCGAGTCTGGACCATACAAGAACCCAGATTCAAGGTTACTCGATATCGAACGAAATAAAAATAAAGTTTGTATTTTTTAATTTTCAGACTTTTGCTTGTAGTTAATTACGGTTGCGATATATTCAAAATTGATTTATTCAGTAAAAGTTTTAGAGAATAAAGAAACGAACAAATTGCTTCTTTACTCATTTTATTTAATTGAAAACTACTCCTTGTAGAGCGCGCTAAAGTCATACACTTTTGTGCGTGAAAATTATATTTAATGTAGGTCTAGCAAAACGTCTATATATTCCTTAATTAGCAAAAAACTACAATTTTTAGAATCAGTCACTTCATTGTTTTACTTTTTTCGATATCTCCAAAACTGTGGATCCTATGTTAAAATGTAACTAAATAGTATATTACGTATCTAGGGCGGAAACGAAGTCATTGCATCGCAGGTGAGGAGGGAGAGGGGGGATAACAACACTATTTTTTGTCACACCTGTATGGAAATTCGCTGACGTTTATTTAATTCAATTATTATGTTTAATTTGTCGTCCTGCGTAAAAATAAAAAAGACTTTAGAAGATCTAACATTCTCCAAAAAGATCTTTCTTAAAAATGTCACTATTCAAGATGTATTTGAGAACTTTTTAAGACTTCAAACTACTAGTTTATCAAAATCTTTTTGAGATCTTTATGAGAACTTTAAGAAAAATTTGTACTATTTTTTGAGATCTTTTTAAGACTTTCTTTTCACAGCATGATTTTACAAAAACATAATTTTATTAATCTTATCGAGATCTTTTTGAGATCTTTTCAAGATCATTTTTTAAATTTTTCGGATATGAAAAAAATGTTTGTAATAAAATGCTGAATTCTCTTATTTTTTGCCAAAATTAATTATCGAAGATGATTTTTAAGGTGATTACCCAGTTTACTTGCTTTCTGGTCTGCTTTCTACTCTCTAATTTCCTAATAATGAAGATGGAATAAATACATTATACTTTTCTTAAGATATCTGTAGTAAACTTCATTATTTGTAATACGCAGTATTGCAGAAATTATTATGTGCATAGGTAAAAGAAAATGTATTAATTTTTGTCTAAGACCATAATTTGTAAAATTGTACGTTTTCCATGCTTTCTGAAAGATGACAAATTTTCATTTCTCTGTCTTCATTGTATAAAACATTGTCAGCGCATAGAAAAACAACTCTGGAAATCTCTCGTCTTCGATTCGTGTTGTAAATATTGAATATTCGTAATATGAAACTTTCTGTCTTCATGACATGAATCGCTTGTATTAACGCCTACTATGTGTTTATTTCTCATCTTCGACTCGTAAATATTGACCCCATATTATAAAGTGAAGTTTTAGAAATCAGACCGAAAAGTAAGTAAAAAAGGTAATTACTTTAAAATTCATCTTCAATAATTAATTTTGGTAAAAAATACTAGAATTCAGCATTTTATTGCAAATATTTTTCTTCATATCCGAAAAAGATAAAAAAAAAGATCTTAAAATATCTTGAAAAGATCTGGATAAAAATAATAAAATTATGTTTTTGTAAAATCATGCTGTGAAAAGAAAGTCTTAAAAAGATCTCAAAAAAATAGTGCAAATTTTTCTTAAAGATCTCATAAAGATCTCAACAAGATTTTGATAAACTAGTTTTGAAAAGTCTTAAAAAGCTCTCAAATAGATCTTGAATAGTGACATTTTTAAGAAAGATCTTTTTGAGATCTTCTAAAGTCTTTTTTATTTTTACGCGGGGTGAAGGTCATTCTGGATTCTCATATGATTCTTATCTGGATCTTAGCCACAATTTTTCGCAGCCGATTCTATAATCTCACGTCCTTCTCACGAGAGTCTCATTAGAATCTTACTTACAATTTTTCGCATCCGATTCTAGAATCTCATAAAATTCCGGTGCCTTTCTGACGAGTGCTTTACTAGATTCTCATCACAACCCTAGCTACAATTTTTCGGAGCCGATTCTAAAATCTCGTGTCCTACTCACGAAAGTCTTATTAAGATTGTCATATGATACTCACGAGAACCCTACCTAACATTTTTCGCATCCTATTCTATAATTTTACTTCCTTTTCGCGAGAGTCACACTATATTCTCATGTCGTTCTCACTAAATTCTGATGTCCATCTCACAATAATCTTTTAAAGTAATTGAATTAATCACACGTACGATATCCCATTAAACTTGAAACATTCGTTATCGATTTTCACGTTACTATAAAACATTAACAAATGTTTTTCGACGCCTCGACGTGTAATGACGTCATCATCAACACTAATGACAATCAACCGAAACACTTTTATAATATAATAAGAAACAATAAAATACATTAAAAATGATAACAAATTATAAAATACCTGGATCAGAATCGTTGGACATTGTAAATTACTTTTACAATGACCTGTCAAAATTTTCGTGGAGTAACGTTATTCGTTCTAACATTATTGATACATTGAATCACCGATATTAACATCCCACTAGGTGTACTAAAGCGCAGTACTAACATATACATTCATTCTAAAATGTAAACAATCATATAACGATAAAGATATAACATACCAGCGATACGAAGGAACGAAAACCGTAATTAGACCCAATTACTACGATTTCCATTCGTTGAGAACGTGCCTATAACACGTATATAAATTTTGCGTATCCTCCATATCTGTTGAGTGAATTATGTTGTGGAGGTAGGTGACCCATTTTTGATATTAATCTTTTATTTCGGTCGGGTTCTTTATCCAGGATCTTTACATCTCGCCAATTAAAATTATATCCATACTGGAATAGATGTTCCGAGAATACATTATTTTATGATGTTGATCTTAAATTGTTCCTATGCTCCAAAATGCGAGTATCTATTTGCCTCTCTTTGATTAATACAAAGAAAATGAATATCTCTAATATCGTCAATATCATCAAAGACGCAGAGATTGCTCTACGTAATATTCTGACTAGTAATATTATGAATTACAAATATAAAAAAGTGTTACTTTTGAAAATAGGTAGTTTACAGAGAAATTGGCTGTTACAAACTCTTTCGTAAAAAACAAACCTGATAACATTTTTACATCTGCGGATAAGGGTAATATTACAGTGGTAATTGATAAAAATATTTATGCTAGCAAAAAACTTGATGACAAATTAACATACCGTAAACTTTATAAAAAGCTGTCGAAATCACTACAAGATTGTACAAAAACTATTATACGAAATGGAATTCTCTAGATTATTTCAATAAAAAATTTTCTAAATTCAACCTTTTTTGTAGAGTACAAAATTTTCTTCAAAAAAAAAGTATGTGAGAGCCCTCGTCTAAAGTTAATACGTAACCCAAAGTATTCTCTAACGTAAAAAAGATATACAATAACTTCCAACGTTGATCGTGGCGTAGCTATTTATTTATTATTTATTATTCGATGAAAATTTTGTGCTCTTTCAGATGGCGTTATTAAAATTGATGAAAAAATTGAAATAAAAAAGTTACAGAGGATTTAATGATGAAAAATCTACATTTTTGTGTGATATTTTGGACTTTAACGCGTTTTTCACCCCGATAAATTACTGAAATGTATCCAAGAGCTAGAAATTATCATTATGTGTATCATAAACTTCAAAATGAACCTAATCCGATATCCATATTCAATATGGTGCCTTAAAAAATGCAGGCTGAGTCCTGAAAATCAAAATACTGCGCATAGACCATTTTGTACCATTATATGTCCATTGAAAAACGGTACAAATCTTTATAAATGTTGATTTCCTGAATTCGAAATTGTTAGGTATATTTTTATAAATGTTTTAAATGAATTGTTATTAACAATTTATTAATTTTAATTGGTACATATTTCGAAAAGTTGAGTTCTTTAAAATTCAACAAAAAGGTTATTAGTATCGTTTGTACCACATTTTTTCATATTAATTGAGATATGAGCCGTTAATCCTTTCATCCATCTACAACTTTTCATGAAAATTAGAGCGAATTAAACGAACATCGCTATTTTTTATGTAATATTTAACTTTCTTTCAAATGGCATTATTAAGGCAGAACACTCGCTGAAAAGCAGTCACTGAGAAAAAAATGATACTGCATTGTATTCCAAAAGTTTCAACTCTTTTCGTCAACACTTTTCAGTTACAGCGTATTTCACGTAAAACAAATTGAATTGCAGAAAAATCATTTGTTTACACATTCGTTTAAATGCTTGAATTAATACAAAAATGTTTTTCTTCTCACCACGATGGAAAATCTGTAAAAATGAATGTAACTTTGTGGCAGGAATACAAGTATTGGAACGAATGTTTAATAAATGGTAATCTGATTTCTTTGAATTTTTACTATTTCCACTCTGGTTAACGCATTCAGATCGGTATTTTTGCTTTTATCTGTTACTTTAGTGATGAAAGAACATACAAAAGTTACAAATAAGACATAATTATTTATTATTTAGGCGATATAAATAAACAAATATAAAACAATCATGTTTTTTTGGAAAAATTGACGATGTTTTTAAAGCTAATAACTCGAAATATAGTATGGCAATGTTTTTGAGGTCGCTGATTGCGGATCCGATATTAGATTTACGAAATTAAAAATGGCGGATCCAATATGGCCGACACAAGTGGTAGTAATGCCTCCAATTGTACAAGATTTGTTACACGGGGGTTTTCCGGGTCGCTGATTATGAATCTGGCGTTAATTTTACCAAATTCAAAATGGCAGATCCAATTCGCTCTTCGGCTCGGACCGTAACCCTTCACATTCGTAGAATGAACTTTTACGTACTAATTTCATAATATACTATTAAAACATTTATAAAAATGTACCTAACAATTTTGAATTCAGGAAATCAACATTTAAAAAGTTTTGTACCATTTCTCAATGGACACAAAATTGTACAAAATGGTCTATCAGCAGTAAAATTTATGCACGTAATCCTGAACCAATTCTAGTGGCTTGTAATGATAATTTGTTATTTTAATCATTTATAAATTTAGATTTTATGATTTAATGTTTTCTTTCAACAAATGTTTTATCGACACAAGTGTCTAGCTCTAAAACTTGCTCTGGATCAAAGTTTTTCTGTCAACAAAAGAATTTAAATTTAATGTTTTCTTTCAACAAGAGTTTTACTATCAACAAAAGATTATAGCTCTAAAATTTGCTTTCGATCAAATCTTTACTATCAACAAAAGATTTTAGATTTAATGTTTTCTTTTGACAAAAGATTATAGCTCTAAAAACCTGTAAAATATTTAAATACATCTTACAATGAATTTTAGTTTAGTTTAGTTTAGTTTATTATTAATGACACAGGATTATAAATCCCTTAAGTCAACCATCAAATCGTTACAAAGTGCTTACAATAATATGTATATACATGGCTAAATTGTTGCATCTAATTCCAATGAGTAATATCTCCATATGTGCCGCTTAATTTTGTATTGAATAATATATATGGTATTTTAATAACACTCCGCAGGTACCTTAGTTAACTAAAAAATACTTAAAATTATAACATCGCGCCTATATAATAATAATTAAACATTTACGGGTAGATCATATTACACAGATTAAGAATAAATTTTAATATATTTTTTATAATATATTATATAATATTTTTGTATATATTCTTTATATTTTTATATATATTTATTATATATTATATTATATATTTTACAATATATTTCTCTGTTTTACATTTAAAAACAAAATAAAACTAAAATATGTAAAATTTTAATGTAAAAATTAATTTTACTACACCAGTGGTTTTTCCCCTCATATTGTACATTTACCATGTACAGCATGGGCTCGATTTTTACCCACTTATAGCGTCGGAAAAACGCATCGCGTTGTAAATTTACCACCTTCAGTATAGGGGAATTTACAAATCGTTCTGAAATTCCTAACCTCCCATAGGAAATTTACAACGTTAAATTTTAACGTGGGAATATCACCATATTTTTAGGCATGAAAATCACAACAAAATTGTAAATTTCATTGTACGCTTATTTATTTACCTTGAAAAAGAATTATATAAGTATTCTTATATAAAATTCTATTAATTTTACTATAATATAACAAAAGATACATTGAACTATATATTTTTAACAAATAATAATATAATAATATGTTGATGTATTAATTCTCTTAATATTAAATAAAATGAACATAACCCAAAATTAATTTGATTTAGTTACTTTTATTATTGTTAAAAATTTACTTACTCAATTAGTAACTGACTTTCACTATTATTCTAGGAGTTATTAACTAATTTAGATTATAGAGTATGCGAATCATTTTATTTAATATATATAATTCTTCACGCACGGTGAAGAATGGGGATCATTCCCAATAAGCAAAAAGACATTTTCAAATATTAAAAAAGAATACTTCTTGAATGCTTTTATAAACGAAGAATTCGACAAGAATTCTTTGTGAATACTTAAAAATATAACGAATGTCCGCGATAGTTATTAAATTAAAAGTTGTATAAGAATTCTTTTTTTTTAAAAAAATTTAGCAACAATTTTTTAAATTGGTTTTTAAAGTGGTTTAGACATTCAAAATTGCAAAATTTTCAAAATTTAAGCCATTTTATACATTTTTTAAATGTTCAACATTTCAAATTTTCGAAATTTCCATGAATTAAAATGTATCTCCATTTGAACATTTGATTCTAGCTCAGATTATACTGAGAACTTATCTACTATATAATTTTATATGCCGTAATTTATAATTAACATGCATGGATTTGTTATAAAAGAATTCTTTTTTATTACTTTTTATATGCTATAAGTATAATGTTATGCGGACATCCAAGAAGTCATAAAGTAATCTTTTTTTCAAATTGTTGCTTATTGGGTTGACATGTATTTTTTTTTCGACTGGAATCTTGCAATTATTTCGTTTCCATTTTTTTTCTCCTCTGTCTGAAAATACATATTTTCTTCCATGATTATTATTTGATATTTAAATGATATGGAAAGTATTAATAACCTCGAGTTAATAGTAAACTACCCAGTAAATGAAAAAGTATACGGAATCGATATTTTGCGTTGTTTCTTTCTATAGAACTATAGTGGCATATTGATTATTCGAGATTCTTATTCGAATTTATACTATTTTATATGACATGTAATACCAGAATTGAATTCATTCGATCTTATACGTATTTAACGCATTCCAAAAATTGATTTGTTACGCCTTAGAATAGCTTTAAATTCTGTTAATTTAATCGAAGAATTGATTATATCGTTTTCCGGATTTCATAATGTTCTGTTTTCTAGTTTTGAGTTTAAATCATTCGATAATCCAAAATAATCGTTTCTTTGAGGTTATGTGCGTTTATGTATCGCGTATAATATCGGATACACTCGCATTCGTAACTGAAAGAGTGGGAAAGAAACACTTATTTCGTATTATGTAAATCGTACACAGATTTTTCGTATACTTTTTAGTTTGTTGGGTAAACTTGAAAACCTACATATTTACATTGAGCACCATATGAGTCGTGTACATATTAGTTCAAGCTCGAACACCAGGTGCGCCACTTTAGCTGTTTGAATCGCCAATACAAAAAGAAAGCATTTTTAATTTTAAGAATTCGAATTTTAAATTTTCAAATGTTAAAATCGATAGGTCGATTGTATCGAACTGCATCGACTGCATCTTACTAATCGAACCTTACTGTTCAACTTTCCAAAATGGCCGAATCAGTCAAAATCTGATGCAACGGATATACAACAATCATAACAATGCAGACAACCGCTTGCCGTTGACAACTGTGACATGTGTTGTGACGTGTGAAAGTGTATCATTTGAACACTATTTGTTTTATATTTAAATAATTTTACATGTAAGTACAAACATTTTAATCTAAAATAAGGTTTTTTAAATTACAGATGTTTCGTGTCACTTTGTACACCGTATAACCTAAATCTGTAAACAAACCATTCGCAAGTTTTTATGTAATGTCAATTTTTTCGTATGAATTTTTGTCGTTAAATTAAAATAAAAATAGTATTAATTGATAATTTAATTATTTGTTTGTTTTGTTTACTTAATGTAGTTCACTACCTATTTACAAAGTCAAGCGCATGAAATAAATGAGGATATTAATTATAAGAAAAATTTGTTTCGGCAAAAATAATAAAAAATTTATAGCATTGTTTATGAAAAAGGCAGAACTAAACGTTGCTGTAATAATGTTTAAGGCAATAATAAATTTCTAATTTTCCTATTTGACTTGAGGTTATGTTTTGTGTTGTCAATTTGACATTTATGTAAAATTGCAGTTTATCATTGAATATCTAACAAATGGTATGGCTAGACCTCATCAATTTTTTTTACAATGTTTCTAATGCTATTGTCTATGTTGTTGCAGTTTTTCGTAAAGATCTGTATATTAGTTTTTCATCAGTTTATTAAAACGACCCTTACGTAGACACATTGAATAGGGTTCACATGTAAAAATTGCCAAATTTAAACATCTATTTCTCAAATTCTGTGTGACTAGTGCCGCTTAAATTTTAAGAGAATGTAGTTAATACGCTTAGGTATTTACTGTAAACATTTCAAGTAAATCTACAAAAAGTCGATTTACTCTAGAACCTCCTTAATATAAGTTATTATTAAGCCACGGTGTTCCTGAACTAACTTTAAATGTCAACTTTTTTACCTCGAATGTTTTACATTCGATTCAGAAGGTTAAAAATAGTGTGTAAAAAAATGTTGAAAAAAATTCTTTGGACTGTTTTTAAAAAAAGTGATTTTTTGTGTTAAAAATCAATTTTTTGCCAATTAAACATTAAATTTATGTCGATTAATTGATTAAGAAAACCGGTGGGTTAGTAAAATAATTTATTCTACAAATGATAAAATTTTAGAAATACGCAAATGATACAAATTAACTTTCTACAGATTTAACAGCCAAATTTCAATCTTTTCTAATAAACTTTACAAATAACCTGAAGTTTAGTAAACACATGATCAAGAACACTTATTGTAACGTTATCGTTTTCACGGATTCCCTTAGTGTGTTAAAAAAATTAAACTCAACGAACGAAAACGTAAGCACAAACCATATTGTATATGAGATAAAAGAAAAAGTGTTAGAATTTAAGAAGCTTAGCTCCAACAAATACAAAATCGAGTTCATCTGGATACCGGGCCACAAGGGAATTCTTGAAAACGAAAACGCTGACTATTTAGCAAAAACAGCCACGACAGAAGAATGTGATGAAAATATTCAAATTCCATATTCTGATCTCGATGAGAAATTTAAAACTATGGCGAAAATAAATACACAAAAAAGTATCGTAAATGCAGGTCTACCGAAGGGAAAAGAATATTTTCAATACTTTTACAAGGATGGATCTAAATCCTGGTTTTCAAACTTAGATCTGAATCGGGCAGCAATTGTGACCATAAATAATTAATTTATATTACTATATTTTATTCAAATTCAAATCTATTTATATAATATATCTATTTAACTAATCAACATCTTTTGCTATCCCACTCACATACAAGTTCACTTAGAACTTACGTGAGAAATTTGTTTACAATAAATCAGGCTAGTTCACAGAAAACATGAACAGAAAAGAATATTGTACTACTGTTAACACAACATTCTGTATACTCTATTGTAAATTGGGATAAATAAACAAACAAACAAAGATTTTAAAACTTAAGTTTTTATTCTTCAAATATATCATTCACATATAAAACACACAAATTATAAATGTCAGGCATTATATTCCTGTACTGCTTTTAATTAAATTATTTCAATACTGCAGATTTGATGTAAACACTTTGTATTTATCCCACATTTTTGTGAAATCTGAATGCACTGTTTCAACGGCTTGTTCGCTGAAAAATCCAAGCGATTTCCTACTTTGCTACAAAAGTCACCGACATAAAAAAATATGACATGAACTTTACTGCCGTGGGCCGTAAGAAAAGTCATATCTACATTTCAATTATTTTGAGTTATTCACACAAAAAAAGTTTTTTTTTTTTTTGTAATTATAAAATAAATGAGTTTTACGAGAAGTATATTTTATGTTGATATCTAATGAACGTATTCCTATTGTTTTTACAAATAAATCAGCCAATTATTTAAAAATGCATATTAACGCCAATAAAATTGTCACGAAAAAGGTCGTATTTATTTATTTATTTATTTATTTATTCACTTTGGCTTGAGGAGTTCACCTCTCTGGCCAATAAAGTAGATATATAGATAATAGAAAGATTTAGTGATATATATTTCTTATAAATAAGTATATTACAGCATGTAACTGAACAAGTAACTTATACATTGAGGAATGCGGAAATAACAAATTTCGGTAGATTCAAAAATAGACTGTAGTTCAGACATTAACTACTGTTTTTTATGATATTAATTACATAATTACCTAAACTACAACTAAAATAAAATAAAGCCGTGTACATTTAAATTTCGGCAGATTAAATTGATTTAAACTAAAATAGAGATGAGTGCTCTTTAATTGATTGTGTACACATTTGTGGCACTTACAACCTTTTTAAAGTAAAAAAATAATTTTCAAAGGCTGTATCTACATAGTTTCCTTGAAAAAGTCATAAGTGATCTACTCGTGCAGACATGACCTTTTTCAAAGAAAAAACAAAGCTAAATATTGTTATTTTAGAGATGCTCTTAAATTAAATCACTGAATAAGGTGTAAGTGTGTCATTCTCTAATTGGTCTTCTTTCTGTTACACCTTAAATTATGCCTGATTTCGAGGTTTTGTTAGCATATATGGGGCATTCCATGCGAAGTGGGCCACTTTTTTTGACACATTTTTTAAATTTGTTTTAATCGTTTTTGTATTAAAAAGTAATGAAAATATGGTCATTTAGACCATTATAATAATTTAAAAAAAAATTATTAACGAAGTTATAGTTTATTTAATGATTTTTGTTGTATTCAGTCCTTTCCCGTATTTTCATCTTTTTACGCAAAATGATGATATTAAAAAAAAATTGCCTTACATGTTTTTTGTAAATTTTTTGACGAGCTTTAAGATAAAAATATGTATTTTCAATTTCAATAGTACCGTCAACCCACAAAACTCCGTTATAAATTTCAAAGTTAATTTTTAAAAATCTGAAAAAAATCACAAAAATACCAAATTTCATTACGAATATGATAACATATTAAGTAAAGTGGCAACTAAAGACCGTATATGCGAAAAAGTACATTAAATGTGGTTATTAAAAAATAAGTCCCCTGAAAACAGTACAATTGCATGCAATACAGGGGCCTTCTAGTTTTCATTTTCATCTTTCCTTATCTCGGTCAAAAATTAACGAAAAATAATTTTTTTTTTTTTCATTTTAAAGAGGAAAAATAGCTCTTTTACATGGAATTTACCGCATACCGATAAATTTGGAGCGTACTATAAAAAAAAAGAGAAAGCGGAGCGCGGCGTCCCTATAGCATTTACATATAGTGTGAACGTCATTGTTGTTCCAAAATAAGTAAACATTGATATGAATAATATCCGATTTCTACGTTTAATGTACACAAATTCTCTGTCATTGCTATATTGATATTGAGTTTTCTGCTGAGGCTACTTTTTCGAAAATTTTTACGAGCAAATCCAATAAATCTCAAATCGTGTGCTGTAAATTGTAAGGACCTTTCTCGTGAGTAATTGTAACGCTCTAATAAGTATAATATTTAAATATCGTTTAATTCTCTTTGCTGAGACTTGAGATATAACATATTATACCCCTGAAATTAAATGTCCGCCATAAGAGCCCATGTATTTTTGCGAAAATTTAAACATTTTTTTCTAAAAAACGGTGCTGTGAATTGGTCTGAAATTTTACACACATGTTCAGAGTAACTTCGTTTGTTAATAGTAAAATTTTCAAATTAATCTCTTTGGATGAGCTGTAGCCCCCGTACATCCTTAATGAAATGTAAATTTTACCCAAATTTTACCCAAAAGTTCAGTAAACTTGAATAAATTATCGCTCTCCGTGACTTCCCACGCGAATTTCTAAACCACTAAGGTTTTCTCTTTTTTTTTATACTACGCTCCAAATTTATCGGTATGCGGTAAATTTCATGTAAAAGAGCTACTTTTCCTCTTAAAAATGAAAAAAAAAAAATTATTTTTCGTTAATTTTTGACCGAGATAAGGAAGGATGAAAATGAAAACTAGAAGGCCCCTGTATTGCATGCAATTGTACTGTTTTCAGGGGACTTATTTTTTAATAACCACATTTAATGTACTTTTTCGCATATACGGTCTTTAGTTGCCACTTTACTTAATATGTTATCATATTCGTAATGAAATTTGGTATTTTTGTGATTTTTTTCAGATTTTTAAAAATACCTGTAAGCTTGAAAAATTAACTATGAAATTTATAACGGAGTTTTGTGGGTTGACGGTACTATTGAAATTGAAAATACATATTTTTATCTTAAAGCTCGTCAAAAAATGTACAAAAAACATGTAAGGCAATTTTTTTTTAATATCATCATTTTGCGTAAAAAGATGAAAATACGGGAAAGGACTGAATACAACAAAAATCATTAAATAAACTATAACTTCGTTAATAATTTTTTTTTCAATTATTATAATGGTCTAAATGACCATATTTTCATTACTTTTTAATACAAAAACGGTTAAAACAAATTTAAAAAATGTGTCAAAAAAAGTGGCCCACTTCGCATGGAATGCCCCATATTCGCTGGCTTAATTTAAAACTACTTTTTCAGTGTTCCATTCAATATGAATTTTAGGATTATTCTGCCATGAATTATGAATAGTTCAAACTTACCATCATAGGATTAGGTTTTTAGCAATGTGTACCAAATGTAGGTAGGAAATAGTCTACCTACGATTCGAGGAGACTATCTTCTTTAATGTCCCTTTTACCCTCTGGTTTTACGCTATGATCCCGATTCCTAAACCCATTGGAATCAAGGGCTCTGTTAACAGCTCTACAGCGTCGAACCAGCCCCATTCAGACCCGCGGTTGACTGTCCCAAGGCAAGCAATTTAGTCTCGCTAAAAAAATTAATTTACAGTTTTATTGAAACTTAATTATTGTCTCCTTTCCTAGCTCTCAATCTTCCTAATATTTAGGATGAATGAGATGAACATCCCTTTCCTTGTGTTACGTCATATTCCAGACGTGACAGTCTTGATAAAAGGTTGTACATTTTATATATTAATTTTTCTAATTATTTATTATTACATTATGGTACATCTTGTCACATAGGAAGGAAATATTATTGCTATCACTTAAATTGTAGTAATTTTCTAGTACCATGGTGTTTTTCAAGGTGTAAATTCCACTATTTTCCCATTCAAAATCATTGAAAAACATTTTCTCATTGAAATGCATTGCAGAAGCTAAGAAAACGAATTCAGAAGTGATGCACTGCATGAATTTCAATAGATCTTTAATGAATTTTCGTTTGCTGGGTTGGTATGATTGGTTGGTGACATATTGCAGGCCTTTTTTTGAGGGTAAACCGCTCGACTATCTATTCCAAGTTTCACTGTTTCAAATTTCAAAAAGAACTGGTAATAAATTTTATAAGTAACTTTGCTCAGACAAAATATTCTATTAATCAATTAAAAGAAATACTACCTATTTATTACATTTAATTGTCAAAAAATTGATTTTTAACACAAAAAATCACTTTTTTTCAAAAATGGTCCAAAGAATTTCCCTCAACATTTTTTTACACCCTATTTTTGACCTTCTGAATCGAATGTAAAACATTTAGGCACACCGTGAATCTATAACACTAATAACTGATGCAATATTTTTTTATTTTCGCTTTTATCAGCTGTAATATTAAGAACTATATTGTTATTTTTAATTTTTCAGAATATTTATAATTTAGTTAAAAATGGCATCTTCAGACACTATTCAAGTAAGTTCGCTACCTTTGCCGCCTGTGCAGTACATAAATCTCTACACGGACGAGAATGTACGACGAGGAAGAGCTCCACGACCACCTCCACCGATTCATGACACTTACTCGATGTTTGGTAATGTCTTTAATGCGGATGATACGATTATTAGGCCGTTAGAAGCCCAAGGTATCAAGAGGTTATATCCACAGCACTTCGACAGACGAAGAGAACTCAAAAAGCTCAATCATTCACTCCTTGTAAATTTTCTGGATTTAATCGATTTACTAGTTCAGTGTCCAGACAGCCCCAGGAGAGCAGAGAAGGTACGAATATACGAGTCTTTATTTTCATTTAACCGTTTGTAAATTAAAACTTATAATTGAACGTAATTATTCTTTCCATCAGGTCGAGGATCTTAGTCTTTTGTTCATTCATATTCACCACTTACTAAATGAATTCAGACCGCATCAAGCTCGTGAGACGCTTCGTGTTATGATGGAACTTCAGAAGAGGCAACGAGTCGAAACTGCTTTGAGATTTCAGAAACACTTGGATAAGGTTCAAGAAATACTTAAAAATGCTCTACAAATGTTACCGGATACCTCTGACGTAGATTGTAAGTTAGCGATAAACACGGAAGATATGGAAATTGATGGTACTTTTACAGCGGAACAACAAGCGGTAGATCCGTGCAATCCGAAAGATCGAATTATGTGCAAAGTAATAGACGATATGTTATTTTCAAATGATTTATTTTAGAATTAAAATGTACAATATAATTTACGTAAGTGAAAATGTTGATGATAACGAATCATAATACGTGACAAAATAAGTCAGGCTTCGATTAGTGCTGTGTTTTGTTCAAAATGCTTTTGATATCATCTGTAAACAAGATTTCTTTTTGTTAAACAAGAAAAATAGAAAATACAAGAAATGAAACCAAATTTATTGTTCTTAATCGACACCTTTCCACACTCACACACATACCCCGGCACCAAGTTCACGTCGCGAGTACCCGTGTTACCTATAACTGAAGTCAACAAGAATAAATCGGCGTGACAACAATCTGCTCGTTATTATAACGCCGCGAAGTAATTATATTTTAAAAATAATTCAGCATTTGAGTCAAGATTGTTGGCGCTGTTGTTATTAAAATGGACACTTGTAATTCCTGTAATAATGCTACAGACGAGGGAAATATCATAAAGTGCATTGTAAGTAATGCTTCCTGTCATCGAGATAGTTCTCCGGCAACTAGCACTTTGACAGGTAACACAGTCCTGCAAATTTTGACTTAGTTCTGTAACAAAAAAAAAAAGGGATGGAGATTCTGATAGGATTTCTGAGGTAGAAAACGAATCCGACCTTCAAAATGGCCCATCACGTCAGGATTTCTTATGTAATATTGGCTTACATGGCTCAAAAATGACCATTGTGGCCATTTTTCGGACATTTTTGTGGGTATCCAAATTTGTTTGTCCTATTGCCCAATTGCATCGTATAATACTATATGTAACCCATTTTTGAAAACCTCTTTACGAATTTTTTTGACAAAGTTATGTAGATTTGAAATGTTTTCATTTAGTCAAATGTAGGTATATAAAACTGTGAAGCATGTGTGGAGCTGTGGTCCAGCCAATGAAGGCGAGATCAGATCATCTACCAACCAGTGAAGATAAGTTGGAGCAGTGGTCCAGCCGATGAGATCATCAATCAACCATTAAAGGTAAAAATTAGATGTATTTTTGTTAAAAACTGTGTTAATATTTTACTACTAGCCCGTTTCTTATGTATGAACTTACCTCAGACTTCACAGTTTTATATTCCTACATTTGCCTAAATGAAAACATTTCACATCTACATAACTCTGTTAAAAAAAGTCGTAAAGAGGTTTTCAAAAATGGGTTTTAAAGCTTACATGTAGTATTATACGATGCAATTGGGCAGTAGGACAAATTTTTGGTTACCCACAAACATTTCCGAAAAATGGCCAAAATGGTAATTTTTGGGCCATTTAAGTCAATATTACAAGAAATCCTGACGTGATGAGCCATTTTGAAGGTCGGATTCGATTTCTACGTCAGAAATCCTATCAGAATCACCATCCCTTTTTTTGTTACAGAACTAAGTCAAAATTTGCAGGCCTGTGTAATGATTAGCTGATATGTTGCCTAATTCCTCCGTCCAAACGGGGCAGAAAACGTACATTTGAAAATGTCCTACGCCCTTCTGTATTTACTCGTTCGACTAGTGCTACATCTATTGACATCAATATCTCGGAATCACCAGAAAACTTTCTGCCCTCGAAGTTTTTAGAATACTGCAAGAAACAGGACTTGCAACATGCTCAAATTACTGAATCTCACGCTTCTTTAAATGCCAAATTAGATCAAGTGCTGAGTCTTAGTATAACAGTACAGGAACTAAAATCTGACGTGAATATTTTGCGTAATGATTTGGATAAAGTGTTGCATGATCGAGCTGTCACAGCGTATGAAATTAGAAATTATGACCTTGTAATTTCTGGAGTTCCTGAAACAATGAACGAAGATCTTAGAGCAATTTTCAAAATATATCTGATATTTTGAATATAGTTATGGAGGCTCACGATGTACTCTGTGGTTTCCGCAACAGTAGGTGCTACCTCATCATCTCAAGCTGGCATATCACGTGTAAAGAATGATAATAGCCAGGCTCTCAAATCCTGGCTCGCGTATTGACTTTGTCCAGGCAATGACAAAAATTAAGGTTTTATCTGCCGAGGCTATAGATGACACGTTTTCTGATTCGCGTATCTACGTAAATGAGTGTCTACCTTCGGAGACGCTAGATCTACTTAAACGAGCCAGGAATATAATAAGAGGAAACTCGAATAAGTCCGTCTACGTCTATAAAGGAATTATTCAATTTAGACCATCAAAAGAAGCTACTCCACTGGAAATTCTGTCTGAAAAAGATTTAGCCAAACTCAGTTCATGACGCCATATTTCTACAGCAAGCATTAATTGTACATCGCCACGATTAAATAAATCTAATCGATGCCAACCAATCGATGCCAATTCTTGAAAAGGGACTTTAGTATCGACTTAGCAAAAAATTCGCATGCTGCTACTTATCTAAAACAATTTGCTTTTGAAAATAGCCTTCAGATTGTCAACTACTCTCCTACTTTTCACTGCAGTACTACAGATTCCTGGATCGACCATTGCATAGTCGATAGGCTAGATAATGTCAAGTCTTCCTCACAGACTAGCTTACCGTTCATCTATGGGCATGACTTGTATTCATTATGATCTAAAAATTCCAACGAAACTCAGAATATAATTACTTGTCGTAATTTCAATGTCGATTTAGTACTGGATGACCTTGAGAGTTACGATTGGAGTATGTTTTAGAAACCTATCGGCGCTCATCACCCTATTGATTTTCTCTGCTCGACTCTATCACATGGATTACTATCATCTTTTGACAAATTTGCTCCACTAAATACCTTTACACCAAAAAGAAAGCCTGCTTCCTGGGCTAACCATGAATTTCGTTCACTTAAACGTGAACGTGATTCCACTTTGCGAGTCTTTCGTCGCACTCATGATCGCTTGATAAAACTCTATTACTATCGAAACTAAATTATTATCGATTAACAAGGCCTACAGAACAGCTTGGCGTCTGGCTCGCGAAAACTACTTTCGCGCACAGTTCTCATCGGTAAAGGATCTCAAAAGTACATGGGTCAAACTTTGTAGTCTTGGGTTAGCTAATTCTCCTGTAAATTCTTCTCCACTTTGCTGTACTCCCGATGAACTTAATTCTCACTTTGCTTCTTTCAGCAGTAACATACCTACTCTATCCCTTCCATTAACGTCTCCGAATTGTGGCGATACCAAATTCTACTTCTCTAATATTACACTTCATGATCTATTAACATGCGTTGCGCGTCCCAAATCTGAGGTCAAAGGTGTAGATCAAACACCCATCAGCTTCTACGTGAAAACTTTCCCGGTCGTCGCAACATACGTAATCTACCTTTTTAACCTGTCACTTAATTCATCTATCTTCCCTGCTGAATGGAAGAGAGCTTTGGCTGTACCCATCAGCAAAAAGAAGTTACCGATGAGTGCATCTGACTACCGTCTTATCGCTTTATTGTGTACACCTTCGAAAATGCTAGAGAGACTGGTCTACGAACAGATTGTCACCTTCCTAAATAAGCGAAATTGGTTTGACCCGTATCAGTCCGAGTTTTCGCAAGTGCTTCAGCACTCAAACGGCTCTACTGATGGTTTTTGACTTTTGTCGCGAAGCGATTGAAAATCGCAATGTTGTTATCTTACAGCTGTTTGATTTCAGTAAAGCCTTCGACACAGTCAATAATACCACCCTCTTAAAGAAGCTCGAAGCTGCGAACCTCTCCAATCCAGCCAAATCGTGGTTTGCTTCCTACCTAACAAATAGATCACAGGCCATTTTGTTGGATAACCAGGTTGCTTCATTTTGGCTACCGACAAATGCCGGTGTGCCCCAGGGCTCTGTGTTGGGTCCTTTACTATTCTCTATCTTTATTAATGATTTCCCCAGAGTCCTGCGACACACTAAGCATATGATCTTTGCCGACGATACTCGGATGTTCCTGAGCTGTCCTCTAGAAAAAATTGAGGAGGGTTGTGCGCGAATGACCAGGGATGCTGAGAGTTTCTGCGAGTGGGCGAACGATAATGATCTGGTTGTTAATTTCTCAAAAACCCAAGCAATTATAATCGGCAGTTCGTATTTTATTAACTAACTGGAATTATATAACCTACCACCTATTAATGTACGGGACAACATCATTCCTTGGGCCAAATCGGTCCGTAATCTTGGCTTACATTTTGATACCGCCTCGTCTTGGAAACAACACATTACCGTTACGTCCAATCGCGTTTAATCTACTTTGAGACAGCTCTGGAAGAATAGTAATCTGCTGCCTACCGACACTCGCATACAAATCGTCACTTCCATCATCTTTCCCTATTTTGACTATTGCTGCGCTGTGTATAATAATCTCGACTCAACGTTAAAGCTGAAGCTGGAAAGGATGCTCAATTCTGGCATCCGTTTCATATTCAATCTTCGTCGTGATGAGCACATTACGACATACTGCATAAAACTTAACTGACTTACCTTGACGTCACGTCGCCTCTATTTTACTGGTATCGTCACGTATCTTCTAATGAAAAATAAGATTCCATGCTATCTGTATGGTAGATATACATGGCGTTGTGTATAAGTGAGTTGAGAGTGCCCATCCATCGTTCCGAAACCTACTCGAAATCATTTCTTATCACATTCACTAGGCTCTGGATTGCCCTACCGATTCGAGTCAAATATAACCGAACTATTGATAATTTTAAAACTAAATTATTTCGCTTTCTTCGTGATTGCGAAATTTCGGGCAGAAAGTTGATTGTTAATATTCTCGACATTTCAATGTTCTCCGCGCTTCTGTAATATTTAAAACATTTTTCCACTAACTATCAACATTTACTTTCTTCGCGGTTCTATATATATTGTATATACAGTAAGTTATAGCGCAGTGAAAAGGAATCGAACCGGACCAAACTTCGCAAAAATGTTTGGATTGCAACAAAAATTGAGATATTACCGTTCAAGAGGTCGCTAAATCCGTAACTGGTATCAGATTTTCGAAATTCAAAATGGCGGATCAATTATGGCTTTTGGGTGCTTCATTTTCGTGAGTCCCTGGCACGATGCATGGAGCTCAATCTTGAAACTCTTCTTGATTATTCTATTATTTCATTATGTTACATTAGTTATTGAGGATTGTAAAAGTCTCATAAAAATTACCCAAGTCCACTTTCTGCATTTTATATTCGCGAAATTTTGTCCGCCATTTTGAATTTCGAAAATCTGATTTCATTCTCGGATTTAGCGACCTCTAGAACGGTAATATCTCATTGTTTGTTGCAAACATTTTATCAAAGTTTAGTCCGCCGAATCTGATTTTAGATTCGGATTCAGCGACCTCAAAACCTGTAGTATACCAACTTCTATTGTAAGCCAATCATTTTTGAAAAAATAATAATAAATTTCGTTACAACTCGACATGACAATCAACCACCATCTTGAATTTTTAAAAAATACCAATAAAACCTTATAGTACAATAAAAAATTCCACTCGATGCAGAATTTGGAGCAAAACTGAGCTGTTTAACTGAATGTAAATCACGATTGAACAAAATAAAAATTAACACGTTTTTTCAGGATAGCGCCGCCATATTGGAAAATCTAAGAGAGATAGAGCAAAAATAACGACGGATTTGAAAAGAGCACAAAAAAATACTTGAGGAAATATAATTCAATTAAGATTCATCTGCGAATTGGATTTGTAGTCGTATGTTGAAAAACGGATGGAATTTATGCCGTTTTGGGACTTTACCGGTTAAGCCCTACTATTCTATGCTGATCTTACTTTATTTATATATATATATATTAAATATCACTTTATGCTAAAATCATAGATAAATTTTGAATTTTTTGCAATTTCCTCTTCACCACTCGAAAGAGTGACCCTGAAAATGGTAGAATCTGTTAAGTTTTACCTTTTTCGAAATTTATTTCATACTGGAAATAAGCGTTGAAGTTGGTGTAAATTTTCTGTGGATTTGGGCGTTAATGGATTAACTGGTTAAGTAAGCTACAAAGTCTCCATAGAAGTCAAATTCAGTTATAAGCAAAAAACACGCGCAAAATAGCCAATTCTCAAAATGTAATATAAAAAATCGCTAAAAAATTCTATCTCCTTAAATTTTGCATCTAGAAAATTAAAAAAAAATGTAAATGCGTATTTTTTTAAGTAATTCGCGAAAAACTTATGTTTTTGACTTTTTTCTTAAGGTGGCTCCTCTAAGACAGGGTCTATCGACGGGGATTTTTAGTATATTATTCAAGACCACAAAATACACTTTCCTCAAAAATTCCCGCTGTTTCAAAACTTGTTCACTAAACCCTGGAATTTCAGCTAATTTGACTGGGCTAAGAAGTTATAACCATTACAACAAATAAATAAAATGCAATACAATACCTTTCAAAAACTTTGTACGGGACATTGGGTATAAAGGAAACATAAAATTTGTATTAAAATCATTTTATTTTTCAAGTATTTGCTACATTTAATACATGAAATCTAAATTATATACATTTAAATTAATTGGTTCACATATACACATAATGCCTTCGATATTTACTTTTCACCAGACAACGATTTTCAGTCTTGTGACAAATAAAGCAGTCGTGAAGTACTATGCTATCTCATGCAATTGAAACTTTGGTCGCAAGTTACCAAACAAAATATTAAAGAAAATATTTTGTTCACAATAAGTTACATATACGAATGAAAAAGTATTGATTTAACTTCCAGAAAAAAATAATTTGAGAAAAAAAGTTTATGAAATACAAAAACAGAAAAAGAAAAATTTTAGGACTTCTGTACTGTGCAAAAATTTAAACTTTAGTATCGAAAAAAATATTAAAATAAGTTTCTGCGTATATGTATATGTTCTTAACCATTAATGAAATTATAAAAATTTGAAGAAGAATCTGTCGCACTACCTGAAAAGTTGAAAGTGACGGCGGACGTGGTAAAACTGTTGTTCCTTGGAGAAAGGTGCTTCATACTCCGTAACTATACCCAAATCCTTCAATTTCTAAATTAACATTTCTAATAACCGTCACATATTAAAAAAGAAACACGTTTTGTTGAATACGGAAATTAATCTTTCAAAAAAAAAAAAAACTTTCATTAATGAATTATCCGAATTAAGTAAAATGTTCAGAAAAAACATTTTCTGTCGATATTAAATTTTCTGTAAAAAGAAAACGATTTGTACAACTGAAAGTGCTAAGCAGATGTAAATAACAACTTATATCACTAAATTCATTCAAATTGTCAGAATAAGAAAAAAAAAATTCTACTTTTTAGAATATTGCTCGTTTAACAGTCGAAAGAACTATTTCTTGAAAAAGAAAAGAAAAAATTTACCTATTGTACCAGTTGTTTTTTGTAAAAAGAAAAATTTATTCGTTATGTAATGTAAATAAATAAAATAAATGCAAAATTATAATGTATTTAGGCAATCGTTTATAATCTGACAGTTTTAAGAATTTGAGCAATTTAGTACGGATTCTTTCTCCAATTGCCGCGACTTCCCCTCATCCTAAATCCACCACGTCCACCAATTTTGTTTCCTCGAAACCGTCCTCGACCTGGAATAAACAAAGTTACGATTGTAGAAATTGCATTTCATTTAAGGCAGCTCATCCAAATTATACGAATGCAAACACAACATTAAAATACGACATAGAATTCACACAGAATAATTACCAAATTTAAGATGAGTCGACGCTTACAAATCTTTAGATTAAAACAAATTAAAAATAAAACTTTATATGCAAGTGGACAGAGCTACCTTGCCGATAAGAAAACTCGAAGAAAATAAAAAGAAAAACTTACCGTAATTTGTTGATGCAAAGTTTGAACTATATTTACCACTAGGAGGTGTGTAAATTTCCCTCTTGTTTCCCCTTCCATCGTCCTTTGGTCGTTTCGGAGTTGGATTTCCGTTGCCGAAAGTAATCGGTGTGTGCCTCTTTTGTACCGTGGCAACTTTCGTGCCCTGTAAAAGAATTAATGTTATTAAAATACTATTTTACCATTTATTACACAGTCCAACAAATTTTTGAGAATTTCATGTCGCTCTATAAGGAAGAGTCGATTCTGGTAGGAGTTTTGCTGAAAATCAATTTTTTTACTTCAAATATCTCAAAAACTAGAGCCAATTGGATATTTTGGCGATCATATTTGGATTCCGGAACAAAAATCTTGTCAGAAACGACTTTTACTTGTAGGGCAACAAAATTTTGTTGGGCTGTGTTATTAGTTTAATCACTCGGTCGAATATATACCTTAGTTTCTTTTTGGATAATTTTCCATGACAAGTGAACTACACTTTTGAAACTTGGCGGGGAGTGGAACAGATCTTTAATAAGCGTATTTATATTGTTGGTAGTCTTCAAAGCCACTATCTTCAACTGATTCTCTTCGCTCTTCAATTCTTCTTCGCTTTTGCCGTGAATAGCTTCCCGCAATTTCTTTATGTAACCTTGAATACCTCTAGCGAAGTACTGCAGTCTTAACCTGAATTCTTTCAATTGGTCTGGCTCTTTTACCAAGAATTCCGGAGTTTGCTTGCAAAGTTTATGGAAAGCGTATATTAAGCACTCCACGTGACTGAATTGAAGTTTTGGTACCTCCGTAATTTCAGAGTCCGGTGGAAGTGGCATGTACGTCTGTAAAAATTTTTAAAAATTTATTACAAATATTCTATTCCATCGTTTAGCAATTTTAAATCAGTACTTACAATAAGAGCATTGTACAGTTGACGAACTTTATCTTCTGGTTTGTCGATAGTTCCGCAAAATTCTGCTAATTCAGCTAAAAGTTTTAAAAGTTCCAACTGAACGTCTCTTCCGTCGGGCGAAGTAATTAGCGACAAGTGTGGAAGCACTTGAATACAAATGTATGAAACAAATTTCGATGAATCAACTTGCGGCTGTAAGAAAAAAAACGAAATTATTACGTCATTCATTAATTATAATTCTGTACGAAATTGAGGTTAAGTCAGGACTCCCCCTTAAAAAAAGGAAAAAGGGGAATTTAAACTTAAAAAAAAAAAGGAAATAAAAACGGGACTAAAAAAGGTACTAAAAAAGGATTAAAAATAGTTTTGATTTCAACTTTTTAATTGTAAGCCTGATACAATTATTACATTACAATTTATAATAAAATTTGTTTCATTTGTTATCACAGGGGGAGAGTCCGGGCACAAAATCAGCTATATCAAACGTTCAAAAATTCCCCAGAAATTATTTCTTTAGTGATTTTTGAGGAGGAATTTAATGGTAATAAAATAAAAATCAGAAACAAATTTTTTTACCAAAAAAGAAAAATTTTTTTTTTAATAAAATTTCAGAAAACAAGACGTAAAAAGCAGCAGAAGGACAATTTAAATTTGAAAGGTTAAAAAAAGGATGTAAAAGGGACTTTTTGACAAAAAAAGGAAATAAAAGAGACCAATTTCCTAAAAAGAGACTGACTGGGTTAAGTTTCGATACTCACACTAAAATATGGTAAAGCATGCTTTATACATTGCACCAGCCGATTCCATTGTTCTACATTCGTGTATTTAAACGGTACAGTTAATTCTGCTTGTTCTACTGCTATATTAACCAATTCCTGTTGCCCTGAGATTGTTGTACCTAATCGAGTCCATGCTAAAACTTCCATAATATTATGAAATTCGTCGGCTGTCACATCCTAAGAACAAAAAATGATATTTAAAACATGTTTTAAAAAACAATACGAAACCAAGAATTACTTGTAATGTATTACAAACCTGCAAAACTTTCTTGCATTCCACGATAAGTAAATCTTCTGGTTCCTTCGTAATAATGTCACGTCCTAATGTTTTTAACTTTGTTGATAAAAACTTGATACATCTTTCTCTAGTACCGTCATCACCATTTAGTATTTGACTAAAAAATCCACATATGGATCCTAAACAATTAAGATTTAAATTTAATTCGAAAACATTAAATCGTCAATATTATTTTGTATTTATGTTATTAAGTTAATATAAACATAAACAGTGATTTTTATAGTAATCTTTGTATCTAATCTGAATAATGACAGTGACAATGATTTATTGACAATATAATTGTACTGTAGTATTATTAATCTGATTGTAAATAGTAAATGCAGAGTGTAAACATAAACGTAAATAAAAACACTTACCTTTTGGATCATTTTTGATAAGCGTCATAATACTGTTATGAACTACATCTAATTCGGTAGGATCATCAGCTTGTAGAAGTTGAGCCAAAATATCAGCTATTCTAGCTGTATGCTCCTTGCTATCTTTACAAATTGTAGGCAAATCTTTAATTGCCTGTTTTCTTATCTAAAAAATGAGATAAAAAAGGTTTTAAATTATTACTTATTAATTTTAACATTTATATCAATTTTACTGATAAATATGTGAAAGTTTATTGTTTCGATTATAAATTAAAACTATTAAGTTACCAAACACAATTTAATACCAATTTCAAGTGTGTTTAAAGTAATTGCGATTATGTAACTATTTAGTCATTGAAACATAAAAATTAATTCCATTAAACATATGGAAATTAACAATTAACTTCCACTTATTGTAATGCAAGTATTTAATAAACATTAAAATTTTCTTACCGCCATATCCTCATCTTCGCAGAGGTCTAAATGTGCATTAATTGCTTGATCAGCTAATTTCGGAAAGTATTTGAAAAACCTAGCTATGAATTGCGAAGCTAGTCGTTTTTCTTTCGGTGATCCCTTGACTGCTTTGAGAATTTCTAAATATTCTTTCTCATGCTAAGAAAAAAATTATATTAGTTACACAGAGTTTTATAATGTCTACACTGAAAAATAGAAATGAAGCTTTACAAATTTATTGTAATTTTCATTAATTTTTACAATATTTGGTAATTTTACCAGTTTCGTAGAGTAAAAAACGTTGTGAAATTCCTAACCTAACATAAGAAATTTCCAATTTTACATACACTGTAAAAAATGGTAATGAATTTTACAACTGATTGTAATTTTCATGGGTGCAAATTTGGCAACATTTCCCCACATGTAGCGTAGGGTTTTTACCACTTGAGGTTTGGGATTTTACAACGTTTTTGTGAATTTACCAGACACGGTTGTGAATGTACTACGCTGAAAGCAGGAAAATTACAACGCGCTGTAAAAGTACTACACTGTACGTTGGTCATAACTGTAGACTTACCACATGGGGTAATTTTACCACTCGAGGGAAAAATACAGGATTTTGTAAAAATACACATAGTCATTGTAAAAATTCTAAGTTAATTGTAAATTTGCATTTAAAAATTGTAATATTACCGATTACATGTTAAATGTACATTCTGATAGGAAAAATACAGGTTTAAAGTGCGAAATTCATTGATCGGCCCGTCTAGTGCACTGTAAAAAAAAAATCGTGTAAAATTACAATCGAGAATGGACTAAAAAATTACCCACTTTCAACGCAGTGAATTTACTACGTGGAACACAGTAACTTTCCCTAAATCTTGTAATATATTACTCGTTTGTAAAATTACCACGTCCAACGTAGGCTCGAAAAATTACCTACGTTTGACGTAGTAAAAGTACACTGTAAAAAATGAAAATGAAATTTACAATGCATTGGTAATTTTCAATCATGGAAATTTGGTAATAACACTACGTTGAGCGTTGAAATTTTACCGAAGTGAGGTTAGAGGTTTACCGCCGCATTGTAAATTTACGATGTCAAGCATAGGGAAAATACTAGACTGTTGTACTTTTACTACGTCAAACATAGGTAATTTTTCGAGCCTACGTTGGACATGGTAATTTTACAAACGAGTAATATATTACAAGATTTAGGGAAAGTTACTGTGTTCCACATTGTAAATTCACTGCGTTGAAAGTGGGTCATTTTTTAGTCCATTCTCGATTGTAATTTTACACGATATTTTTTTTACAGTGTACAACAGTCTAGTATTTTCCCTATGCTCGACGTCGTAAATTTACAATGCGGCGGTAAATCTCTAACCTCACTTCGGTAAAATTTCAACGCTCAACGTAGTGTTATTACCAAATTTTCATGATTGAAAATTACCATTGCATTGTAAATTTCATTTTCATTTTTTACAGTGTGTATAAGATCTTCGAGCTGGATAACCTACAAATTTTAATATTTTGTTGTAAATTTACAACGTACATGGGTAAATTTAATACACTCTGCGTGACAATATTACCGCATTTTTTGAATTTTAATACGGTGTTGTAAATTTACAACTTTACTTAGAAATTTTACAAAGACGAAAAGGAACTTTACATAAGGTGGTAAATTTACAATAAAAACTGTGTAAAATCGCTACGCTTAGCGTTGGTCATATAATTGCCTACGCTTAAGGTCGTAAAATTCATTACTATTTTTTACAGTGTAGGAAATTTATAATATTGAACATGGAAAAATCACATTTTTACTAATGAAAATTGTAAAGTTCATTTCTATTTTTTGGGGTAAAAAATGATTAAAAAGCCATTAAATTTAGTAGGATAATTAAAATAGATAAAAAATGATGTAATTAAAAAAATATTAAAAAACTTAATGGGGGTAATTAAAAATGTTTGATGGTTAAAAAATTAGAAAGTCGAAAGAAAAATGTGTTGATGGAATTGAAAACAAGCGTCGTTTGGAAAATTAGGTTTCATTCACAGTGATAAATAATAAATAAAAACTCACCTCGGGAACTTTGTCTTTGGCGTCGGCAAGAACGCCAAAATTCTTGTACAACTTTTCAATACTGTCTGTACTCATTTTGTCAGCTAAGTAAACAAGTTACGTGGAAATAAAGTATAAACTTTCGATACTTTTATACAAAGGTATGTCCTTCGTACACGAGTAACAAATTCACTGAATTCTTGTTAACGCCGGTAACACAACCACGCCGAAAATCTATCAAAGATGGCCGTTTACCACCCCCGTCTAGGAAATACACAACATACACTACTGACCACTACTGCACTACTGCCAGGTACGAGGCTCGCGAAAGAACTGAACAACTGAAAACTCTCAAGCTACGGAATGGAAGAAAATACAGTGCGCACACGAAATCGCGCATGTCCAAATGATCCAAGCTTCGTTCGACCAATCAAAATTGTCCGAATTGCACCTCCCCCCACCCCTTGTAGATGACGTAGATGACGCGGTGCCAAGAACGTCGATAATGTAGTAAACTGTAAACATAATTCGAACTATTTTCGACTTTTATTTGCCATGTTAAATTACAATTCTTCTGCACTGAAACAAAAGACCAGTGTGAAATTACTAGGGCATTGTAAAATCACACTAGAGTTTTACTGACACTCAGTGATAATTCTTGTTTTGGAAGAGATAAAAATACGATTCCATTTTGATTATTTCACTATTGCAGCTGAAATTGAACAATTCATGATATTAATTTTACTATAAAATTGTCTCTTTCAAAGTGGGTCCTATTAATTACCTACTCTGAAAGGTGTAATTTTAATAATTTTTTAATTACTATTTCGTGGAAAATCGCGCTGGCGGTTGTCAAAATACTTTGCGGTAAGGTTAGGTACTAAATCTGTATACATAACGCGCACAGCGTGTCTGAGCGTGTCTCTTCACGCACTTGACGACAAAATCACGGCACATGTATAAAAAAATACAGAAATTAGCGGAATTTTGACCATTTTGACACAGTCTGCATTATATGTCCATAAAATAGAAAGTCTTAGACGAAAGGTAGGTTACAATATATGCACGACATCATCTCATTCGGTCATATATGTATACATACATATATGCATCTTATCTGAGGAGGTTATGTTTGTTTACTTTTGTATTCATGAGGAAATGTACACTGTAAAAAATGTAAATGAAATTTACAATTTTGTTGTGATTTTCATGTCTAAAAATATGGTGATATTACCACGTTAAACGTTGTAAATTTCCTACGAGAGGTTAGGAATTTCAGATCCATTTACGCGACGCGTTTTTCCCACGCTATAAGTGGGTAAAATCGAGCCCATGCTGTACATGGTAAATTTACAATATGAAGGAAAAACCATTGGTGTAGTAGTAAAATTAATTTTTACCTTAAAATTCCACATATTTTAATTTTATTTTGTTTCTAAATGTAAAACAGAGGAATACATTGTAAAATTCATTATAAGATGTATTTTAATATTTTGGAGGTTTTTAGAACTATAATCTTTTGTCGAAAGAAAACATTAAATCTAAATTCTTTTAATGATAAAAAAATTTTGATCGAAAGCATGTTTTAGAGCTATACTTTTTTGTCGATAAAACTTTTGTTGAAAAAAACATTAAATCATCAAATTTAAATTCATAAATTATTAAAATAGCAAATTATTAATACAAGCCACTGCAATTGGTTCAGAATTACGTGCATAAATTTTACCATATAATCTAGAGTTCAAATCACCTGCCCGCATAAGGCTATTACGCTTTAGTACATAACTTAAAATTTTCCCTGTATTTTGATGTAAATTTACTCGTCTCTTGGAGAATTTAAACTTCTCTGCGAGGTAATATTACCGTTACCTGTAAAATCCACTTTCAATTGTAAATTTACAATTACAAGTTGACATTTACAAAGGTAAAAAGTAATATTCACAGTACTTATGTAAATTTACAATAATATTGCGTAAAAGTCCTACTTGTAACATGGGCAACATTGGGTCCCATTCTGCAAGTTGTAAATTTACATTTCCATTTTTTACAGTGTATACATATATGCATCTTATCTGAGGAGGTTATGTTTGTTTACTTTTGTATTCATGAGGAAATGAAGTAACTTTTCAGACTTTTTGCGTAAAATGTGCACAATAATTCCAAATGATACCTAAAAGAAATGTTACTATGTAATTGTTTTTAAGCTACATCACATTTTATCATTATTATAATAGGTATGAAATTTTTCACCAACACTTCACCATTGAAATGGTTAAACATTTTTCATTAAATATATATAAGACAATCAAATGAAACGGTTTAATTTGATTTCCGGGGTATTCAATTGTGCTTGATGTTGAAATCCTTTTTTTATTCCCTACACCATTATTTGTTATTTTAAAAAATGTATACTTGCAGAATATATGTTTTTAAATTTGTGACTATCTATCAATATGATCAGCATCAAAAAGTGCCATGCAAAACTTGAAAATGCAAACATACAATGCATATATGTAAAATGTAATGTTGCGTGTAAAAATTATGAGAGTTTTAGAAAACATATTTTCCGTTTTCATAAAAGACAATACAGTTGTTTATATCAAAATTGCGTTCAAAAACTACACATTCAAAAGATATGAAGCAACATTATGAACAACATAAAATAAATTCAATGTCTTGTTAAGTAATGTACAAATACTTAAAAGTATTAAAACTTCCATTAAAATGTTTTGTATAAAATATTTAATAAAAAAAAGGCTTTAATAAATTTATAAAAACATAATTTTCTATTGTTCTTTAACGTAAGGATTACCAGTTTCCTGTTTATTGCTAATCATTTACGTTTAAAGTATAAAATGGTAAAATAGGTTTCCCGATGAAAAATGGAAAAATGTAAATTTTAACCTCAAATTGTAAAATCGCTTATATAAATTGATATTTTACTATTGATGTAATTTTCGCCGTCAAAGTTGTAAATTTACTACACCGTTGTTTTAATTGTTAACCTCCCATTTCAAACGCATTCCAAAAATTGATTTTTTGCGGCTTAGAATGGCTTTAAATTCTGTCAATTTAATCGAAGAATTAATCATATTGTTTTCCGCATTTCATAATTCTCGAAGAACTGTTCTGTTTTAGAGTTTTGAGCTCCAATCATTCGATAATCCAAAGTAATCGTTTCTTTAAGGTTATGTGAGTTTATGTCTCGCGTATAATATATATAGTATACATTCGCATTCGTAACTGAAAGAGCGGGAAAGAAACAGACTTATTTCGTACTCAATCGTACGCAGATTTTTTGTATATTTTTTGGTTTGTTGGGAACCCATCCACAGTGAGCTTCGATCAAGTTGCAATAAAAAGTGCTATGCACATCTTTTCTAGGTTGTCTGGCGACAATTTTTGTATAAAAAATCGGAATATTTTGATTTTGTTATTTGCAATTTAATTCTTTTGGTTTAACCCAGACTGCAGATTTTTCAGAAAGTCCTCAAATGAGATCTTAATTTTGATGTCTTTATGGTTTGCTAAGATGATATCATAATGTGATCAAAATGCCATAAACCGTGATCATAAAGGTATCTTAAATATAATGACACCACAGTTTTATCACAAAGGAGTCATAATTTAGTAATACGTTTTGAAATGAATGATATTTACTAATAACTACTAATTAAGAAAGTTAAATTAACATGGGGCCAAAATATGCATATAAAAAAACCGACTAGTAAAAAATCGGCATATTATAAACTGAGAAATAAAAAAGCCGACACGGTAAAAGTATTATTCTCTTTACAATATGCCGATTTTTTACTAGTCGGTTTTTTTTTTTAAGAAATAATGGGTAGATTTCGGAAATAGAACCTCTCTATATAACGCAAAATATGGAAAAGTTTACCATCAACTGAAAAAAATAACTTCGTTTTTCCGTTGTATATTAAACAAATTTTAAGGCAGTTTCAGTGTGGGTATTAGCCTCCGGCATTTTTGCGAACCTTAACTTTCACATTTGTTGTTTTGTGGTATTTAGTCAACAACTTTCGAATTTTGTATCGGTTAAACAGGAAACAAAAACGAAGTTTCCATTAAAAAGTAATACATTTTTAAATGAATGATATTTACTAATATCTACCAATATAATATATTGGTAGATATACTATACTCTTTACACTATGCCGATTTTTTACTAGTCGGTTTTTTTTTTTTAAGAAATAATGGGTAGATTTCGGAAATAGAACCTCTCTATATAACGCAAAATATGGAAAACGTACGTGAATATAGCCAGTCCGTTAAATAAACCGGAATAAAATACGAGAGATTGATCGGGAAGTTATTGTTTCGACTCGCTAAGGGTCACAACCGCTTTATTATGTTGACTAAATACCACAAAACAACAAATGTGAAAGTTAAGGTTCGCAAAAATGCCGGAGGCTAATACCCACACTGAAACTGCCTTAAAATTTGTTTAATATACAACGGAAAAACGAAGTTATTTTTTTCAGTTGATGGTAAACTAAAAGAACTTGTGGAAACAAAGTTTGAATAAGAAACGTTTGATAAACGTCCATCTACCGTTGTGTGCAGTTCCTGTAAACGAGATTTATATCGCATCAAAGTCGATGATGATTTACTACGTTTAAGAAGGGAAAATTTAGGGACATGAATGTCTTTGCGAAGTTTAAAACTGTTGTACTGCATGTCTGCGTTGGTTACAATTTAGATCCTTGATTTGAAAGCTATTCACAGCTAAACAAGCCAATTACACAAAAAATATATGCAGTATTTTTCCATGTTCCTGAGTTGTGAGAAAAGGCAAAAGGGACTTGAATTTTTTAGCGAACAGACCACGAAATCGGTACATGCTGATTTTAAATCAGTATAAATACTTCGAAATACTTCCAAAAATTGTTTCTTTGTTTTACAATTTACTGCCTTGAATTTCGTTCCAGGTCCAATCGATTTAATCAATTCAAACCCCCGATATTTGAAGTTATAGGCAATTTTATGTTCTTTACCTTTCATTGAAATCTCTCCTAAAATTTGGCAAGTATTGAAGAATAAGCGAAACATATTTTTAATTCAACATTTCGAGCAGTTTTTTTAAAGAGAATCAAAAAACCATAAAAATGAGCACTCATACATTAAAATATCTTTAATAGAAGCCAGGTAATTGCAAAAAAACGAAATTTTACGTTTTTTATGATGCTAAAAATTACGCCATTAAATCATTGGTCGCAAATTTCGAGTTAAAGTTTTCATCTGATTACTTTTATGTTTGTTTCTCTCTATCGAAATAATTTTAATATTTTCAAAATCGAAAGAATGTCGAGTATTAATTCTATGCATCGTTAAACCAGTGTATTTGTCAACGCCATCATATGTGTTTTCTTTTTATGCTCATTAATTCTGTTTTTAGAAGCCTTCTGTGACTCCTATGTAAGTGGTTTAAATCCTCCAATGTTGGTATTTATTAGTTTATATACAACTCGAATCTTTTGATCTACACTACAAATATCACAATCTCGATAGCTCCGTTATCCCTATTGTTACTCGCATTCACTCTTATTTTTCTATTCATTTTCATTTGCATTTTGTTCTCATTTTTATTTCAGTTCATTACTATTTTCTTTATTGTAACTCAAATTCTCTTTTTCAATCTCTACTTTCTTCTCATTTTGAAGCACCTTTATTTTCTTCCTTATGATTGCTCTCTTAGTTTTATTCATATAATTGCAGCAGTTAATCATCTCATTACATTTAACAGTACTTTACAATACAATGTACATCAGAGTTTATCATTTTCTAATAGCTTAGTTACGAGGTTTACACATAAGATAACGCGATGTATCGCCATCAAGGCTTAATTTCAAGTAAATAAAAAAGAAATTTTAGGAAATAGTATGCAAAATAATAGTTGTTTCATGCGAGTCTGCTTCAAAGATGCACAACGCTGTATTAGTATTTGCGACACACAATTCCCTTTACGGTGCTTAAAAGTTATAAAAAATAATACAAATAAAAAGGGAACATGTTAAACTATTTATTAGAAAGAGTCCAGCAAAAATATGGGAGAATTTTTCTTTGGGTAAAATTGAAAATTGTACTTATCACTTGTTGCTATGTTATTTTTTAGGTTTATGACGCAAGAAACAACCATTAAGAATGTGCTTTCTTGCATACCATCCTAATATATTAATAAATATGAAGGGAACCATCTCCATTAGGAGCCCCAAAAATGCTCTTTTTCATGGCCTTTTTATAAAGAAATTATTCTCTGGATTATTTGCAAAATTTTACTGTTTAATAAACAACAAAGTTCTGCACATGAAATACTTTCGATTCAAGCAAAAATAAAAAATTCGATTATTTGACTGTCTAATGTAGATGGTCTCCTAAACCCAAATAGAAATTTGGCCTCGGAACAAGCTTAGACCTGGGTAAAACTAGTAACTGTCCGAGAAATCTAGTCTGGATCGATGCGTCATCTGGCAAGGATTATCCCATATTTCAAATTTAGCCTAGCCCAGGCCAGGTTTCCACGTTATTTCCAGTAAAATTATCCCAGAACCTTCATTTGGGTTCGGGTCTTCACTTTATCTGAATAATAATAATAATTTTTCCATTCCTGATGAGCAGATCACAACAATATGTATAATTTCATACAACTCTATTGATCTGAAGTTCAATTCATTGTGCAGAAAATTGCCTTCACAAGAATCGAACCCAGAACCTTCGGAGACGATCTTTTGCGATCGCACACTGACCAATTCCAAGTAACACTAGCGCTGTTGTTTTGTCATAAGGATACTTTCCGATATTTTCCTTTATGAGTGCGAATCGAAAAACCGACAAATCAAAAAGCCGTTAGGTAAAAAAAAAACGAAACAACAAAATAGACATATCGAAAAGAGGATTAACATTTTTTGAAGTGTCGTTATTTTTACTGTCTATTTTTTTGACTTGTCAGCTTTTTGATGACTTGTCGCCCTCGAAAATTGTCATCAAACTTACGTGTAGATTTCGTATCGCCGCTTTTCGATGGTAGATTTACAGCTGTATTACTTCAAATATCTTTTCTAGGTTGTCTTGCGATAAATTTAAGCCTGATATGAAAATAATCACCAGGAAGATTTTTGAATAAACTCAATTTTTGTATAAAAAATACGGATATTTTTATTTTTTATTCGCATTTGAATTCTTTTAGTCTAAGTTATATATGTTATCAATAAAAACAATAAAATATATGCAATAAATGTGAAACATCATCAATATCAATATTAAAATGAATTCTAATCATTTTTTGTAGTTTGTATATAAATATTTTTACAAACATAGTTTCAACTTAATTTTGTAAGCTCAAATTATCTATCTTCTTAATAAGAACAATAAAATATGTTTAATAAATATACAATATTATTAATGTTAATAATTTTAATCATTTTTATTGATTGGTTGCACTAATACTGGGGGAGTCAACAGATTTTTAGATTAATATTAAATTAGAATTAAAAATAAAATAAAAATCAAGATGAAGGTTTATAAATATGGTTTAGTTATTGTTTATTGTGCATTTATTTATCAATACATATTTACCCAGACAGAAAATTTGTCACAAAGTCCTCGAAATGAGATCCTAATTTTGATGTCTTCATGGTTCGCTAAGATGATATCATAATGTGATTAGAATACGATAAACCGTGATCATAAAGGTATCTTAAATATAATGACACCACAGTTTTATCACAAAGGAGTCATAATTTAGTAATACGTTTTGAAATGAATTTTATTTACTAATAACTACTAATTAAGAAAGTTAAATTAACATGGGGCCAAAATATGCATATAAAAAAAACCGACTAGTAAAAAATCGGCATATTATAAACTGAGAAATAAAAAAGCCGACACGGTAAAAGTATTATTCTCTTTACAATATGCCGATTTTTTACTAGTCGGTTTTTTTTTTAAGAAATAATGGGTAGATTTCGGAAATAGAACCTCTCTATATAACGCAAAATATGGAAAAGTTTACCATCAACTGAAAAAAATAACTTCGTTTTTCCGTTGTATATTAAACAAATTTTAAGGCAGTTTCAGTGTGGGTATTAGCCTCCGGCATTTTTGCGAACCTTAACTTTCACATTTATTGTTTTGTGGTATTTAGTCAACAACTTTCGAATTTTGTATCGGTTAAACATGAAACAAAAACGAAGTTTCCATTAAAAAGTAATACATTTTTAAATGAATGATATTTACTAATAACTACCAATTAAGAAAGTTAAATTGATAAATAATGTCTAGAAATGAAATTCTATAGAAATAAACTTATAATGTACTTACAGTTAAATTAACATGGGGCCAAGATATTCATATGTATACATATGTACCTATGTATATGTATAATATTCATACATACACGGAATGAGAGGATGATATCAGAAGAAAACTACCTCGAATTAATTATTATACGTATAAAATAAAAAGCAATAAAAAAATTCTTGTTCGAATAAAATCAATATATATAAACAAACAATTATAAAATAATATTGTTTATGTTGCTATTTTGTTAGTGCAGAAACAAAATACATAATTATATAATAAAATTTTTTTTAAATGTTTAATGAAATAAAAAGGTTTATATTACAATTAAAAAGGGCACATTTCTGAGATCTTAATCAGCCTGAGCTAGGCAATACTTGTAGGCTTGTTTTAACTGTTTTTCATCTTAATTTACATGGTATAAATGAGAATTTAATAGTACTTATTAAAACTAAAATTAAAATCAAGATGAAGATTTGTAAGTATGGTTTAGTTATTGTTAATTTACATTTATTTATTAATACACGTTTACATTGAATACATTACATTAAAACATTAAAACTTACTTGTAAATTAATTAATTGTAATTTAATATTAATCTAAACCCCTGATGACTCCCCAGTATTAGTGCAATATACATGATTAAAAGTATTAACATTAATCATTTTTATACGTATTAAGCAAAATTTCATTGTATTTATTAATAAGATATATAATTTGGGCTTACAACCTAGACAGCATGTTGATCTCGTAAAGAGCTCAGAAAGATATCAGAACAAATGACCGACTTCCTTAAGAAAACTCAAAATGATATCAGAATTATGCCATAATGTGGTCAGGTGTCATTTTGGTAATGGCACGAAACCCTCTTAAACGGGTCGTATGTTTTGATCGAAATGATATAATAATTGTATCTAAAGTGTATTGATGACTAACTCTTAAAAATATAATTTTGTTAGTGGTCTAAAAATCACATAAAGAGATCAAATTTCTGAGAATTTAATCTGCCTGTGCTAATCAACACTTGTAGGCTCCTTTTAACTGGATTTCAAAAAAGTGTGCATTGTATTTTACAGAGTACTATTAAATTCTCATTTATACCATGTAAATTAAGATGAAAAACAGTTAAAACAAGCCTACAAGTATTGCTTAGCTCAGGCTGATTAAGATCTCAGAAGTGTGACCTTTTTAATTGTAATATAAACCTTTTTATTTCATTAGACATTTTGAAAAAATGTTATTATATAATTATGTATTTTGTTTCTGCACTAACAAAATAGCAACATAAACAATATTATTTTATAATTGTTTGTTTATATATATTGATTTTATTCGAACAAGAATTTTTTTAATGCTTTTTATTTTATACGTATAATAATTAATTCGAGGTAGTTTTCTTCTGATATCAACCTCTCATTCCGTGTATGTATGAATATTATACATATACATAGGTACATATATATACATATGAATATTTTGGCCCCATGTTAATTTAACTGTAAGTACATTATAAGTTGTGTGATAAAACTGTGGTGTCATTATATTTAAGATACCTTTATGATCACGGTTTATCGTATTCTAATCACATTATGATATCATCGTAGCGAACCATGAAGACATCAAAATTAGGATCTCATTTTGAGGACTTTCTGACAAATTTTCAGTCTGGGTAAATATGTATTGATAAATAAATGTAAAATAAACAATAACTAAACCATATTTATAAATCTTCATCTTGATTTTTATTTTATTTTTAATTCTAATTTAATATTAATCTAAAAATCTGTTGACTCCCCAGTATTAGTGCAACCAATCAATAAAAATGATTAAAATTATTAACATTAATAATTTTGTACATTTATTAAACATATTTTATTGTTCTTATTAAGAAGATAGATAATTTGAGCTTACAAAATTAAGTTGAAACTATGTTTGTAAAAATATTTTATATACAAACTACAAAAAGGATATTAGAATTCATTTTAATATTGATATTGATGATGTTTTACATTTATTGCATATATTTTATTGTTTTTATTAATAACATATATAACTTAGATGAAAAGAATTCAAATGCGAATAAAAAATAAAAATATCCGTATTTTTTATACAAAAATTAAGTTTATTCAAAAATCTTCCTGGTGATTATTTTCATATCAGGCTTAAACTTATCGCAAGACAAACTAGAAAAGATATTTGAAGTAATACAGCTGTAAATCTACCATCGAAAAGCGGCGATACGAAATCTACACATAAGTTTGATGACAATTTTCGAGGGCGACAAGTCATCAAAAAGCTGACAAGTCAAAAAAATAGACAGTAAAAATAACGACACTTCAAAAAATGTTAATCCGCTTGTCGATATGTCTATTTTGTTGTTTCGTTTTTTTTTTACCTAACGGCTTTTTGATTTGTCGGTTTTTCGATTCGCACTCATAAAGGAAAATGTCGGGAAGTATCCTAATGACAAATCAAGAGCGCTACTGTTACTTGGAATTGGTCAGTGTGCGATCGCAAAAGATCGTCTCCGAAGGTTCTGGGTTCGATTCTTGTGAAGGCAATTTTCTGCACAATGAATTGAACTTCAGATCAATAGAGTTGTATGAAATTATACATATTGTTGTGATCTGCTCATCAGGAATGGAAAAATTATTATTATTATTCAGATAAAGTGAAGACCCGAACCCAAATGAGGGTTCTGGGATAATTTTACTGGAAATAACGTGGAAACCTGGCCTGGGCTAGGCTAAATTTGAAATATGGGATAATCCATGCCAGATCACGCATCGATCCAGACTAGATTTCTCGGACAGTTACTAGTTTTACCCAGGTCTAAGCTTGTTCCGAGGCCAAATTTCTATTTGGGTTAAGGAGACCATCTACATTAGACAGTCACAAAATCGAATTTTTTATTTTTGCTTGAATCGAAAGTATTTCATGTGCAGAAAGTCCGAATTTTAATAGTAAAATGTCGAAATATCTATATATAGTGCGCATGCTCCGAGCTATTTATCTTCAACAAAAACTTTAAGCGCATTTTTCTCAAAACGATGTTTTTCCAAACAATTTGCACGATTTAAAAAAAAAAACAACAGATTCACTTGTTTTTTTTTAAATTATAGCTTATTTAATTGTTTATCATATGAACTAAAAAGATTTATTAATTTTTCTGCTTAAAAAAAGTTATTATAAAAAATAACATGAATAAATAAGAAGAAAAACACTTTTTTGTTTAAACAAGCACTTTTTTTTATATAGCTCATAAACTTTACAAATAATTTTTGTTTTTTTGTTTCAGATGATTTTCTGGGCCACTATCCCGCACATAGTAAAGAAGAAATTTTCAAAGGCCTGAATTTGTTTTCCTTATAACAATTGATTTTATAAATAAAATTGTATAAACATTTTTTGTTGGCTTTGTTTTTTATTAAACAGTAAAAATTTGCAAATAATCCAGAGAATAATTTCTTTATAAAAAGACCATGAAAAAGAGCATTTTTGGGGCTCCTAATGTAGATGGTTCCCTTCATATTTATTAATATATTAGGATGGTATGCAAGAAACCACGTTCTTAATGGTTGTTTCTTGCGTCATAAACATAAAAAATAACATAGGAACAAGTGATAAGTACAAAGGTTTAATTTTCAATTTTACCCAAAGAATAATTCTCCCATATTTTTTACTGGACTCTTTCTAATAAATAGTTTACCATGTTCCCTTTTTATTTGTATTATTTTTAACTTTTAAGTACCGTAAAGGGAATTGTGTGTCGCGAATACTAATACAGCGTTGTGCATCTTTGAAGTAGACTCGCATGAAACAACTATTATTTTGCATACTATTTCGTGAAATTTCTTTTGTATTTACTTGAAATTAAGCCTTGATGGCGATACATCGCGTTATCTTATGTGTAAACCTCATAACTAAGCTATTAGAAAATGATAAACTTTGATGTACATTGTATTGTAAAGTACTGTTAAATGTAATGAGATGATTAACTGCTGCAATTATATGAATAAAACTAAGAGAGCAATCATAAGGAAGAAAATAAAGGCGCTTCAGAATGAGAAGAAAGTAGAGATCGAAAAAGAGAATTTGAGTTACAATAAAGAAAATAGTAATGAACTGAAATAAAAATGAGAACGAAATGCAAATGAAAATGAATAGAAAAATAAGAGTGAATGCGAGTAACAATAGGGATAACGGAGCTATCGAGATTGTGATATTTGTAGTGTAGATCAAAATATTCGAGTTGTATATAAACTAATAAATACCAACATTGGAGGATTTAAACCACTTACATAGGAGTAACAGAAGGCTTCTAAAAACAGAATTAATGAGCATAAAAAGAAAACACATATGATGGCGTTGACAAATACACTGGTTTAACGATGCATAGAATTAATACTCGACATTCTTTCGATTTTGAAAATATTAAAATTATTTCGATAGAGAGAAACAAACATAAAAGTAATCAGATGAAAACTTTAACTCGAAATTTGCGACCAATGATTTAATGGCGTAATTTTTAGCATCATAAAAAACGTAAAATTTCGTTTTTTTGCAATTACCTGACTTCTATTAAAGATATTTTAATGTATGAGTGCTCATTTTTATGGTTTTTTGATTCTCTTTAAAAAAACTGCTCGAAATGTTGAATTAAAAAATATGTTTCGCTTATTCTTCAATACTTGCCAAATTTTAGGAGAGATTTCAATGAAAGCTAAAGAACATAAAATTGCCTATAACTTCAAATATCGTGGGTTTGAATTGATTAAAATCGATGGAACTGGAACGAAATTCAAGGCAGTAAATTGTAAAACAAAGAAACAATTTTTCGAAGTATTTCTCTGAAACTGCTTATCTTGAAAATCCACAAAGATCATCATTTTTTATGAAATGGAAAAATTCTATATCAGGAGTAAGCAATTCAAAACAAACGAACCATGGTAACTAATGGTTTTTTAGGTCGCTGACACCAAATCTAATGTATATTGAAAATTCAAATGGCGGACCAATATGGCCAACCAAAATGTCAAATTTCATGAGCTTCAGGTAAGTGCCCATATGAGTTTTTTGGGTCGTTGAATACGTATCTCGTGTCAGATTTTCTAAATTAAAAATGTCGGACCCAATATGGCTCATCTAAATATTCTTTCTAAGGGGCCATCCATAAACTACGTTACCATATTAGGAAGGGGGGGGGGTCGACCAAGAACTACGGTCTATTTAAAATGTATGTATAATAATTATAAAACTGTCTATGGTGAGGGGGGAGAGAGACAATAATGCCAAAAAATGGTCTACGTAGTTTATGGATGACCCCTAATGCAATGAAGATGAATTTTACTGCACATAGGTTTATATGACTAAACAATATCTTCCTCATCTGTTAATGATGAGCATATAAGGTACTAATACATAGACATTTGTCAGTAGTGTGTGAGATCTGATTTTTGGCTGCCATTTTCAGTCTGCCTTTAGTGACCTAAAAGCTTATTAGATGACACGATTCTTTTGTTTTAATCTGCTTGATCCTGGCATAGAGTTTTCTCATTTCGTAAAAAGGCGTTCTTTGTGGATTTTCAAGGTCAGAAGTTTATAATATATATTTCTTAAAATTTGTTCTCTGTTTTACAGATTTTTTTAAATTCTATGAAGATATTAAGTTTCGACACAACTTATTCAAAATGCCCCAATGTGAGAGTTGGTTGACTGATACTTTCTTTAAATATGAAATGTATAAGTCTGTAGTAATACTGTTTTAAATGTAAATAATGGTGCACACTTTATCAAAATATACGCAGAAAAAAGTCTTAAAATTGTTACATCTCAAATTAAGCACTGTAAAGGGCTTAATTTCAGCCTAAAATTGTGCTAATTTTCTTAAATTACGTCAATATTTGCGCTTAAACCTTGCTTTTAGTTTCGTAAACTTACTTTTAGTCAATATTCAGGTTCAAAATAAGAATTCTCTAACTTAGGTGTGACAAGCTCGAAAAATTTTTCTTTAAACATAAATAATAATAATAATATTGTCTTTATTGTACATAAAATATACAAAAGGCGAGCCACAGCGCAAGCTGCTTTACAGTCTGACCTATAAATCTTGACTAAAATTAAGCTTTGCTGTCTGAAAGTAAGACTTTAAGCGGAAATTGATCGCGTACTTCAAGTTAAGCTTTTTTAGGCCTCCCAAGTCCCTCTAAAAAGGTTTCATCGATAAACATTCGCTTTCCAGGTTAGGGCTATTATTCAGCTAAAAAGACTGGACTAAATGGTGTATTAGACGCCTCTAACGACGTCGGAAATAAAGTGACCTTGTGGTCAATATTCAAGGTCATTTTAAGGTCAAAGGGATTTTTTTAAAGGGGAAATTAAACAAATTACCTTCATTGCTAATATTACTTTCAAACTTAACCAGAAGCAACTGCCTGGACGTAGTAATAACTTATTTGTTTGGGATGCTTATTTATGTTGAGTTCACCAGTCACTTACTGTCGCGGTGCTTGAGTTTGTAGTATTTACTTGCTGCCCATGATTGGATTGCATTTTTACCATGAGTTATCATTTGAAAACAAATGTTGAAAGTTGTTTCTATTCTTTTAAAGTCACAAATTTGTGCGACTTTTGAAAACATTGGGAGTGCTGCCCAAACGTAATATTTCTATGCCATAAATAGAAATCCAGACATAGTCTGGTGAGCTAGAAAATATAAAGAAAATAGCTTCATCACTAGTTTTGAACATGTGACATCTGGAGGGACTTTCTAAAAAATTGTGCACTATGAATTTGAAGGTAAAGTAGATCGCCCTTTTTAAATTAAGGGGCAGATGGCATTAAATGTTGAAGTTTTTCATGTAATTTGTTCTCATACAAAGTGCCAATGAATTTTTTTTAACGTTCATATCCTACTATTTTTGGGTGTGCTCTTTTCGAATTTGAAGTCCATTTTCGATTATAATCAGCCATTTTTCCAATATGGCGGTCTGAATGCAAAAAAAACGTGAAAACATCACCTTTTCTGGAATGAATACTCAATTTTTTATATGAAGGCGTTACCTATTCGGTATGTGCGTTTTGATCGAGTGGCATAGTGATTTACACTAAAAGGTTACTACAGGTACCATTGAAAATTCAAAATGGCGGGTTCACAATGGCGAGCTTAGATGATAATTTCTTTGAAAAATTTCGAGGGGCGATAACTCAGAAACTTGCTTTTTAAAAAATAAGTGATGACAATCCAAAGTTCTTAGAATTCATCAAGAAATATAGTGGAATTTGTTCAGATTTTTTTCAGATCATATTTAGAGAAAACGCCAGACTGCGTGAATTACACACAAATTCGCGTGGATTCAAAATTCGAATTTTCTGTGCGCAGGAATAATTAGAAATGCAATGTGGGTAAAAATGGATTAGTTTTTCCAAAGTACGAATTCAAAATGATTAACAATTAATGCATTTCAGTACTTTTTATCCATTTCCGAATACTTAATAAATTTAACTAACATTGAATTCAATATACGTCTTGGAATTTTTAATTTATTCAGAAGAATTTAAGATTATTATATCATATATCAAGGGCACAATTATCGATCTTCGATGAGAGTGACATTTGTCGACCGAACGAAGCGAGGGTGACAACCACACTCGGTGGAGATCGATATTTTGCAGTTGATGTGCACCATATTGATTATTACGATGGACTCAGAACAAGATTATTCGTGACTAGAAGCTTTCGCCCAACACAGGGAACAGGGCCCGAAATCACCAAAGGCTCGAGGATTAATAAAAATTATTTTTTTTTAAAATTTATCTCATCAAGAAAATGTTGTTTTAACGTTTTTTCATGCGTCAAGATTTTGATTGTTGATATAACCATTTGTTTTATTAAAATTGCTTAAAATAATAGTTTTCGATACTAGTGCGTAAAGTTGGGCTTTTCGCATCCGATTTTAACATGCAATTAGATAGGACCAGTGCGTAAAGTGGAATGTTTACACCCGAGTATCGAACATTGGTTTGTTTTCTTTATAGTATGCGTAAAATTTTGTCGCCTTTTTCCTGGGTGTAAAGACAAATTTTACTCATAGAATGAAAAATAGATATTTGCGTATCAGATATATGCTTCTGCAAGAACTTACCATATGCCTTATTATTATGCCTTGGAGTTTTAGGTATTGCTGCACTGTTAACAGGAAACACATTAAGTTTAATGCATATCTGGTGGAAGCACATTTTAATTCCGACATTAAGCGACTTTTAATGTCAGACCTTAAATTTAACGTTCTCAAAAATGTATGTGCTTTAAATCGAATTTCATTCTCCGTTGAGTTTCATGTATGTACCCCCCAAAAATAGATCAATACCACTGAATGGAAAATTGGCTGTCAAAAGCATTTAATGTACAGTAGTCCTGATAGAAAATCGGTCTAAATACTGGTCATACAAAATGTAACAAAATCGTGGATTGTTTTTGGATACCTTTGTTAGATAAACTATATGTACAGTTGCAAAAAAAGTACTCAGAACATTTAACACGAATAACCTAAATACTTTTTGTCCAGTTTCTAGACGATAATTTAGATAATATCATGTAGATGTTTTTTTTTAAGATAGATTAAAACTGTTTGGACACTTATTTATGCAGTTTATTTTCAGTTTTTATCAATTTTTTGTAGTTTTGGAATAGACGATTTTCCCTAGTAGAAAATGCGACCAGTTTCTGGCCATTTTTTCTGGTCTGCATGCTGTAATTAATGGAGCTGAGAAAAACTGGCCAGAAAATGGCTTAATTTTCTACCAGGGTTTGAGCGTAACTATTATTAGGGAAAAGGTTGAACTTTGTTCAGAAGTTTTAATACGAGTATAATCGTCATCATCGTCATCCTCATCATCAGCGTCATTATCTTCATCACTGCTATTGTTATTATTTTCGTTAATATTTTCACGAGTTACTTCGCAGCAGTTTATATGCTCAGCACAGGCACATAGGTTTTCTTCATAATTTCCCTTAAATGTACAATATAATTTATTTTGATTCTAAGCGACAGAAGACAATATAATTATAAATGGAAGGAAAATAGTGAACTTATTACCAAACTTACATAATGCAGACGGGCTATCCGCACCAGGCAAATATTCCCGAGATACTGATTATTGTCATCTAGTTTAATAGCAAGGTACAATTTTTCCAACAATCGCAGGCAATGAAAATACTAACAACCGTGAAACGTAAACAACATACATTAATACATAACATAAAGAATTGTAAACTGTTCACTTTTTTTTGCAATAACTCGGCTCTCTTTTAAGTTATGTCAAAGAGTGAGGGCTCATTTTCAAGCTCTTTTTAAGCCTTACAATTCATTCTTAGGAACATTTGACCTGCAATGAATATTAGTAATTTTTTTCTAAACTTTAAAGGCTCTTCACTCAAATTGTGAGCATCAGATCCAATTTTGGTACCGGACTTTTCGGTTTGAAATATCATGGAGAATCACCTCCTGAAATATTGTTTGTCAGTATTTGGACACCCTGTATATTATTTTGTTTTTAATAACAGGTTACCAAGAAAAATTGCATAGGTTTTTTAATATATTGTATAGATAGAAATCCATTAGAAACACAAGATATTTTTTGTCAACTTAAATGAGTACAGCATACAGATTCTACAAGCTTTTGAATCTGTTCATCCCAAATTTAAAACTATTTGATCGAAACACGAAGTTCTGAGAAATTAAAATATTTGCAAGTATTTGTGTTGACCAAATTAAATAAATGTTAAATTTCATTACAAAATAGGACAATCCTTAAAATAATACTTAATCAATGTATGGTGTTAATCTATTTACATGGACTAATTTATATTTTCCACACGAAACCTTGCTGATTCTTAAAACAACTTCCTTAAATTTATCCTTAATGACGTAAGGTTCATCCCAATCAGATTGAAATTTCGGACATTTTCCTTTGACTCTACGAGGAGCAAAGAGCCAAACTCTATGTCCCACTTCAAAATAATTCAAATATTTTTTAGTATCACAACGTGACTTCATATGAAGTGATTTCAAAGATAAATGTTTTCTAGTAATACTATAAACTAAATTTAATTTATCTCGAGATTCAATAACGTATTCTGGCAGTGACTTAATGTTCTCCTAATGACCTAAAGGAAGTTTAAATTCTCGACCATATAACATCATAGCAGGAGAAAAATTACTGGTGTTATATTTTGAAGAACGATAAGCTACAAGAAAATAAGGAATCCTCAAGAATCACAATCTTTTTTATGTTTATAAACAAATTTTGAAAGAAATTCTAAAATTGTTCTATTTAATCGTTCAACAACACCATTTGACTGAGGATGAAGAGTAGTTCAAGTTTTATAAATTTTTAATAAATTAAGCATTTTTTTGAAAATATTTGAATCGAATTCACGACCCTGATCAGAATGAATTTCTAAAGGAATTACAAATCGTGAAACAATTTGAGAAATTAAAATTCCAACAATTGTTAAAGTTTGACGATTCGAAATAGCAAAGAATTCTGGCCATCTCGTGAAATAATCGGTAATAACTAATAGAAATGTATTTCCAGAATAAGATTTTGAAAGTAGGCCTAAATTATCAATTCCTAACCGTTCAAAAGGAGTACCAACATAAAAAATTTGAAATTCTCCAACATTTCGTTTTGCAGGACCTTCTTTTGAAAGAAAAACCTTACAAGATTTGCACCATAATTCAACATCGATTTTACAAGTAGACCAATAAAATCGTTTTCTAATTCTAGACAATGTTTTATTTATACTAAAATGACCAGCAGTTACAGAATTGTGCTTCCGTTAGGATCTTTAATTACACTTTTAGAAACAATAATTTGTAAAAAAGTTTTAGAATTGTTTGGAGATTCCCAACGTTTATATAAAATTAGAAGATTAAACGAACTTACTTTTAAGTGAAGTTCTATCCTAATTGTATTGCGCGCCTCTTAGAATGATCAAAGTGTATTTCCCTTCATTTATGCCCACTTTATGCCACTTGCAGCACAAATTTTTAAGTCTGAATAAATTAAAAAGTGTCAGCACCGCCCCTGCACGCCTGCAACTGTTTCTCTCGCTCCTGTCAAACTTCATTTTTCAAAGTATTGTCGTAACATATATAAGGTAAGGTCTCAAGTACTTCTTGAGATGGGTAATTACAATATTTGGAGGGATCATTCAGAAGAGGCGCTTCATACAATTAGGATAGAACTTCACTTACAAGTAAATTCGTTTAATCTTCTAATTGTATTGCGCGCCTCTTCCTCATGATCACAGTGTAGATGTTTAAAGTATATATTACGACTTGTTTTTAACACTTGTTTATTATAAACTTTAACACAGATAGAGGAACATTATTACATAATACAGTAAAGTAAAAAGTAGAACAAAATTATACATCTTAAGGATTTAAAATCGCATATTAGCAAAAGCGTCTTTTCTTCGCGTAAATTTTAAATCATAAAATTTAACAAAAGTATTGGAATTCTCTGTTCAACCAGCTGTTTTTCGCAAGGTATCGATTTCAATACCATTTCTTTTTGCAGCCGAAGTCAATGCATGTCGCCTAGAATGAGCTGCGAACACATTGGTATCAATATTACATTTTTTAAAAATCTCTTTAACCCATCGACTCAATGTTTGCGCAGTAACAGCTTTAATTGGGTTTTTAAACGAAATAAATAATGATTTTATATCTCCACGAAAGTTGTTGGTTTTCTCTAAATAAATCTGCAACGTGTATGCTGCACAAATTTTTGTATTTTCATTAAAATACGGTAAAAATAAAACCGATTATTTTCTGTTTGGTCCTGAAGTTTTTATGTGATCTGGAATTTTAATTTCAGTTAATGTATTTTTTGTTTCGATGTTATCAATATTTATTAAGGAGAATGTCTGCATTCGATGTCCGGTTGCGAGAGCCAACAATGTAATTAGCTTTTTACGCAACATTTCAAGAGATAATTGCTGATTTGGCGAATATGAATTGAAATAATCTAAAACTATCTTCGGGTCCCAAGCGGAATCATACTTAGGTTTCGCAGGTCTGAGTTTAGATAGACCCCTGAAAAAACGTTTTATTCTCTCGTCTTGTCCAACTTCAGGACCAACTGAATCATATGTCTTATTGTCTTATTGTCTGGAAAAAATAAGATGATCCTTAGCTTGAAATCTTAATGGTTTTGAAACTAAAAGTTCATAAAATAATGGAAACCAACGATGCACTTGTCTGGCTTGTATTTTCTCACTCGTATATCGATTACTACAAAACTTTCTTTTTCTTTGAACGATCTCCTCTAACATTGCTGTTTCTACGACTGATCTTATCCATCGTTATACAGATATACGACCACTATATTTGGCACAGTGTTCACATTTTACGTGTCAAATAACGTTCAACTATTCTCACTGAATGCCAAACACGTGTGAGAACCAAGCCTCACCTCTAACAATAAAATAAACGGGAAATCGTAACGAGCCTTTGCGGCGCAGAGGTAGCCAAAACGCCTTCTGTACGCATTCGGATGTACTACTTTTTCTGTAAAGGAACCATTGTGCAAAAAGGGAGGCATCACAAATAAAATGCCACATCCGTTGTCATCCAACATCGTTTTTATCTGCGGAAATCCTTTGTCAGCTAATATGAGATCACCAGGTTCTAATAAATTTAAGAAATCTGAATTAGTTGTAATTTGTGTATCTGTTGTACGTCCTCCAAAGCACTGTGATACAAAGGAGATTATTCCGGATGGAAATACAGGCAACTAAAATTTTGATCCAAAACCCTCTTTTGTAGCTACAGTAAAATTGCACTCGCAACGAAACTGTTGAAAGCTGCTCTACATTAAACTCTGTGCAATCAATAATTGCTCGACAATTTGTAAATTCAGGCTTAAAACTTTGTGGAATAGTCGCTTGCACTGCATCTCTTGAAGGCCACATCACGAAATGTTTACATGCACTAGCTAAATATTGAACCGTACATGTAAAAACCCTGGATATCGTTGTTCGATGAACATTAAATAAAACGCCCAGTGCTGCATAAGTGAATCCGGTTTTCATTTTCATCAAGAAAATAAGAAGACGATTTTCATTGGATATTTTTATCCCTTCGATTTTGTTTTGTGAGAGAACTTTTATTTCGTAATGAAGACATTCCTTGAAATCCGGAATTTAATGGAACTTGAAAAGTCTCATCGTGATCCAAACCAACTAATTTATCTAGATATGAGACATTATTTCCACAGCCGACATCTTTTGTTGCTTTTTTCAACGGAATATTCAGACGTTTCTTCACATTTGTTGGGCTCGAAATTTGAGTTTCGGCATAACAAACTGAGTCCTGTACAATCTGACGACTTACAAAAATTACATGATCTGATGTATTTGTTTCCAGAAAATCGATTTGTGTCCCTTTACAGGCACTCTGAGTCGATCGCGGAGTTATCACGTTTTCAGTGACAATTGACACAATCTCAGTCTCAGTAGTTGTCAGTGCTTGGTTCTGAGAATGTTCCTTTATAATTGGGTTTTCAGGCATAATCTCATCGCTTGGCGTCTTATCTGTTCCTGTTTTCCGTCCCTGTTTTTCTAACATGCGTCGAAACCTGTACACAAAAGCAATTACGTGTAGTTACATAAAACATTAATGGTAAATATGCAAATACGAGCGACAAGTACTGATAAAACTAAATTTTATCAAATAGGAGTCAATCATATTTCATTTTCACCATGTAGACTTACTTGCAACTTTCTTTTCATTACCTTTTGATGGAAGATGTTTCACTCGGCTTTTTCCTTTTATATATTTCAGGGAATATTGTTGGGTTGTAGCTTGGATTAAGTGGGTGCTCCGATTTTTTGTTCCCAACAAAATGTCGACTACATATGCGGGACATTCTGTTTGGAGTCCAAGGGGTGCCATCTTCACTGTGAATGTATTCCAACAAATGTATTCCATCAATATATAACCAATCAAATTTCCATATAAATGATGCTAAAATAAGGTCTAACTTTACTCTTCGTACCGCAGTCAGCCACTGATTTCTACGCTGCATTTTCTCTGGACGTAATATGTTTCCAGTAGGGAAACAATAAAATTTTGTTCCCGCAGAATTTTTGCGAGTATTTGGGCAGTTAACCACACTACAATAAACATTATAATTTTTCTCCGGATCCATATTTCGCCAAATGCACACTTTGCAAATTAGGATTATGATTTACGTCGGTATGTATAGCAGGTACAACGAAAAGCAAGCTCTAAAAATAATCATTTTCAAAATTTATGTACACATTTGAACAAAGTAAAATTATACACACTGTTATATATAGTTTAATAAAAACTCCAAGTATTTTATATGCTTTGAAATTACCTTCTAAATATCCATAATCGAGAAATAAAAATGTGACATTTTCTATGGCATTCAATGCAACAGCTGTGTTTTCATTAATATCAACTTTCATATTCCGCCGCATCGAGCGCTGGCGTTGATTGTCATATCCCTTCCAAAGTCACGCACTAAGCGAATACCTTAGGGCGGGGACTACTATACTGTAGTAGAATTTGACGCGCAAGCGTGAACATATACAATCCGCAACTGCAATTGGCCCTGTTAACACCGCCGCCTACGATCTCTACTGGCTGAAGAACGAACTAAAATGATAGGGTCGGAGTCAAAAAATAACACAGGCAAGATGAGCGAAACTCAATATTTAATTAGTTTTGTAGATTTAATAAATTATATTGCATCCGGTTCGCGATGCTACATTGAAGACGATCTTGTTCTCAATGCAAAACATATAATGTATTGTGCATTGACACGCGGTTACGATGTTAAATGGGAAATTTTAGGTTTGTGTTTACAGACGTCATGTCTCTCAGGAAGCTCACATGAAGTTACAGTGTGTATAAATAACGATAATGACATTATAAACATTAATTGCAAATGTTCATGCAACGCTATTCGGGGCACCTGGAAAACATAATTTATAATAATATTTTTAACTTTATTTCTTTAATCGTAGTGAATGATTTTATACATATTTAAAATGGATTAAATTTACAATTCAAAATGTATCTGATGGAAAAATCTTCACCAGTGTTCTTAAAAAAAATCTAATTTTTCATATATTTTTGTTTTCTCTATGTGGCAAAATTGTTTGCAAGGGACGACACTATACATGTCCTTAGCATCATTTTTCAGTTTTCCCCATTTGTGTCGAATGTCGGTACAGCTAGTATTTTCTATTTCATTAACAGGAACTCTATATTGTAAGTAATTAAAAGGAAAGTAATAATTAAACAAACTGTCATTTAATTTTTTCCATTATTATTTTCAGACATTGTTACCGATTTAAATGTATTAATAAGGCCCCGCAATGTTTGCATTTCCCTGAACTTTCAGCCTTCCATGAACATTTGCAATTAACATTTATAACGTCATTATCTTTATTTATAGAAACTGTATCTTCATGAGGGCTTCCTGGGAAACATGACGTCTGTAAATACAACCCTAAAATTTCCTATTTAACATCAGAAACGTGTGTCAATGCACAAAACATTATATGTTTTGCATTGAGAATAAGTTCGCCTTCAATGTAGCATCGCGAACCGGGTCCAATGTAATTTATTAAATCTACAAAACTAATTAAATATTGGGTTACGCTCATCTTGCCTGTGTTATTTTTTGACTCTGACCCTATCATTTTAGTTCGCTCTTCTGCGGGTAGAGATCGTAGGCGGCGGTGTTAACAGGGCGAATAAGGAATCAGAAATTTTTTTTTATTAATAAAAAGCAAATTATTGCAACGAAAATCACTCGCGACACAATGCGGAGAGCGCGAGAACTAAATGTACACAGATTGTGTTACATACAAAACTCATTGTCATTTTTCTTAATTCGTATCACTCGTACAGGAAAAATTAATTAGACCTTTTCAGAACAGAATCTCACGCTCTACATCTTTTGTTTAAAACATTTTTCAAAATTTTAAAAATGAGTACAATTTTTCACATTTTTTCTCGATTATCGCCAGGATAATCTCTGTTATCGCCACGAAAATTGCATTTGCGCCAATTTTCACGGTAAATCTTCGGAAAGATGTCTTCCCTCGGAAAAAATCGTAACTACGTGTTGCCGACGTTTTTTTGCCTCCTGAATCCGAATATGATGGTAAAATTTATCGGTCAGACATATTAAAGCCGCTATCTTAAAAAAAAAAATACTAAAAAACGCTTTTTTTTAGTTTTTTGTATTTATCTTGAAAACTACGGGTCCAACAGAAAAATGTGTCAAACAAAATCCAAGTGTATTCATTTGAATCCAAAAAAAATTTGTATTTCAAAAACAAAACTTTGAATACATCCGTATTCAACATTACGGATTCACAACTATCCAAGTGTATCCATTTCAATCCAAAAAAAAGTTTCCTTCTGCAAAACGAAATATTGAATGCCTCCGTATTCAACATTACGGATTCAAAACTATCTAAGCATATTCATTTCAATGCAAACAAAGTTTTCTTTCAAAAAATAAACTTTGAATAAATCCTATTTTTTGAATTCAATCCATTTCAATTCATCAAATAAAGCTTTACAATTGTGTTCATAAAATTGAATACAGATGGATTACTTTTTCTGAAATTTAAACCAGTAAATTACGCTTCCGATTATATTCGTAAAATTGAATACAGATGGATTCCTTTCTTCGGAATTCAATCCATTCCGAAAACAGTGTGCTAAGTGGACACTTAGCGCACGGAGTTAAAAAAAATTCATTTTTTTATATATAAACTGTTATTTTTTTGTATAAAAAAAAAACAATCGTTTTTCTTATATGATTACTTAAAAGTTGAAGAAAAACAAAAAATTTAATCTCTGTACAAAAATTTCATAACTTGAATACTTTCTGAGTTATAATCAATTGAAAAAGGGTCTGAACGAAAAATTTCACATGGAATCTATACATAGGAGAGGACGGAGAGGATGAGATACGTTTACCCCATTAGAGAGACGGAGTAAAAAGCTCTCGATGAGCGGTGAGGATAGAGAGGTTCCGATACGTTTGTCCCATTAGATAGACGGAGGAAAAAGAACTGTCGATGAGAGGGAAGGAAAGAGAGATTCCGACTCTTTGCCCCATTAGAGAGACGGAGTAAACAGCGCTCGACGAGCGGTGAGGAAAGAGTGGATCCGAGCGCACCGTCATTAGAAAGACAGGGACGGAAAATGACGATCAGCGCCTCCATACAGTTGGCAAACAAACTAGAGGTTTCATGTTTGCCAGATACTTGATGGTTAAACGAACTTACCTGTAAGTGAAGTTCGACCATAATTATATGAGTAGCTTGTTCGAAGATATAACTACGTAGTACCGCTACTCGCCGCACGATGACGCCACATTTAGAGCCCTATTTAAAGCAAAAATACCCCTCTGGGTTGTATGTATATACTCCCAGCCTCATATTTCCCCGGCATCGGCCAGTGATCCTCATTATAGTTTAGAGAGAAGCCTTAAGGGGTGGGTGCTTTACCATTTTTGTAAATAAATTTAGTAAAATAAGGGTGGGAAAATATATCTTCGAACAAGCTACTCATATAATTATTGTCGAACTTCACTTACAGCTAAGTTCGTTTAACCATCAATTATATTTCGTTGAGCTTGTTCGAAGATATAACTACGTAGATGTTTAGAGCTACATTTCCAGCTTGTAATTGCAATTCCTATAATATAAGCCTTTCTTTAAAGGGGAGGTAAGAATGTAAGTTAACAACGCTGTAAAGCGTTTGACGACGGTATTTTCGTTTACCGATCATTGTTAATTAAAAAGTGCCTATTAGAATTTTCTGTGAAATAATAAAAAAGTAATTTTTAAAAAGTTTTTATACCAATGTTTCAGGACACACTGTGCCCTCATCAAGTGCTAGCCACGAACTTAACTGATATTAGCATTTTCCATTAAGGAGGTGTAAGTATCAATTTAACAAGTAACCCTTGACCTCAACTTTAGATTGATACTCAAGAATGTTTTTAATTAAAATCCATTATGTGGATCATTTATTTATACATTCTGGCATGATAACAAAACCAAATATGGTATTTAATAATTTACCTATGACTTCGACTTACATCGAAGCTCAAGTATGATTTTGATTCAAATCATGTGAATCATGCGTTTATCCATTCTGGCATTATGTTAAATCATATATTCGGTATTTAATAATTTGTCCATGACGTCAACTTACATTGAAGCTCAAGCATATCTTAAATAAAAAATCCGCTATGTGGATCATACATTTATCTATTCTAGCATGATGTTAAATCAAATTCGGTATTTAATCGTCTGCCCATGACCTCAACTTGCATTGAAGCTCAAGCATATCTTGGATAAGAAATCCACTATTTGGATCATGCATTTATCCATTCTGGATTATGTTAAATCATATATTCGGAATTTAATAATTTGCCCATGACCTCAACTTGCATTGAAGCTCAAGCATATCTTGGATAAGAAATCCAATATGTGGATCATGCATTTATCAATTCTGGATTATGTTAAATCGTATATTCGGAATTTAATAATTTGCCCATGACCTCAACTTGCATTGAAGCTCAAGCATATCTTGGAAAAGAAATCCACTATGTGGATCATATATTTATCCATTCTGGCATGATATTAAATTCAATGTTTGATATTTAATAATTTTGCCCATGACCTCCAATTATGTTAAAACTCACACATGTATTGGAATAAAAATCCATTATGTGAATCATGCATTTATACTCTCTGACATGATGTTAAATCACATATGGTATTCAATAATTTGCCCATGACCTCAACTTACATTGAAGCTCAAGCATGTATTGAAGTAAAATGCACTACGGTATTTAGGAATTAATTCATGACATAAATTTTCGATTGAAAATCAGCAATAACGTGAATCAGTATATCATCTCGACTCTGGTTAATGTTCAGAGATGCTGTTAACGACAAATATGATATATTTGGCCCATGACATTAACATTCATTCAAGCTCGAGCTTGCTGAAGAATTAACTATCTTGAAATAAAATCCAATATAATTATGCAATGTAGTGCGTGACTGCAAGTCCTCACTAAAGTTCAGACATATTGTTAATAAAAAGATGTGATATTTAGTACCTGACGTAAATTTTCATTGCAGCTCGAGCTTGTTGTTTTAGATTTCAACTGGTTTGAATTCAAATTCAACCTACATACAATCTAGCATATGACTTCAATTCTCTATTGACGCTGAGAAATGTTTTTGAAAATCCACTGTCACAAATCAATTTTCAACTTAGCACGTATAGATGAGTCGATTACGTTATTTATTGATAATTAGAGCTGACAAGTGCATGGCAGTCTAATGCTGAACTTACACAAGTATTGTCACTAAAAAATATGTCTTTGGTTCTAATTAAACTAAGAGGAAAGATACCTATTTCATAACTTTTATTCTGTGTCATTTTATTTCCTAATTTCATAATATTCTTATTTATTTCTTCATAATTTTATGTTTATATTTACTTGTATTATCAGCATTTATTTTTCTTTGAGTGTTAGGAAATTGACAACATTTTAACCACTTCCATCCATTCACCATTGGAAACTCCCATCCTATGCAACAACTTCCCATTTTAGTGATACTTCTAAATATTAATATATTTATAAGCTTACCATGTATGCAGTTCAATCAATTTCCAAATTGAGTTTATGAATCTTACAAACTGTCAATTTACACTGACTGCAGAAAAATAATAATGATATGATGTATCTCTACTACACTATGCACAAGCAAAGGTTCACTCATAGTGCACTGAATAATTTTACAGCTTTGGTAAAATATATAGAAAGTGTTTTAAAATATTTCTTGGCATTGTAAATTTGTGAATTTAAAAGATCTGTCATGCAATGACTGAGGTCAAATTATCAAAAATTGATTATATATTTGGTTTAATTTCCTAATTTAATTATTTATAATTTTAAATAAGTTAAGCATAGTTGTATGCTAATATTATCCAACTTTGAAGAAGTAGTGATTTCCCTTAAAAACAAATATATTGTTACGTGAGCGATTTCGGTTGGTTTTATGGAATCAAGCTGTAATAAATTAAATAAAAAGGAATATAATATTACCTTTATTTCCTTGCAGTCGTAGATGAATTAAATAACCAAATATTAATCCACTTTTCAACAAAAAGGAATTTATTTAAATTACACTAAAAATCGGGTTGAGTCGTTCCACAGCGGCGAGCACCTGCTCGAGTCGCATCCAAGATATCGAGTGACGAAACGAACAACCTAGCAAACGAACTTGCAAAAGGTCGTTAAGTTTCAAAAATCAGAATTTCGCGAACTCCTAGGTAATATCACTTCGCGAAATTGATTAAGAAACGTCAACGGTGACAGCGCGTTCAATTCGAAACTGTCCATATTTTGACAGTTCGTCACACACATTCGTAAACATACACAATCACACACACCGCTCGGACTTTATTATTCATTTTGTAAACATTGCGCGTATAGCTACATTTAATATGACATTATACAATTACGAGACGTACATGGTTCGTAACAATATAAATGGTCATTATATCTCTTGATACCAAATCGGTAAAAATTTTATAAAAATGTGTTAAATTTGCAATACACCTTTGGTGTATAAAACATGTTTAATTAGCAGCTCACAAGAGAATTTCTCAAGAATTTACTTGATTTTATTGAATACTTGACAATCGTAAAGTTCAATGATCATTTAATTAGGACATTTTTTATCACATAATGTTATGTTAAATATCATATTTTATGTTGATATCTTAATATCTCATATTTTCAACATGAGTGATGAAATTGAAGCATTTCCTATAATTTACACAAGAATAAAACAATGTAAAAAATGTATTAAGTCAGAAAAAATGTTTGTTCTTCAAGGCTCAATCAATAACAGTGTCATAAGTATTAACAGCATCATTAAAACACCATTAATTTGCATACATTTTGTTTAATTAATTTATAATCCTAGTATGGCTATATTTATTTGTTTCTTTTTTCTTTTTGTATGCATCCTAGCATTTCTGATTAATTACTAAGAACAATACTTTTGTTTAAAATAAAACTAAAACTCCATCAATCCTAGAAATATACAATATTTCTACTTTGTCGTACCACATTTATGTATCTATCTACATACTTAATAACACAATTGTAATCGAATTGAATGATAGACAAGTGAATTTAAAAAATGTCAATCTACCGATTGTAAATTACTAGCAGATATGAAGGGGGTTCTTTTAAAAAGTTCTTTTACCTTATAACGAATATATTCTTTCCACCGCGCCTTATAATAAGCCTATATGCGTGTTTTGTACCTGTGTAAATCCTATTTTTTTTATTTACAAATGTACTTAACAAACAAGCCAAATTAACTCAAACGTGTCGTCACCGGCGCCAAGAAAACGAATGAGGATCACTGGCCGATGCCGGGGAAATATGAGGCTGGGAGTATATACATACAACCCAGAGGGGTATTTTTGCTTTAAATAGGGCTCTAAATGTGGCATCATCGTGCGGCGAGTAGCGGTACTACGTAGTTATATCTTCGAACAAGCTCAACGAAATATAATTGACAATTCCGTAACGTGGGCTCTGCGCTTCTATATGCGTCTATATTCGTTGGTACTATGCATTATGTCATGTTTAACCCCAAAAGTTTGCTCTGAAATTTTTAAAATGGAAAAAACAAACTTGTACTATGGAAAAAAGGGTTATAAGTCCTGCTATTTTACAAATAGGTTCAATATACACGCGGCGACAAACAGTAGCGTCACGACGATTCATCCAAAGGTGCATCCTTGTAGCTGAGAAATGTGTTACCTATATATGTATACATAGATTTTAAAACTATTTTTGCAATTAAGAAAACGCAAATAACGGCATAATAAAGTATATCTTATCAGCAGGTCTTATGTCCCTTTTTTCCATAATAAAAACTGCGAAGCAAACTATTGAGGTTGAACAGGACATAAAGGCACAGCAGAATATATGCGAACGGGATTGGTTGACAGCCGAACCCGCATAGTGACGTCACACGAAACTGACGCGAGTTCAAACGGAAGAGTTTTTAATTGGCAAATAAAATACCTACCCAAATTAATGAATTAATTGTTTTTTAGATTTTATTTGTGTTATTTATGACCTAAATTATTATTTAAAACAATAAAAAATGTTACCGGTGAACCCCATTGGTCATTCTGATGCTCATCCACTTCCATCGCTGTTTTACGTGCTTCCTTTTGCGATTACGAAAAAAATGCATAAGACCTTTTTTGTAGAGAATTACATGCCCTACACTTTTTGTTTGGCACATTTTTTTGTCAGATCCGTAGTTTACATTATAAATCCAAAAAACTCCAAAATAACGCGTTTTTAGCGGTTTTTTCTAGTTTGCGGCTTTAATATATCTGAGCTCCAAATTTTGCCATCATTCGGATTTAGGAGGCAAAAATACGTCGGAAAAACCTAGTTACGATTTTTTTCCGAGGGAGATTTTCACACTATGAAATTCGAATTCAGAGCGTCAAAATATGTAAGAAAACACTCGTTTCCTAAAAATTCCAGGCGGCACCTTTTCGGAAGTACACCCATTTCTAGGAAGGTAGTTTTTAACGTACATATGGTCAGAGATATTTTACGCGATGCATCGAAGTCGAAGTAAGTAGGGGAAACCGTCTGTTTGACGACTGCAAACTGCAACCCATCAAAACACTCGTGCGTCATTCCTCGATTTGTCTAAAGGGTGTCTCGTTCCACGTGCATCATATTGTTCTGCAGAAAAATACAAGAACAACCGTTAAAACTTATCGTAAGTACAAAAACACTATTATAATTATACAAACCAATATTTTGAACATTTTTAAATTACCAACTTGGAAAAATCGAATAAATTACTTGTGCACGATTTCGTTCGATGCCACGAAGACCACCCGCTAAGTAAATGCGACTCGGTCGGTAATACAGTTTAGAGAATCTTGTGATGCAATTTATGCACCGCTGCATATCGTTCCGTTCACTACAGGCGCCTATTGTAAATTCGCTATAGTTTCGTTCGCGAATCTACAGTTTCGCTGCAGGTGTTTACTTACACACGTAAACATTTTGAGAAAGTCGCTGTCGAGGTGCAGGTCAGCAAAGAGACGGGTATTTTGCTTACAAGTTACAATCTCCACATTGGATTGCGATTGGTCGTCTTGGGGATTTGCACAAGACGACGTCAAACGTCGACGACGTGGGCAACTCTGATCGCGGGATTCGCAAATTGGGGGCGGACACTATACGTCGTAAACCATGCGAGTTTGACGTTAAGTTATAGTTCCTGATCAACAAGCATGAGTTTTGTTCCTCAACAATCAATTCTCAATTGAATTTCACTTGTAAGTACCGATTCTCGCATTTTTTCATTTCGATGACACTTTCGTCCCACGCTCTTGTCCGCGATCGACTTTGACGCATCCAGCAAATAACAATGGCTTCTGCCATTTCCTCTCATTTTACGTCGTGACAGTTTTCCAGATGCCCGTCCCAATATTTTTTGAAATTCGTGAAAATGTTTGATGAGCCTCTTGAAATACTCTGATTAAATTGGATCTAATTGTTACATCGATAGATGACCTACATGCCGTCACATCTGTTTAGTATCTACGTTGCGAACTGTCAACTGTTAAATAACTTGTAGATTACAGTCTAGCTTTCATTACAATATATGTTTTCTTGTGTCAATATCAGATATTTACAATAAAATAGATGTGCGATACATTAATTGATAGTCGTATTCGAATGGAGTGATAAACGATTAAGTACATTAGTAGGTAGCATATAATGTTACAAATTATGTTTTGACCCTCGGTAATCTCTCAACGTTTAATCTAATAGGAGAAATGAATATAGCTGTTTTCAAGATTGATAAAGTAGGAAATGAATGAATGACAGTTCCAAAGCTCCAATAATCTTGCAGTGTATTCTTTTTAATCATCCCTACTGAAAATGTTCGTAATATCATATGATAAATAATATGAGATTTTTAAAATATCAGACGATCCGGGAAACTTTTCATGTGATTTCTCATGTAATTATAAGAAATAATAATAATATGAGAAAATGAATTACAATCATCTGCATTTCTCTAAGATATTAAAGAAATTATAAAAATCTCATATGATTTTACGGAAATTTTCACCAGGGATTATATTTATATTAGTACATATCTGCCATACTTGGTAAGAAAAGTCGTAACTCCATTTTAATGATTTTGAGATATTAATGAATAACTGTTTTTGAGTAAATATAAAGTTGCTTCGTTTAAAAAATTATTTTTGATACATGCATATTTTATTTCATGACTTAATGAATCATTTTATATAAATTTGTTACAAATTAGTTGATAAATTTTAGTTGAAAATGGACATACTGAAGATTCAGAAAGCTATAATACTGTCGAAAAAGGTTGTAACTCACAATTTATGGACATAAGTCCTTTTTTCATAGTATTAATGACTTTGTAAAGCCCTGCATCCTGATTAAAAGTTTCGATACTGTTCAAGAAAGTCGTATGTTACATTTTTTTAAAAATACTTTGCATACTATTATATTATTGTAAATGTAATTATTATCGCCTTCTCAAATACACTACAATTCCAAATTTTATATAATGTAATATGTATTGAAATTGTAAAAGACATACAATTATTTACATGAAATAGAAAATTAGAAATTAAGCTTATATTGTCAATAATAGCAATTCAAGTATTATAATAATAGACAAGTCATCAATATAATTTATGCCGTCAAGTAGACGTCTTTTTGGCGTTAGTGCTCGTTTCTGTAATTACAAATAATAACAAAGTAAAAAAAAAATAAACAGAATGAGCATGTAAATATTTGATTAATTTGTTTATACATAAGGTATATTATATATAATAAGTTTAGTCAATAACATAATATAGTATATTACATTATTAATAGTAATAATTTTATATGTAAACAAAATATATTTGCCTCAAAAGAACGGAATTGAAGAAATTTTAATTTAATATATGTAAAGTTAATAATTTATAATAGGTACCTTAATTATTATAAGATTATTATTTAATAGAATTTATTTTATTTTTTTCTCTGTTTGAAAAAAACATATATTATGTAAAATAATTTAGCAATAAAACTTTTTCTCTTAGGTTTTGTTCAATACATTTGCTTTTATATAATCGAAAAACGACGTATGTCCATCAGAAATGGAGATACGACTTTTTCAGGCAGTATTTGGAGAAACGATTTTTTCTCCAGGTATAATAAATTCACAAATCGAGACAATACAGCGGCAACTCCAAAATGTGGCACTTACGGCTTTTTCAAACAGTATACCTACCTAAAATGAACATTTGTAAGAAATAATTAATTTTTTTTAATAATTAATAATAAATATTCATAATATTTGTGTTCAGAATATGATGTATTTCATTCTGCTGATTACAAATTTATTTTTATCTAAATTTTGACAAAAATGGAGGTACGGCTTTTCTTATCAAGGACGGCAGATATAAATCAGTTATAAAATTATTTATTTATTTAATTTTATTAAACAGGCACTACACTCAACGAACTTTTAAGTAGATGCTACTGCTCTGGGAAGTAAAGAATTTTTCCGAATTTGATATGGCGGTTAAAATTCTAAATTGTAGTTCATACCCTGGATATTATATGTTTGGAAAACATTTTTTATAACATTTCCAAGAATATCATGTCCATAAATTATATTATTGTTCAAGAGAGACAGCATTATTGTTCATGAAAAAACTTGAAACTTGCAAAAATTATTTGTTAAACAACTTTTGTTAACGATTCAAATTTTCTATTGTTCGTCAGATTTTTTCATGACTACTTACTACTAATTTGATTTAAAAATTTCAAAAATTTGGCTTAACATGAAAATACATTTTTTTTTAAATTATGGATGGATTTAAAGAAATTATTTACATTTTTTTATTCCAACACCACTGACTTACGTGTCAAAAGTTACTCAAGAACGAATTTCTTTGACCCATTAAAATTCGCTAAATTAATTTAAACATTCAAAAAAAGTTTGATGAACAGAAAAACGTATTTGCGAAATAATTATGCATGGATTTTAAAATATTCCATTTCTTTTCGAGGAAAAAATTGTTTTGGGTCAACAAATTTTTTTACAATTTTTATTATATTATCTTTGAATTCCTCGCTAAAAATTATTAAAGAACCAACTATTTGGTATTTTTTGGAAGATTGTTTCATTTAAATATTTTATTTCCATTCAAAATCATTTACCTCCCAACTTTGTTATTGGTAATAACTGATTCGTTTTCATTCATATCAATTGCATTTTCATCTAATTTTTTTTTCAATTCAAAATCATTAAATTTGTTGTCCTGTAATAATTAACTATCCATTCAAATTCATTTGCAGCAAATATAACTATTTTTCCATTGAAATTCATTCAAATTGCAATTTTTCTATTATGACCCTGAAGCTAGCAGCATATTCGCAACAGCGGATTCAAGAAAACTGTGGAGTGGATCATTTCTTATTAAAAATGACTTGTATTTAAACATCTTTAGACAAATTTTATACAAATAATCGATTTTTGGCAATTTTTATTTTACCATTCAAAATCATTAAATCGAACAACTTTTTATGAGCTATTAACCATTCAAAATCATTCAAACACATTTTCTTATTAAAATTTATTGCAGAAGCTAAGAAAACTAATTAAGAAGTGATGCAGTCAATGAATTTCAATGGATCTTCAATGAATTTTCATTTGTAACAATGTATTCTTATATTTTTTGGTTAAAAACGTACAATGCATCTTCACTTAGTTATTAGGTCACACTCGCAAATCTATACGCAGGAAAGCATGGTTTTAGTTTTTGTAATTATGTACAGGTTGAAGCCCCTATGTAACTTATTCCTGAATAAATTTATTATGTTATTAAAAAAATGTATTACATTATGTTGCAAAATAGTGTAGAAATTACTAAAATATTACCTTGGAATACAAATGTTAATAGATCAAAGGATTTTCCACCATTTAGATCTCAAATATCAACTAATTTAGGTTATTTTTCACCCTCGCCTCGGTTATGTAGACTAGCAAATATTACTTCAAGTTGATTTGAATCATCCCATAAGTATCGTTAAAAATAATTTACAAAGAACAATTTTTTTGTATAAAATCTTCCTTTCTTTCTACTGATTAATTGTAGTATAATATTATGGTTATAAGTACACTATTTTGTACATAATATAACTAATTTGTATCAAGGGCATGCAGAACCGTAAACTTTTTTAATAAATAAATATTCCTAAATATAAACCTCAATATTTATATTTTTAAAGTTTTTAAATTGAAAATTTTGTCTCGACAATTACGTCTGAAAAACATTTTGGAGTTTACATTTGATAATCACATAAGACTATAAAAACCACTGTATTATCTTACAAGGAAATAAAAACGATACATAATAAACTTTTATACAGAAAGTTTTTAACTGTGCAGTAAGTAAACAGGAAAATTTTAACTGCGATTTCAAAATTTGAAAAACTTCCGATTTACTTTAATCTCTTATTATGTATTATGAATTATTAATATTGTTTTTTGTAACTAAAGTAAATTATTTTTAGCAATGACTTTGTAGTATATACTTATCAAATGCAAGCTATATATTTTAAATACATTTAATGTGCATCTGTATGCGTATGTGCACTTGAACCGTATCATTGGAATGACGCAAGTTATCTCCAACTTTTAGTGTACTATCACTTATTTTATAAATGAATGTACGGTGATAAAAATACAGTTGAAACGACTGTTTTGTGTAGTTCTTATCAAGTTCCGGGACATGTCTGAACATTATACAGCAACATAAAACATTTTAGAAAATTATTTACATTTCAACAGTTTCTCAAGGTTTACAGTAGATTTTACATTTTTTCCAGATAAGTCTTGTGCAATATTGAACTAAATTCATCATGGGAGATTCGTACGATCCGTGTGCCTGCGTATGGGATCATGAATTGGCTATGCAGCGATTACTGTCGCTCGTAAGTAACTTTTGTCAACATTTTACTTGTTCAACCATTTACTATCATTGATTTTTTTTAGTTACGACAATCGCAATCCTACTGCACCGACAATGAGTGTCTCAATGTACCAAGATGTAAGTATTCAATTTATTACAAATTTAACTGAAATTTAACTTGACTAATTTTTTCAGTACCCGATCATGCCAATGAACAAAGTAACAGTTTCATGATGATGTGTTTAGTGGTATTATTCGGTCTTTTCATGTACGCTTTTAGACCTCAGTCTCTTCGTTCTTCTGAAAGTAATGATTTGAAACGACGAAATAACGGGCCGGTAAGTAATTTACATTAAAAACACAATACAAAAATATTAATTTTTTAATATTGTCAGGATTTCGGAGGTGATCCACCACCTGCTACCAATTGAACTGCCGCATGCAGAAGACTCTCCAAGAACAGCAAACAGCTGATTTGTTTAAATTATAATCGGGGGAATATCTCTTACCTATCTTACGCATTAAAGGAGTCAACTTTTCGAGCTGGAAATCGAAATATAATAGTTTAGGAAATTTATTACTATTCAATAGAGTGGGGCCAGTCTGATTATGGATTGGTATTAAAAAGTATTACATAATAAGTATTTTTATTCTTTACAAATATTTATGATATTGTGATATATTATGTAAACATTAAGTCTTTATGAAATATTTGAGATTTGAAATGTTACAAAATATGATTGAATAAAATATTCTTGCAATTGGATAATTTTCTACGCATATTTCTTTCCTTCCGAATATTATGTTGCATGTGGAATAAACACTTACGAAATAACCTTTTAATATAAATATTTGTAAATCCGAAGTAAATTCGTTTTATTATTTGATTGACGCAGACAATTTTTTTTTGAAAAAATGCATCGATTATTACTAAAAATATTTTAGATATTTAATACATTACCGATCACAATGTAAAGTATCTTGATTTCGATGTTACGACTTTGGAATTGTATCTCAAACGATGTTCACTATTTTTATTGTTTGGAAAGTTATTAAGGAAAATTAAAGGGATATAAATAAGTTTAATTACGCAATTATTAGTTTTATTTTTCGCCTCATTTTATTTACCTTGTGATGATGTAACTACATACTCTGCCATACAGGTAAAGAAGTTTTATGAATAGTGACTAAACTTAGTAGTATCGATATAAAAAAAAAAATAGAGAACAACACCTATTTACAGGAATCAAAGGAATCTCCCTTATGTTTTTTGACAATCTGCTTATCGTCCTGGGTCTCGTTTTTAAGCATTATCCTGGCCATTCTCTTAACTTTCAACATGGACATCAGCTCGCTGGATGTGGTTAATCTGTGAAAAGAAAAACATCACATATTGTGTAGAATTTATCACTTGTTTTTTAAATTATGAAGAAGGAAAAAAGCTAACGATCTTAACGAGTCCAGAAATTGAAAATTAAATACTTCCAAATTAGTTTTTTGCAATTTATTAAATTAAAAAATTAACAATTTTTTATTTTTTTTTTTATGAATCGACGTATAAATGCATGAATTGTAAACAATTTACATAGAAGCTTCCCCGCCACATACCGATAATTAGTACAATTATATTTCTATGTGCACTTCCTCAAGAGTAGGATATCACTAACGTTCGAATATTAATGTTAAATTTAACTATAAACCTTGCATTATACACAATGTCATTGTGTAGTAGTGAATTCGTCTGAAGCAACCGATAACATTGGAAATTTAATATAGCGAAAAAGAAATAAAACAAATTTACGAAATTTTGAAGCAGTTTAGTAATCTGATATGTTTTTTGTAATCTTTGAGAATCTTCTTTCTTGTCAAGTCCTATGTTTTGTAAATAAATATGTGACATTTCAGAAATTATTTGTCGGTACCATCGAGGTTCTTCATCGAGAATATTTATCTTCTCCCAATTAAAAATTATGTCTTAATCCGATGTTCCGTAATGACATTTTATTCTATGAGTATCATTCAATTTAACATTGAAGTTGACATTATTGTTCATATTTTTAGTAATTTTTGGACCAAATTCCCTCTACCATTATAAAAAATTGTTTATCTTCCCTCATGAAGCCTCTTCAGATTCTTTTTAATAAATCGATTAATCTGAGGGTATTCCCTAGTCTCTGAAAAAATTCTTACATTACTCCAATTTTTAAATCACGCAATAAATATTTAGTTACTAATTACAGACCGATATCCATCATTAGTGCTATCCCTAAGCTGCTCGATTCAATAATTACATCTAAACTGTCATTTAACTTATTCTCATTAATATCACCTAGGCATCGTGGCTTCATGAGGGGTAGGTCAACAGTTACCAACCTTCTAGTTTTCTCTGATTTTGTTAATGGAAAGATATGCTACGGGGCATCTCAGGTGGACACCATTTACCTAGATTTCTCTAAGGCATTCGATAGTGTTGACCATCAAATACTAGTTGAAAAACTTTTCGGGTGGATGGTCGCCTCCTTGAGTGGATTATATCATTTGTTAGCAATCGAAAACAAGCAGTGAAATTAAAAAACTATGTTTCTGAGGAATATTTGGTCACATTTGGGATCCTTACTGTTTAACTTATTTATTAACGACATTTTAGACAATCTTTCACATGCACTGTAAAAAATTTCAGTGTAAAATTACTATAGCAATAGGTAATCAGAAAGACCCACTCTGAGCGAAAGGAAACCCCTAGGAAGATTGTAAAATTACAATGCTCTTGTAAATTTATCACTTCTAGCGTAGTAAAATTACGATTTTCAAAGTGGTGAAATTATTCTTTTGCAGTAGTAAAATTACTAGAGGGTCTTTTAGATTACCTACTCTGAACGGAGTCATTTTACAATTTTGTTCCAAAATTACTATGATAATGGAAAAATTCCTAGTGGAATTGTAATTTTACACCACTCAGAGTTGTAAAATTTCTGGTAGAGTAATGATTTTACACTACTTCTAGGATAATCATACTGTAATTTTACACCATCATTTTTTACAGTGTGTGAATGCGTTGTTTGCTGATGACATGAAGCTGTATACCGTCATAAATTCCATTGCAGATGCTTTAAACTGTCAGCGCGATATTAATAATATTAGTAGTTGGTGCAACACCAATCGACTTCAGCTTAATGTAGATAAAAATAAGATTATACGATTTTCTAAGAGACAAAATGACTTCATATTCGACTATACCTATCGCGGTGATAAATTTGCTTCGGCAGACTATTTGTCGGATCTTGGGGTCATTTTTAATAAGAATTTAGATTTTAGACAACATCTCATTGTAGCAGGAACAAGGCAGTTAGAAACTTAGGTTTTGAGCTTATATAGAACTTTAGTCATGCCTTCTCTATGTTATGGTGCGCTTATTTGGTCACCATACTTGTTGAAGGACATTAAACTATTAGAATCTAGTCAGCGTAAATTTTTGAGGTATCTGTCATGGAGAACCGACAGATCCATGAATTATTTGGATCACGACTTTGGACCTATATTTTCGTCCTTCTCTATCCCCACTATTCATTCGGTTCATAACTATTCCGAGATACTACTAATTAGAAATATAATTCATGGATCTGTAACGTCTGTTGAGGTTCGTAAGTTATTCAAAGATAGACAGATTTTGAGAAACGTGAGAAATATGCGTCCCCTACTTGAGCCACATAGTAAATCAAATTTTGTATTTTTCGTTTATCTAATAGGCTACACAGAGCATGGAATGTCCTGCCCTCTAACTTGCAAGAAGAAACAACTCTAGCCACGTTTAAAGCAATTTCCAAAAAACTGGTCTTTTGTTATTACTAAGTTGGCAGTTTATTAATTCATTATAGGTTATATTCTTGATCATTTCTTTTGCGAAGTCATATTAGACCTTTGTTATGTTTGTTGTATTATATTTTTTATATTTTTACTTTTGTTCCCTACACAACCTCGAATCTATTGCAATTTTGTTGTATTTTGGGAGTTTACGCCCGTACTAAATAAATAAATAAATAAATAATGTGTTTACACAAAATCTAAGGTCACAATTATGATTTTGACTTTTGAAAATGAAAGTTGAATTCGTGTTTCAAGCGAATTTGGCCATTTTTGATAATTATGTCCGCCATTTTGGATCCACCATTTAAAATTTTTACAATCTAAGGCCAGATTCGTTATCAGCGATCCCGAAAACCCTCCAGTAACGTATTTCAAGCGAATTTGGCCATTTCTTGATAATTTCGTCCGCCATATTGGATCCGTCATTTTGAATTTTAAAAATCTAAGGCCGGATTCGTAACTAGCGACCCCAAAAATCCTCGAGTAACTAATGTCGATCTTATTGAGCAAAAATTTACTTTCCAAACGAATTTTCTTTGAAAAAAATCACCATTTTTTGCAACTTATTAGTTGATATAAACAATTAAATATGAAAATTTATAAAAAATTCAATATGGTTTACGTTTTCTGGTATCTTATTGATATGATGGTACATAACAAAATTGGGAAAATTCAAATTTAATCACTGGAAATTTGCAAAAAATGAATTACAAATAGGTAGCGCCCTGAGTATGCCACCATGCCGCAAAGGGTTAATATACGTTTATATGTAAAAGTTTTTGGAATCTTTCACTACTACTTTTACAACAAATACTTACATAAAGTAACTATTGAAATTAGGATATTATGTGATATTGTGAGATATTATGCCTCCAAAATTAAAAGAAATTATAGAACTGTTATAAAATTTGTTATCAAGGGTTTGTATGGATAATGGGACATAAATGGTTCACAATTCTATTATTAAAGATTTTTAAAGAGTGACAAAATTAATCAGTTAACTTCTTTTGTTTCTATGTGTTCCCAGTAATATATTACTCCTAGTGTGTCAAAATCAGTAAAACGTATTTTATATTATATAGTAATAATATAGTAATAAACAATTAATTATGGATAAGAAAAATGAATTACAAATGATTTTAACAATAGTCAAATGATTAAACATCATCTTCGTTATCAGCGACACCAAAAACCTACAAATGTAAATTTTTATGAAAATCCAATAATTTTTTTGAAAAATAATCCGCCACATTGGATACACCATTTTGAATTTTGAAATGTTAACATCAAATTATGACGTTGTCAGCGAACCCAGAAACCTCCAGATATGATTTTATAAAATTTCAGTAATGTTTTAAAAATTAGTCTGCCATATTGGATCCGCCATTTTGAATTTTGAAATTTTAACATCCGATTCATTCTTAACGACCCCAGAAACCTCCAGCTATGAATTTTTATGAAATTTCAATAATGTTTTGAAAATTTGTCCGCCATATTGGATGCGCCATTTTGAATTTTGAAAAAATTACTTCAGATTCGTTATGAACGGCTTCAAAAACTCCCAGATATGAATTTTTATGAAATTTCAATAATGTTTTGAAAATTTATCCGCCATTTTGAATTTTGAAAAAATTACTTCAGATTTGTTATGAATTGGCCTCGAAAACTCCCAGATATGAATTTTTATGAAATTTCAATAATGTTCTAAAAATTAGTCTGCCATATTGGATCCGCCATTTTGAATTTTGAAATTTTAACATCAGATTCGTTATCAACGACCTCTGAAACCGTGATATAACAACTTATACTAATATCTAGCCATAGAAAAAGTGTATGCATTTAGTAACCACTTTTATGGTAAGAAACTAATTCGCAGGTGGATTAACGAGGTGCCAAAATAAGTTACACAAGTGTTGTTTCCTATTATCGGGACAATACCGAAGACAATAAAACTTGTTTCAACAATGTGCCTTAAAAAATAAATTTAGTTGCACAATACCTACAAATTTAAAAGAGAAATGCCTATATAATAGTAATGTGTTATTTAATAATAATAAAACATTGTTCCTACCGGTTAGTTATATTAGAGGATTATTTGAGTCCTTATACACTAAATAAATTAAACGTTACATTACTATCAAGAATCCTCAACAGTAATAATAACATTGTAAAAAGAAAGGTTGTAACTAAAAAGTCAGATAAAAATAACTTAGTGTATTGATTGTAATGATTGCAAAGCATCTTACGTTGGCAAAACAAAACGTCAATTAGTTGCAACAATTAACAAACACAAAAATAACATCATTTGCTGTTCACAAAAAAGAATTGTCATTACGGAACATCAAGACGGGACATGATTTCGATTGGGAGAAGATAAATATTCTCGATGGTACCAACAAATAATTTCTGAAATGTCACATATGTATTTACACAATATAGGACTTGACAAGAAAGAAGATTCTCAAAGATTACAAAAAACATATATCAGATTACTAAACTGCTTCAAAATTTCGTAAATTTGTTTTATTTCTTTTTAGCTATATTCAATTTCTAATGTTACCGGTTGCTAATTATCTGTATGTCACTTTCTATGTAAATTGTTTAAAATTTATTCATTCATACGTCTATTCATCCAAAAAATATTAAAAATTGTTAAATGTTTAATTTAATAAATTGCAAAAAACTAATTTGGTAGTTTTTAATTGTTAATTTCAATTTTCAATTGTTAGATTCTTTCTTCATGAAAAACATCAAACACGATCTCATTTTATAACCTCAAAATTCATAAAAAATACAATGCTCACCTTGCAGGAGTCGCCGTTCCCTCAGCAGGAACATCTGATGAATTGCTGTCTGAAGAACTAGAACTCGAAGTCGACGAGTAGGGAATGATCTGTTGAAGAGCTGTCTTGGTCGTTTGTTCGCTGCTGCCTTCACCTTGGGTGCTAGCACTCGATGCACTGGCGGTAGCTTGACTCGTTCGATTCTCTCCGTCAGAACTTGCCTTCTTCTTATCGCTATCCTTCGAAGACTTCGCTTCGGATTCGCTTGCGACTTTTGGTTTTAATTTCCCATTTTCTGTGGAAAACACTACGGTCGGCAAAGTAATTGTTTTATCACCTTTAGTGCCATTCATTAGTTTGATTAACAATTGTGAGATTTCCTCTCGTTTGCGAGTAACTACAATTTCTTCGAACCAGTTTCTCAATGTCTTAATTGGTAATGTGTAATCGTGTATCGGTATCTGAAATTTACATTCAATGTTTTAATATTCCTTTTTATAGACTACGAATAAAAAATAAAGGATGAATCTTACCTTAAAAAATGTTTCCACATACTCAAGGACGTATACTCCACAATCGAAGAAATTTGATTGTTGAGGAACTTTCGGACAGGAACCTTTTATCGTATCCTTGGAAAATTCCTTTTCGACACCCATTTTCGCTTGATGTTCGCAGCTGAGATAATCCCTTAACGTAGCAACAACACGGGATCGACTTGCTCCAGCCAGCGAATCAAATATTAATATGCAAGGACTGAAACAGTATTAAGTATAAATTAAAAAAAAACTATGAATTTAAGATTATTTTATATGTAACATTTACGTACACTTTGACAATTTCTTTTACTGGTGGCAATTCTGGCTCGACTTTTTCTGGTTTCTGCCCATTTTCTTCTTCAAATTCTTCATCCTGTAAATAGTAACAATAAATGTGTAATAATTGGGACAATATTTTGTTCGATAGTGACATTGATATCAAATTAAACACTTTTTACAATAACTTGGACATTATCGACAAATAAGTTCAAAACTAATTTTGTTTGAAACTATCTTGCTTGGTTTGACATGGTTTGGCAAAACTTTAATCAATTAACGAAAAGAAAATGGCTCATATTAATTGGAAAAAAAACTAAGAACGAATCTAATAATGTAACGTTTAAAAGACTTTTACGCACAAATTATAAATGTTTAACTAAAGTTGAGAAGAATCTGAAGCTAAATTTGAAAGCTTTCTGGTCATATATAAATAATACTGAATCTGATAAATCTTTTCCTACTATGTTTCAAACATTTTAAGCATGCAGTAGTTATACCGATTTACAAATCAGGAGATCCGCTAGACATAACTAATTATAGGCCAATATCCTTATTGCCAACTATATCAAAAATTTTCGAAAAATGTTTGAAAGTTAGAATTTTAAAATATCTTGAAAAAATTGACGGGATTCACGGAAATCAATTTGGTTTTTGCAAAGGAATATCAGCAGATGATCCAATAGCTGAGTTAACTAAAGAAATCTCTTTGGTTTTGGAACAGGACGAACCAAGTCTAGCAATATTTATCGATCTAGCAAAAGCCTTTGATACCCTAGATCATAAAATACTTATAAAGATATTAGAAAAGTAGGTCTTGAGGGGTCAGGTGTTGGATCTGCTGTGCAGTTATCTGAATGGTAGATATTTTATAGTTAATATTGTTTTTTACATACATAGCAACACCATCAGTCTTATTTAATGTACTTCCATTGACGTACATATTATATCCGGATAACTGATAAAAATTCGGTCATTGAATTAACCATGTTTCTGTACATACATTAATAAGTGGTTCTACTTTTAGTAAATTTAATGGCGCTTCTAAATTTTCAAAATTACGATTAAGACTTCTAATATTGACATATAGTATTACTGAATTAGAGTTTGCAATTTAAAATTTCTTCTTTTACAATGAAATCTTCTTCGTTTTCACTTAACGTTATATTGTACCAGTTAATTAATTTTGAAAGATTAGTTTTGATTTTGATAAGTCAGTCCAATATTTATATTGGAAGATTACATCAGTATCATCTGCAGAAGCTAATGCGCACCATATAAATAAATAATATGGGAGCGAAGGAAAATTAATTAACAAATAATTTAGGAAATAAAAGTGACGAAGAAGAAGGAAATTCATCACAAGAAGAAAATGAACAGTTTGAAGATTCTGAAGAATTAAATCCATTTGAGCAAGTGAATGGCAATGATGGAAATCAACATGAATATATAACCGTGACTCCCAGAAGAGGAACCAGGATACGAATGATTATGATTCAACGTACATAGCTTTATTGAGTAGTGAGTTATATGATGACATTCCTCATAGTTATAATGAAATTGAGAATAATGTAAATAGTGACAAGTGGTATGAAGCTGTTAAAAATGAATTGAACTCATTAGAGAAAAATAAAACTTGGACTTTTGAAGAATTACCTCAAGGAAAAACTCTTATAGGATCTCGGTGGGTATTTAAGATTAAGAAGGATGAATTCCGAAAAATACTAAGATTCAAAGCTCGTTTGGTAGCAAAAGGCTATTTATAGAAGCATAATTTTGATTATTACGAAACATACAGGGTGATCGGCCAACCATTACCCAGCGGCTAACTGTAGATTGTACAGATAATTCTGAGCAACTTTTTCCTCTGAAAAAATTTCCGGGAAGGTAGAGTTTTTAAGTTATTCAACACTAAAATTTAGGGGGAAAAAATCACTTTTTTTGAAATATCTCGGCTCTGTATGAAGGTATCTTAACGAACCGAAGCTCATTTTAAAGATATTTTCAAGCTGTATAAGTTGTATCTGTTGATTTTTGACCTGCAATGAATATTTCTCTTGTTATAGCCATAAAAACGGGGGTAAATACCGATTTTTCAGGTTTTTCGCGTCTAACTCGTTTGGACACCTAGCTATCGAAATATCACACTGGAAAAAGTTGTAGGCCTTGAAAACACAAACATTTTTTGTCCTCTAATACGATGCGATTAAATTAAAACTGAACCCTATTTGTACTCGTTTTCATAACATTTTGTTATTAATATCGATTTATTTGTTGAACTGTATTTTGTCAACTTTACGAGGCTCTTGTAGGGTTCAGTTTTAATTTAATCGCATCGTATTAGAGGACAACAAATTTTTGTTTTTTCAAGGCCTACAACTTTTTTCTGTGTGATATTTCGATAACTATGTGTCGAAACGAGTTAAACGCGAAAATCCTGAAAAATCGGCATTTATCCCGTTTTTATGGCTATAACAAGAGAGATATTCATTGTAGATCAAAAACCAATAGAGACAATTTATAGAGCTTTAAAATATCTTTAAAATGAGCTCCGGTTCGTTAAGGTACCTTCAAACCGAGGTCGAGATATTTCAACAAATGTGATTTTTTCGCCTAAATTTTAGTGTTGAATAACTTAAAAACTCTACCTTCCCGAACATTTTTTTAGAGGAAACAGTTGTTCAGAATGTTCTGTAGAATCTAGAGTTAGCCGCTGGGTAATGGTTGGCCGATCACCCTGTATACTCCGGTAGCTAAATTGTCAACAATTAAAATTCTCTTAGCAGTTGCGAATCATTTTAATCTGGAAATACATCAGATGGATATTACCACAGCATTTTTGAATGGAGATTTACAAGAGGAAGTGTTCATGAAACCACCAGATGGACTATCAATGATGGAAAATAAGAAAAAATTGGTATGCAAACTTCGAAAACCTCTTTATGGATTAAAGCAGTCTTCACAATGCTGGAATAAAAAATTTCATGAACTTTTGAACGAAATTAACTTTTGTCGATCGAAAGCAGATTATTGTTTATATACAGAACTACGAAAAAGTGGAATAATTTATGTATTATTATTTGTTGACGATGTCATTATCGTTAGTAATAACTTAATGGAAATTGAATCTCTTAAAAATTATTTGTCTAGTCACTTTGATGTAGTTGACGAAGGTGAGATTAAACTTTTTCTAGGACTTAAAATAGAAAGAAATAGAAAAGAAATAATTAATAAATAAAAAATTCTTTTTAAAAACCACGTTTTTACAAATGGACTAAAAAGGATAAAATAATTTTTCCCATCCACACAGGTCACTAATATGACACGCTAGTTTAGACTTACAAATATTTTATTCTTACAGTTTTAAGTCTTACAAATATTTTATTTCCTAATAAAATGAAAAATTATTGCGTATTTATTTCGGAATGGTATTAGTGACCTGTGTGGATGGGAAAAATTATTTTATCCTTTTTAGTCTATTTATAAAAACGTGGTTTTTAAAAAGAATTTTTTATTTCTTAATTATTTTCTGCTTTTTAGTTTTAAGGTCAAATTTTACAATCGATTTTAAACTATTACATTTATAAACAATCTGAAAAGAGTAGTTTCAAAATGAAAAGAATATGCAAGTGGTTTTAGATGACAGGCTCCTCTGGTGTCTTACACCGTCTAGAATTGTTGAGAATCCTGATGAGGTTTTCTCACGCCAGAATCCGTGAGCTGTTGCAGCACTTATATATGACACTAATTCACTACTGCTCCACTTGCCGTCGTGGATGAGTATATATACATGGTGGCCGCTTTTTTCCAAGAAAAAAATTCCCTGACTTTTCCCTGACCAATTTACAAATTTTCCCTGACTTATATTTTAATGATTGCTATTAATAAATGAATAGTAATGCTTTAAAAAATAAAAGAGGGAACGGTATTTGACATGCTTCTCAATGAACAACGAATAAACTATATTTAAAAATATATTTTGTAATTTTAGTTTACAAATGTTAGATCTTTGGTAACAATCTTTGGATTTCTTAAGCTTAATATAAAATATATAACAATATAACAAAATTTTATTTTTCTGTTATTAATTTTATTGTTATTTTTATTAATATTTTATATTATTATATAGTTTATTGTTACTTTCATTTTTTTATTTTTATTTATTTTTACCGCCTTCTCACAGACAAGTTCCCTGAAGAACTTACGTGAGAACTAAACTTCGTTAACATCTGAACTACGAAATTACATACAACACCAAACTGTATCAACGATCGTCATTAAAACTGTACGAAGTATTATAAGGCAATAAATTGAATTGAATTGAATTGAATAACATTTTTATAAAATGTTCGAAACTTCCAATGTCTCAACTGATGCAAGCAATAAGCCGCTGAATTTCACGATCTCTCAGGTATAAACACATGGTGGCCGCTTTTTGCTCTGAAAAAAATTCCCTGACTTTTCCCAGATTTTTCCCTGACCAATATTTTAATGATATCTATAAAAATAAACAATACGGATAAAAATGTTTTAAAAACAGCTACACATTTTCAATAAATTCTTTATTTTTTCAATCAACAACGAGTAGTATATTCTAAAACATATTATCTATAAAAATCCAGAAAAAAAACTTATGTTCCTGCGGATTTTTTCGTGTTTAATTCAAAATAATAGTAGAAAATTTGTTGGGGGTTCTTTGTCAAAATTTGTTATAAAATGTCAAGTTCTGCGGTAATATGTTACACAATAATTATAAATGTTGATAAATTTTAGAATTTAGGCGATTTTGGACAATATATTCAAAGTAAATTCTTACAAATGTTGACAATAACAAAAAATTGCCATAAATTTTATATTTTTAAAATACTATTGGACAAATATCAACTACTTAAAATAGAAATGGTAAAATAATCATTTAAACAAATTAATATTCTCAAAATTTGGGAGTTTTGTGCTGTTTTTAACATTTTAAAAAATTTTCTACGATTTTTAGCCTTTTTATGCAATTTCAAAGATTTTTGAAGATTTAAAAAAATGTATGAAAGTTTCCTATAATTTTCAAAAGGTTTTATTTATACAAATATTTGTTTAAATAGAGAATTAGTATGGCAAATATTTTTGAAATATTCTGTAAAGTATCTTTATAGAAAGATAAATATCTTTAAATATAAAATATTTTGCATTTATTTTTGTTAAACTATTAAATTTTATTCAAATCTGTTAGAATATATTCAATACCAAAATGTGTTATTGTTAAACGTGTTTATTTTTGTTGCAATGTACCAGAACGTTTAAAACTGAGCAGTACCACAAATATATTTTATTTAAGATTATTTTTTTTCTCAAAATTGTTGGTTTTTGGTGAAATCGGTCGAAAATGTTCAAAACTAAAATATGTTATTGATAAAAAACGTCAATATTTGTTTAAATTTGTGAGAAAGCATTTAAAATCATTCAAAAGAATTTTATGCGAAACAGGATAAATAAAGCATTTTTCTGAAAATGAAATTGTGCGATTTTTTGTTAAATAATGTTTTTCACTTTTTAAAGATTTGTCTACAATTTACTTTTTCCCTGACCAATTTTGAAATTCCCTGACATTTCCCTGATTTCCCGGTTTTCCCTGACGGTGGCCACCATGAAACAATTAGAGGTGACCGCGTGGCTGCGAATCGAGACAAACGAATGACTCTCGCGCATGTCGATACAGGTACAGACAAGAAACAACGCTCGAAAAATGAATGTCAACAAAAGACTATCACTAATTCAATGTAATTAAAATAGAATTTATTATTTAGTTTTTTAGTGAAAAATATTGAGTTTTTTTCAGCGACCCAGCAATAATTTTCCCTGACCAATTTTGAAATTCCCTGACTTTTCCCTGATTCCCTGACTAGTTTTTGAAATTCCCTGACTTTTCCCGGTTTTCCCTGATAGCGGCCACCATGATATAGGCAAGGGAATTAATGACGTCAATTTAAATGTTAAAGGACAAAACAACGAAAGAAAAACGAGTATAAAGGAATGTATAGATTCAATCAAGAACGGAAAATAAGCGCATTTTTTTTTTCATATAAAATTTAAATTTGCTGAAAATATTCTTAAAACTGATTGAAACTTGTAATAAACGGTAAAGGAATGCATTGTCATCCAATTTTGGGCTATCCTAAAAGTTTCAAGTCTCTAGCTCATCGGTAAGTTAGTTTAAAATCGATTACAAGATTTGCACCGGACAAACAGACAGACAGACAAGAATACGAGTTAATAAAAACGTGGTAAAAATTTTAATTAGTCAGTCTCATTATATTACAAATCTGTTAAAAACATATGAAATGGAAGAATGCGCTACAATTTCGACTCCGATGGAACCAAAATTATAATTGATGACAAGCATGTATTCGAATAGCGAAAAATCCTCAAGATCAAAAGCGAATGAAACATGTAGATGTGAAATATCATTTTATACGAGAAAAGATAGCGAACAATGTAATTAAATTAGTATATGCGACAACGAATAATCAACAATCTCAACGGATATATTTACAAAGAGATTGCCAAAGATTTTATTTGAGAAATTTAAAAATGAAATTGGAGTGTTAAATATTTAACTGAAGGGGGGTGTTAATATATAGGGAATTAATGTTTATATACATATGTACAATTAAATAATATGTGATTTGTAACTAGATATATAGGTTGGTAGTACTGCGAATAGATCTTTTTCTTTGTATGTTCGTAATTATGTTAGTCTACTTACTTCCGCTAACTTTGTATAGATCTCGATTAGCACGATTGTTAAAAGTCTATTTCATATCCATAAATATCTCGCTCAATTTATTTAATCCACAATTGTTAAAAAACTTCTATCGATTACTCACTTCATCTTCGTCACTGTCCATATCCATTTCATCGTCATCCCCTTCAGCCTCGTCTCGCTCCGATCCATCATCCAAGGTGTCTATCGTGATGGTACTCACTGGTGTAATTGTGGTGCTGCCGATCGTAACGGACTGCAACTTAACTTCTTTCAATTTTTTACTTCTCGTAACAGTTTTCGAGACATCTTCTGTCACTTTATCACTAACATTAGTTAACGGAACTTTCCCCACCAAACCAGGAAAACAAATAATAGCCAAAAACCAATGTGCGCTGAAATTACCAAAAGAATTGTAAATTTTGAGGTTAGAATATTGAAATATCTAAATAAGAAAACTAAACTCACCATTCATTGATTGGAATAACAATGAAATCTTTTTCAAATATGTTAACATTTTTGGTCCACTTTTGAACCCGAGCGTGTCGCTTAGCAGCAGGTGTAAGACCTTCGGTATTGTCAGTAGCCTGTGCATGTGGACTCGTTAAACGCTTATAAAAATATGAACTAAAGACGTGCGTTCTGTTGTGATCTTCCGGTGACAAAATCTCCAACGTTAAATATTTTAAATAAAAGTCTATTATCACGTCATTTAAAAATTGATCTTCCCCGAGGCACAAGTAATCTTCGGTGTTGATCGCTATACCACCCTTCGCAGGTGGTGGGGGATAAACAGTTATTCTGCAAATAACACTCGATGTAAAATACATTGTAACATTTCGATAGATTATTTACTTACGTTTGAATTCCACTGTCCGCAGTACTACTACTTGGTGTGGCTGCCGGAACTTGTTTCTTCATAAGATTTTGTACTTGTAAATTCTAAATTAAACAAGATATTAGACACATGTTAAATTGTTGACATTATAAAAAAAACTTACGTCTTTAGGAGATGCTCTGATGAGAATGTCGTTGGCTTCTTTCCCAGTCAATTCATCCAACAAACCGTTCGGAGAAAATAGAGATTTAATAATTGTTTTCGACTCGTCCGATATTTTTTCTGGCAATAACGTTATTCGCTTGTGTGTGTGATCTAAAAGAAAAATATTCTTAACAATCGATAGATGAAGTTTTTACTAGTGTCAAACAATAATTCACCTTTACTCATTGGGTCGTAATATGGGCCTTTAGGATCTTGCATTCCTAAGAGCTCTCGTATAGTTTCGCCTATTTTTACAGATGTGTAGAAAAATAAAACTGGCATAGATTTTTGAAAATGAATTAAAACTTTTACTATGTCCTGGTATTTAACCTCCAGTGTTACGAAACTTTTGTCTGCGAAAACATTAATTATATATAAAACATTACTTAATTAAATAAAAGTAAATATTAGTTTCTTACCATCTTCTAATAACGGTACATTAAATTTGACTCCGTTTCTTGAAATTACTACATTTTCATTGGGCACATATTTATACGAGCCTATCCTTACGGTACGACAATGTAAGGATGTTGGCGGTATATTTAAAAAACTTTCTTGGTCCTCGCGATGCTTTCCCCCACCTAAAAGTAACAGTAACGTTTAAATTTTAATAAAGATTTAAGGTCGTAATACTGGTTACATGCCTGTAATACCATCTTGGTTAAAAGCAGGATGAAGCGCCGCAGGTGAAACTGTACTGGTGGTAATAATTGGTTCTTTATCTAAAATTGTATCCGATTCCTCACACGATCCAAACATCGACTCGTACGGTGAAGCTGGAGAATCTTTTCCTTCTTCGAGTCGCTTAGATTTGTTACTATCGTCTTCTTCGTCTGACGATATAGTGAGGCATTCTGCAAATATATTCATTTTATATTTCATGAAAATTCTATCAAGTTGAAAGATTGTTCGGTACGATACCTGGTTCTTTTACAAGTCTAGTTCTCGTATTTGGGCGACCTCTACCTCTACCTCGTTTGGAGGCTTCGCTGCGTTCGAGCTGCTGCCTAATTTTGTCGACTCTGGTCAGTGCTTGCTCGTTATTCTTTTTATAAAATGACTGAAACAAAATTAGTTAATGTGCATCGATATAATGGATGATGAAGAAATGAAAAGAATCAAGCACAAATTTATTTGAAATAACTTTTTGAAAATGTTACACTTTTTTGCACTTTCTACCAGAGTTATTTAAATATTACTGTACAATCGACCAAATAAAAGGACAGATTTGCATCTAATTAGAGTTATGAGTTGCAACTACATTAAGTTTCGTTGGTCGTTACTTCAGTAATAATTCGTAACTTTCGTTTCCTTACATCGACTGGGACAGTGTTCTCCTTTTTAGCCTGTAAACCGGTTGCGATAGAAATTGCTTTCACGTTTTCAGGATGTTTTCTTCGACATCGCATGCACGTGTTAAAGTCAGCTGTGGTCAGGCCGCAATGTGAACACAAGGCGAGCAAACCCTCGATGAATTTAGGTTCCTAATCCCGCATCAAATAAAAGCTTGAATCAATCGCAAGACTAGGGGTATTGCATTAAGACATAACGAAAGTAACGAATGTGCATTAGTAATCCTTGCATTATCAATCATCCATCGTGCAAGAAAATAAGCACATTCATTTAAAAATAACTATTTTATAATCGCATGATCTTTATCATCGATTTATATCGTAAATAATTTTTTTGTGGGATAGTGGATTAATAAAATGGCCATTACGGTTGAATTATAATTTCTAATTAAGGCAAAAGGATTTTTTTTTTTTTAAATTTGTATTTATACCCAACGTTTCGATTCATTCACGAGTCCTCTTCAGGGGCATCTATTAAATAAAATAAATATACGCAATATAAAAAATTGTTTAAAATTAAACTTTCACTTATATAAAAAAAACAATATATTAATGCAAAATTTAAACTTATACCGATTAGATCTTTGTTTATACATCGATTAACTGTTACACATAATTCCCATTATTTACATCCGACAAACATACAAACAATAAGTTATTTTTTCTATCTATATGTATTTGAGTGGAGCAAAAATAAAAAAAGTTTGAATTTTGACATGCACACATAACAAGTAGATTCAGTACGTGAAAGAAAGTACTCTTATTTTTTTTAGATTGTTCAGTCAATATTTAGAGGTTGCTGTCCTTGCTTAAAGATCGTTTGATGAAATAAATGTCATTGGATTAATATAGTACATGCTTTGTATGATGAATGATAAATGATTATTTTTTTTAATAACGTAGACATTCTACCGCACATTTTAAGAGGTCGTGAACCTATTTTCATCCAATAGAATATGAAATATGATTTTATTAATCTTTTTTTTGATAATTTTGATTTAAAAAAAAATCTTTGTATTTTATGTAACAAAAATCTGACAATATGCTATTACTTTTTTTCATAAAATAGACATTCTCATGCCCTTTTTAAGAGGTCGTGAACTTACTTTGACCTAATAGAATATGAAATATGTTTTTTTGAATCTAATTTTTGACAATTTTTATTAAAATATCTTTGTATTTTATGTAAGAAAAATCTATCAATATGCTATTATTTTTTTCGCATAATAGACAGTTTATCAAACATTTTGCATGGTCGATAACCTTATTACGACCATATAAAACATTTTAATATCGACTGTAGTAAGAGTTGTAAGGATATTTAGGAAAATGTAATTTTAAGAAATAAGAAATTAGTTGCCCCCGCATACAGAAAAGAATAAGTGAAAAAATACATACTAATGCGGGGTGATCTTTTATAATAGTTTACCAGTATTGCTAAAATCTTTAAGTTGTAGCAACAAAATCGTAAAAAACACATTAACAAGTTGCAATAACTCTTATGCTGTACTAAATTTTTGTTATTTGAATTGTAAAAAAACGCTTTATTACTTATTTGTTTTCTTAATATTTCTTTTTTCCATACACTATAATATTTGTCTAGTCTTTGTGTTTCGTAAATTGATACATCTTGTTTGGAGCTGCAGAATTATTCTGAATTGTTCACTTTTATTAGTTTTAGTTTTAAGTTTAGTTTATATAGTTTTAAATTAGCTTGCAAGATAATCCAGCATTATGTACAGATATGTATTATATCTCGGTAGGATATAAAGGTATAATTGCTTTTATATTTTGTATACCTGGTTAAATAATAATAATAATATGGGGCATTCCACGGCCAATCGCCAACTTTGTTTTACTCAATTTTTAATTTTAGTTTTATCATTTGTGTATTGTTAGTACATGCAAAAGAAGTATTCTTGACCATATAAAACATTTTAAAATCGACTGTAGTAAGAGTTGTGACGATATTTTGGAAAATGTAATTTTCTATTCTGGCAATCTTTAATTTATTAAAACGCAAAAGTATCAGGACCGAAAATTAATGTAACACATGTTTTTTGTAGTTTTTTTTATGCCCTGCCTCGTGAAAATATCCGCTTTCATGTATTGTTGCAGGATGAGATTAAAAAATGGTTTTAGAGTTTTTAACCCATTAAATCCCAAAATGGCAAAATATACTTAAAACATTATTTCTAAAAATAACTAAAAAATATGTGAAAAATAATGTTTTTACGGTTTTAAAAAAATAAAAAAAGAAGGCACTTGAATTCATCGATCTCCACGATTAGATTTACTTGATTCACTATGGATTTGCTCTACAGTATAGAATGGTTTAAAAATTTCAAAACTTTGATTTTCAATTGCTGATTAACGATTTAAAAAAAAAATTCGATTTTTTTTATGAAAAATTTGTATTTAATCAAAAATTTGAGTGGGAAGGAAATTTTTTTACTGTCACAAATATGCACAAAATATCTAAACTTTCCAACCAGCTTTGGTTTCTTATCGTACGATTTTTTTAAACAAAATGGCGGCCAAAAAAAACTAAAACATCTAACTTTCATTTCACTACTGTTTTTTTTCATTGGAATCGTGTAAATTATTAAATTATTTCAGTAAAGATGTACTTAAATATAATATGTTTGTTTAAAATAACTATAAAAAGGGTTAAATGTGAAAAATAATGTTTTTAAGGTTTTAATGAGTCGTTTTTTACGGTTTCTCGTCATTATTTCAACTGGAACTGATGTAATAATCTGAATATCGGTTTGCGTTTTGATATTTTCGGAACAAATCTTAGTGAATCAAGTAAATCTAATCGTGGAGGTCGACGAATTCAAGTGTCTTCTTTTTTTATGTTTGTAAAACCGTAAAAACATTATTTTTCATATATTTTTTAGTTATTTTCGGAAATAATGTTATATTTAAGTATGTTTTGCCATTTTGGGATTTAGTGGGTTAAAAACTCTAAAACCATTTTTTTTAATCTCATCCTGCAACAATACATGAAAGCGGATATTTTCACGAGGCAGGGCATAAAAAAAAACTACGAAAAACATGTGTTACATTAACTTTCATTCCTGATACTTTTGCACTTAAATAAATTAAAGATTGTCAGAACAGAAAATTACATTTTCCAAAATATCGTCACAACTCTTACTATAGTCGATTTTAAAACGTTTTATGTGGTCAAGAATACTTCTTTCACATGTAGCAACATTACACAAATGATAAAACTGAAATTAAAGATTGTGCGAAAAAAAGTTGCCGATTGGACGTGGAATACCCCATATTATTATTATTATTATTATTATTACCTATTATTCAATCAGGTATACAAAATATAAAAGCAATTATGCCTTTATATCCTACCGAGATATAATACATATCTGTACATAGGCCTGGATTATCTTGCAAGCTAATTTAAAACTATATAAACTAAACTTAAAACTAAAACTAATAAAAGTGAACAATTCAGAATAATTCTGCAGCTCCAAACAAGATGTATCAATTTACGAAACACAAAGACTAGACAAATATTATAGTGTATGGAAAAAAGAAATATTAAGAAAACAAATAAGTAATAAAGCGTTTTTTTACAATTCAAATAACAAAAATTTAGTACAGCATAAGAGTTATTTCAACTTGTTAATGTGTTTTTTACGGTTTTGTTGCTACAACTTAAAGTTTTTAGCGATGCTGGTAAACTATTATAAAAGATCACCCCGCATTAGTATGCATTTTTTTACCTATTCTTTTCTGTACACGAGGGACAATTAATTTCTTATTTCTTAAAATTACATTTGCCTAAATATCCTTACAACTCTTACTACAGTTGATATTAAAATGTTTTATATGGTCGAAGTAATAAGGTTATCGATCATGCAAAATGTTTGATAAACTGTCTATTATGTAAAAAAAATAATAGCAATATTGATAGATTGTTCTTACATAAAATACATAGATTTTTTTAATCAAAATTGTGAAAAATAAGATTCAAAAAATCATATTTCATATTCTATTAGATCAAAGTAAGTTCGAGACCTCTTAAAATAGGCATAAGAATGACTATTTTATGAAAAAAATAATAGCATACTGTTGGATTTTTGTTACATAAAATACAAAGATTTTTTAATCAAAATTGTCAAAAAAAAGATTAAAAAATCATATTTCATATTCTATTAAATCGAAATAGGTTCACGACCTCTTAAAATGTGCGGTAGTATGTCTACGCTATTAAAAAAAATAAACATTTATAATTCATACAAAGCATGTACTTATCCAATGACATTTATTTCATCAAACGATCTTTAAGCAATGATAGCAACCTCTAAATATTGTCCGAAAAATCTAAAAAAATGAGAGTACTCTTTTTCACGCACTGAATCTATTTGAGATGTATGCTTGTCAAAATTCAAACTTTTTTTATTTTTGCTCCACTCTAATACATATAGATAGAAAAACTAACTTATTGTTTGTGTGTTTGTCGGATGTAAATAATGGGAATTATATGCAACAGTTACAGACGAAGATGAAATCGGTATGAATTTAAATTTCGCATTAATATATTGGATTTTTTATGTAAGTGAAAGTTTAATTTTAAACAATTTTATAGCACTGCGTGCTGTAAATTCGCTCATACCGCACGATTTTGCGTGTCGTAAGTAGTGTTTTCTGGCACACAGTGGCGCTTTCTTTCTGACACGGTCTGTCTACCATACACTGCGAATTGCGCACGGAGACCATGAAAACCCCACTTTTTGACAGTGTGTACTTTCACAATAATACAGAGCTTTTAAATAAAAAAAAACAGTTCAAAGTCACTGTTATATTCAGGAAATACGATTTTATTGTTATAAATCATAGATGAAACGGATGAAACTACTAATAAAGTTACAAGGATATGTGGAATATTGGTATCAAATGATAACAGAATTTAGGTTAAGTTAGTTTCATTGACCAATCGCAGTATTGTTTCCCTCGGTTCAATCATCAAAAAACTTTTGAACAACAATCATTAAAAATAACAGTTTATGGTATATCGAACCCCCCCATACCCCACCCACCTCCCACCACACTTTAACTAATTTCGGCGAATTTACGTCACACGTGCTATAAAATAGTATATTTATTTTTTTTAATAAAAGCCCTTGAAGAGAACTCGTCAAGGAGTCGACACGTTGGGCATAAATACAAATTTTTTAAACAAAAAATCCTTTTGCCAATAAAAAATTAGAAATTATAACTGAACCGTAATGGCCTTTTTATTATTCCACCATCCTACAAGAAATTTATGAATAATCGATTCATCAATCATTTAACATCTGTTTTACAATTGAAATTTACTGGCCTAAAAATTTAAATAAATAATTATTTTAAAATAGATATCAGGTTTCGTAAATCAACAATGCAGTGATGATTAATACTTAATAATTTAAATAACTTAAAATTTTAGCAGCTTAAAAATACTTTTACATAACAGTAATCATAAAGTCAGTTAAAACTTGAAATTGCTAAATTATATAAATTTTCTAATTCCCATAAACGATACTGTTACTTACCCGACTCTGTGAGCTTGCTGAATTGCTGTTTTCGTCAGCCGTTCTAAAGACACAAGAAATGAAACAGTTACATAATGTAAAAATTTAATAAACTTGAGTCAAACTCACCGTGCTTCAGAGTTTCTAGTTGCTTTAACTTGTTCGCTAGAAGTAGGAACTTCTTCGGCACATTCCATGTCATCTTGAGCACACGAGATCGTTCCTGGGCCTGCTTCTACAATGTAATTAATTCCTAGTGCAGGATCAGACACTAACGATACTGTCGTTCCTTGGCAAAAAGATATGTTGGCCTGAAAATCAAAAACCTAAAGAATATGAAGAATCATGTGAGAATATTGTATTAAAAAGATGAATACGTTCAAACATAAACCGGTATTATTGTATGAACGGCACACTTTTGGCTTACAAATTCACCATCACCAGATATAAAAAATCATTAATTTAAAATAGAAACTACCGCAAGCAAAAACATAACGTAAAATATAGGTTAGATCAATACCTGCTCTAAAAGGTCCTGTACAGTACAGTCGTCAAGCGGTATATCGAACGTAATCAGTCGCTGCTCCTTATTTTGTAAGACGACCAACATCTTTGCGGTGTGACCTTGAATTTGATGTTGAACTATCGTGTTGTGCGGATTACTTATGACTTGTTGTAAGTATGCGTAACTTTGGGACGAATTGGACTCCGGCTCAGATTTCACCGTACAGTTTTGTAATCTTTCGATGTAGACGGTATTATCCGGCGTGTCCACTTCCATCGGCTGCACCGGACTCTCGGCCTGTACCGCAGCGTTCGCCTGCGATATAGGTCTCCTCGCTTGCGGATTGGGTCGTTGGTTCGCTTGTAGAGCCCGCTGCTTCTGTGCCATGATCGTGCCAACCTGAGCCTGTCGCGACATGGGCGACATTGCCCCGAGTTGTTTACCGATAACGTTTTGCATCGCTCTCGCCTCATTGTTTTGCTGCAACTGCTTCTGAGCTTGCTGCTTCAACGATTCCTGCTTAATTCTCTCGCTCAACTGATCCATCTCCGGATAGTGTAAGGCTGGAGGATTCTTGGAAAGTATGGTACGCTGCCCCTGCAACGTATTCCCATGAATAGGAGGACGAGCTTGAGGTGGTTTCGGTTGCGGAAGAGGCATGGACCCTGCATCCGTTCCGATCGTGCTGAACGACCTCGATCGGACAGCAGGCACAGTAGTGCTTGCACTATTTGCAAGATTAGAATTCCGTTTGCAGCCTCCTTTTACTTGTGCACTACCCGACTGAAGACTACTTTTAAGAATTCCTGACGGCACTCCGCTTAGAGAATGTCGACTCTTTGCGGGATAAATTATACGACCTGCCTTTTTGTCCGCTGCACTGTTTAATTCTGGGCGTGTAGACTGACCTTGAATCTATAGAATTGTAATAAAATGTAAACAAAAATGTTGCGTATTAAAGGACATTTATAAAGAAGCAACAAATTTGTGCAATCCTCGGGCCTTAAATAATTTCACAAGGAATGCTCAATAAAAAGAATTTATTACGTCTTATGCAGAGTAATTTCAATAACTCACAATATGATTTTGCGAGTTCCTGCCTTGGGCAATAGCTACATCTTTCAATGGGGATGAATCCTTCTTTATAATTAATTCATAAGTGGCATTGTTCTCTTGCATATTTAGCCAATCGGCAGATTGTGGTTCTACGCTAATGGTCACAGGCTCCTGTGATCCTGTAAATGAATATGAAGCATCGAATCGTTTTTTTTTCCCTACTGATTTTGTTATACAAGCGACGTCTTTAACTCACCTATATCTCCTGTGATACTCTTGTTTAAAATATGTGTACTATCATCATCAGCTTTGAAGAGACTTTGCACTCCCGTCGAATCAGTTTTTATAATGTAAACATTTTTCCTGGAGAAGAAGTGATTTAACATTAATCGACTTTAATAAGATGTCATGAACAAACGGTCAACTCTTTTTTCACTTTGTTCATTTAAATCTTTCAATATTTCGTCGTTTGTTGCTTCAAAACATTCTGCATTTAATTACGCAGGTACGTTATGGTGATTGTCTACTACTCGGCAATGCATAATCTATTAGACCGATGATTTTCATTATTTTATAATGTATAAGTACAAATAGAAGGTAAAGATAACGAATATTTTGTAGAAATTCATGAAATACAGCATTTTTGTAAGAAAAAAAAAAGTAAATTCATGTTGTTGTCTCGTAGGGTTAAAATTAAAACATTAAGGATTTTATTAAGTCCGAATTATAAATGACATTTTATCTTTAAACTTATTAAAAAAATGATTAATTTATAATAGACAAAAATTGCGAGAAGAATAAATATTTAAAAATTAAATAGCGTTTAGTCAAATAATTGACCGTTTCTTACCTAAAACTAACGACAAAATTAATAAGAAAATGTAGCTTGTAAATTTTACATTTTCGGAGCAACAAACTGCCACAAAAGTTTCTTCAAAAACACTAACTTGACTGTTTGTTACCTCGAAAAGTAACAAAATTTATTTTCTTCGTAGTTAAGTAAAAAATTAGTTGACTGTTTATTGGCTTGAGCTCTTCATATATTTTTATAAATTTTTTAAAAGAAAAATATAACAAAAGATAATAAGAAAATGCACATTGAAGGCATTATACTAGTTAATATTTTAAAACTAACATATCGCGTCTACGGTTATGGAATTTTTGGGATTGAAAGGATCGCTTCTAAAATGTGAATTTAAAGAATTGAAGAAATAATTTAATCGATCACAAGTTAATTTCGTTAATATAAAATTTATATTTTTCTTAAAAATTTTAGTATGTACAAGGGAAAGTAGGAAAAGAAAATTATATTTCGAATGGAGTTTCATGTCATTCTATAATCGGCGTAAATTGTTATGTATTTTGGACACCATTGAACAAATTAATAAAAATAGTTAATGTCAAATTAATTATATACTTAAAATTTGCATTGGATTCTGATTTTTTTGCTGTTTTACATGTTTTACTGATGAAAATGATTTAATAATGATAAATACTAATAATTTGTGTCAAAAGGTAAATGAAAACAGTCAGAAATTAGTAAACTTTAAATAAACTATAAATAAAAAGAAATTTTTCTAAGGTTCGTTGGATTTCATTGATGTAAACTTCATGTGCATAATTAGTTCCCTTTCAAGTTCTTTATTACATCACAAAAAAATATTTTTTTATAACTCGTTAGACAACTATACATCAACAAAAACAAATTGCGTAGTGTTATTTGAAATTTATCGTAAAAAATTTTTATGTAATTTTATAATGCTGAGCATTTAACGCTGTAAATTTTCTGGTTTGGTTTTATATTTTTACAAATTTTATTGTTTTCTTCTATTGAAACGTAAAATTACTGTATTCAATATTCGATTCTAATGATCATGTGGTAAAATTATAACATGTTGCAGTTGCCCTGTTCTAAGTACAGAAAATTCACAAATTTATTTGGTAAATGTACGAAAACATTACCAATAAATAGGGTTTTAAGATAGGCTTGATTTTTTCAATAAATATAAATTTTATGGGCTCTGCCTACCACTTGAAAAAAATAAAAAATTTTTTTCTTCTTTCTTCCTTCTTCATAAATTAAAAGACACTATCACTTTTAAAAAATAAGACTTTATTTAAAATTGAAAACATACAAAAAAATTTAAAAAAATAATAAATAGAACTTAAAACTCTTTAAAAAATATATACAAAAAAATAAAAATTAACTTTAAAAGACTCAACGTTTCGGACCTCTCGGGTCCCTCTTCAGGAGTCAATAATTTTTTTAATGATGTTATAGTGTCTTTTAATTTATGAAGAAAGAAGAAATTTTTAATTTTTTTCAAGTGGTAGGCAGAGCCCATAAAATTTATATTTATTAAAACATTACCAAATTTCCAATACCTTTTAAACATTGGGTTGTAAAATTAATTGAATTTTTTTCATTGATATGGGTGATTTTCATCTAAAGTTCAAATTTCGACATCCAATAAAGATTTTAAAAAATAATCTAATTTTTCACTTTTATCACATGAAATATGTTTGTACTAAGCTATAGAATAAATATATAGTGCGGGCACACAGAATTCCAGGCATTGAAAGAATTAACCAAAATTATTAGCCAGGGGAATTACACGCATAATCATTGAAGTGAAAATATAAGAATAATATCAATAAATAACAAGTAACTAATTGTTGAAAAATATATTTTGATAAAAAATAAAAATAATATTTTAACATTAATAATAATATTTAACGTTTCTATAAGGTTTATTGTCAAAGACAGATTTATTTTGCGGTAATCATAGGTATACATATGCATAGAATGATAAATAAATGTATAAGGTTTTTCGCATATAACTTATTCTTCGCGACTTCAGCAAGTAATAGAAAGTATTAAAAATAATATTTGTATCATATTTTATGCATCCGTGGAGAGTTTAAAGACAAAATAGCGAATCTGTTTAAGAATTGCATCCTTTTCGTTGTTCATAAAATTGGTTACGCCATTTTACTTGTCCGGTAGCTCCAACCACTTAATAAATTAACTTGTATATAAAAATATATCATTAAATACTTATAATGGACTTTTATTCGAAATAAATTAATATTTACTTGCTCCATTGTTTAATATAACTTAAAATAGATGTAGTAAGTAATGTAATAAACATATCGTTAAAAAAGTTTTTTGATGAAATTTTTAAAACTATTGAACATAAACATAATTTTTTCTTGCTCTTTTGCCTTCGCAGTTTAGTAAATGACATTGTCAGTTAACATTTGCGAGTGTTCGGCTCGTCTCTTTATTATTACAAAATTATTACTATTATTATTATTGCTGTTTAAAAAATAGCTATTTTTTTAAAATATAATGTATATTTTTTAATTTATTAATTAATTACGTACTCAAGATCTGGTAATTTCTGCTACTGTTATTAAAATTATTTATTTCCTAAATAAATCTATAAATCACTTCACATATCTAAAGCCAGCATACGATGTGTAGTCCTGTCAGTCTGTTCGCGAGAGGATTTTTATGAAGAATAAACAAAAAAAACAAATTACATTTAAACTTAATTTCATTACCGAAGTCAAGTTAGCTTTTAAAATGGTTAGATAAGCAATATTTGTACCGGTTGGGACTACCGGACTCTAAGTGGTCAGGGGTACCGGAAAGTATGTATGAGCCTTGAAATTGTTATTATAAACAAATGAGACATAAAAAATAAAGTTTTTATAGCCTAAATCGAAAGCTGAGGGATGAATGTTTGTGTACACGCAACGATAATTAGCTTATTTATTATATGATAATAAATATTAACTGCGAAACTTACCTATTTTTTTCAAATGTTCATTTTATGAGTTTGAAGAATAAAAACTTATGCTATACCATTAAAGTAAAGACAAATTGCTTCCTATTCTCAAATTTACAGTTTTGTGTAGTGTACCATAAAAAAATGATAAAATTCGCCAAAATCTATCTTTACATTCTTAGAACTAATTAGTGGTTGGGGCTACCGGGTGGTAGGGGCTACCGGACCCTCCCCTTCATAAGTAGAAAATTGTGTACATAATTATAATTGAGTAGTCAAAAATGAATTCTTTTATATTATTTTGTAGAGAAAATAATAATAAAGATTTATACTAAAACTGACAAGGAAATTACATGACAATTTTTGTATATTTCCAGACTTTCACAATAAAATAAACAATTCGGAATAATAAGGTAATAAATTAGTAAACAAGCGTAAAATTACTACATGTAATTTAATAACAAGCAGATATTGCTTTAGAAGAAAAAGTAAGCCAGAGGAATTACAATAAAAAACTTCATAATATTGCTCAAAATAAATAACTTCCAAAAAATTTCAATTAATTCTAACGATAATAAAATTAACTTTAAACCAATTTTAAACAAATATTTAATTTTATGAAACTACGGAAGATCTTGTGATAAGCGCAAAATAAAAATGATTCATTTAGCTATTTTTTTATGAAATACTCACATACCATTTACATTTGATTACATACATGATTGATTGAAAAATACGTACAACACTTCTAAAATCGTGGAAAAAAATTTACAGTCAGGGGACGTTACAATTTTACGATTACTTATATTAAAAATTAATAAATAATGAGATATTGAGAAATATTATGATGGTAATTTATTTAGCAATAAAAAACAAATAAATTACCTTTTAAATATTAACTCAACTCACATGACTTTACCTCACATGATTATCGCGATATATCCGTCCTTTTTAATATTCATACAGTAAAATTAGTTCATGCCCTAATCGACATTTTATTATTAAAAAAAAATTCTCCCTGGGCAAGATGTGGGATCTATTCTTATTACCGTGTAGCAGTCTATACCCATCATACACCTAGAATACTATTTGAAAAGAATTGCAAATCCTCTTTCTGCTGTAACTCAACAATCTTTAGATTCACCAGAACATGGAATTCCCTGTCGATTGATATTACTACAGAAAGGTATTTCTCTACGTTTCTTAGAAAATGCATGGATTTGTTGTTAAATTATAATGAATGATTTTGTTTGGCCATATATGATTATATTAATATTGTTATATTTACTTTACTATAACAAATTATAACATTATCTAATTTGTATTTTCTTTTATGTACACAAGCGTCAGCAGTATCTTGGTTATTTTGTATTTAAGGGTGTTATCGCCGGTTTAAGTTTTAATAAATAAATAAATAAATTATTGCCAATGCATACACAATCGTAATATCAAATATTTTGTATTTTGGGCATTTACGCCTGTGTTAAATAACTAAATAAATAAATAAAGTTAAAAAATTCATTACTTTTTGTGGGAAAATCCTACGTTATATGTAGTAATTTTACCAACTTTGCCAAGGAATATTACAGTGCAATTATAAAATTCGTTTTCAATTTTTTAATACAGAGTACAGGTTACGTTTTATAAATCATTGATTTAAATCAATTAAATTTGCTAAATATGTTCATTAGGATTTATGATACTTTAATTGTGAAATTAATTATGTGAATGTTTCTTAATCAATACAAAATATTATAGTTTTGGGAAAATATAAACTATTGACTCTAAATTTGTGCAATATACCCTACTCTCCCTGATACTATTTGATTTAAAATAAACTATCATTTTATAATATGTTACTTATACATAAGTTTGCCTTTAGTATCAACTTTTTTAAATAAATTTGTCTTAATTTACTTATCTACATGATTCTTGCTCACATTTGTCAGAAGCGAAGGTTTTGAAGGATAACATTGAATATCACCTGTTAATTGCAGTAAACATACTGTAAAGTTTTTGAAAATGAGATTGTAAATGTGTAAAATAGCCAGGGATTAAGGAACTTTAAGAGAAGATAGTAAACATGTATTATACTTATATAAAAAAAACAGACCCTTTCATCTTGAATATATAAAAACTCGGTAATGTAATGTTACTTTTACTAGATTTTTTTTCAATGGCATATTTTTTTTCTTGTTCTCGACGCAAAAATTAAATATACATGTTTTTTTATTGTAAACGCTCCATTTTCAACTGCTTATAGTTCGGAACAAATAAAATATACAAAAAATATTGACAGGAATTAACGTTTCTTATTTAAGTGAACTTTACGATGAAGTAAAAAAAAAATTCCAAAATTTAGTTTTCAAGATGTGTAATTGTTAATTTTTAATAATAAACTAGTTTTTTTTTTTAATTTTAAATAAACAAATTAGTTTTTTTCAAAGTTGGACATGACTTTTTAACATATTTTTACACTGAAACTCTTCATTTAATTATGTAGAAGATACTGTGAAAATTTCACTTATCACTTTCAAACTTATCGAGTTATAAATTTTTATTTAATGGTAAGTACGTCCGCATTTCATAAAATATGAATTATTATTTGTAATACATGTGATACATTTAATTATTATTAGCATATAATTATGTTTTGAACAACCGTACAGTAAACATTTCTATATAAACATTATAATATGCTGGCTTTTCTTAAAAAGCGACAGGTTGATTCCTTATATACAAATTTTGAAAAGACATTTGATCGTTTAAATCGTATACAACTTGTAAATTACATAATTATGGCGTTTGTGGATCAATGCTCGAGTGGTTGAGATCATATCTTATTGGTAAATCTCAATTCGTCAAAATGAAAAACTTTGAATTTAGGTCGATTATTTGCATCTTCAAGAGTTCCACAAGGTTCGCATTTGGGACCATTACTTTTTGCCCTTTATGTTAATGATATTTCTCTGGAAATACTCCATTCTCAATTTTTTATGTTTGCAGATGATATTAAACTATATTCAATTACAGTAGTCCTTCCCTTATTCTAATTTGTCCAGTCAGGCAAGATGGCGGTCTTCTTCCCTTATTCTAATTTTGTCCTCGCCCCCACTACTTAGACTTTTGTCTCTTTTTCTTTTGTTACGCATACGCCGTTATTTGTATTTATAGAAAATCCACACTTCCACACATAGCAGTGAGAAGAACGCGTGAGGGGAAATATTAGAATAGTAGAAGAGAAAAAATTAGAATAAGGGAAGACATTAGAGTAAGGGAAATTAGAATAAGGGAAGGGCTACTGTATACAATCTCCTTTTGATGCTAGTAAAATTCAATTAGATGTAAACGGACTATATCTTTGGGAATTCCAGAATGGTTTCAAACTTAATATTAATAAATGTAAATCTTTAACTTTTTACAGATCAATTTCATCGTTAACATTTATATACAACATTGCGGGTACAAATTTACAATCTGTAAACAGAATAATGGACCTCAGAGTAATGATTGACACTAGTCTCACGTATCACAATCATATAAATTTCGTTACTTCCAAGGCATATAAATTGGTTGGTTTCGTTAGAAGAGCAACACAAAAATAAATTAATATTTATATGTCACTAAACTTTCGATTAATCGTTATTACTATTTTTGTTACATTATTTGTAAAATACTATTGGTTAGAGTTTTCGTTAATTTCTGGTCTTAATAAAAATTAATTTCTTAAATATAAATTAAAATTAGCATAGGAAAAGAAACTGTGTAAATAATATAAATAAAATAGGACGCTGTTGGAGGGTAAACGATAAAAATTAACGTTTCGACCCTAATTCGGGTCCTCTTCAGAAATGCTATGAAAACCTGGAGAAATTTGTTCATATTTATATTAAATATATGGGCACGGAATATGTATGTGTTAGTGTATAGTACTGAGAATCAATGGATTAATACGTTACATTTGATTTACTTATTAATTTAAAAAGGAATGGTATATTTCTGGAAGATTTGAGACCTCAAATCTGATGTTTACATTGTTTTCCTCTTTTTTGCTAAAGAAATTTTCCATGTTATAGCTTTTTTTCCAGTTCTTCCCTTTTTTGTATTATTGTAAATGAAATCATGACCAGTTTCTAATCGATGTAAAGTTAAACCAAAATATAGTTCACTATTTTTGACTAAAATATTCTTTTTGTGTTCTATTATTCTGGAATCAAGAGATTTGTAGGTCTGTCTTATGTAGGATTTATTACATTGAAAGCATGGTATTTTGTAAATTTAATAATAAACGATTCATTATGACCAGAAATTAACCAAAACTCTAACCGATACTAATAATTAAAAATTGTTTGTAAAATTAGAAATTTTTAGTCATTTGTTTTCAGTACATCTATTGACAATTTTATTTATATTGTAAAGGGTTTTACAACCCGTGTATTGTTATTAAATAAATAAATAATGTGAATTGCAAAAGATTATGTTTCTCAAAAAGAGACAAAGTTATTTTATGCACGTTTCTCCTGTGCTTTTTTGCATTATATGACGCCTTATTAAATGGGTTACTGGACCGTTCAGAAAATTTACGAGAAGCCATCATACAGCTGTTCAATGATACAAAAATTTAATTGTGACGTTGAGTACATCGTTCATAACTCGATAAGTTCTAAAACTATCACTGTGAAATTTTCACAGTATCTTCTACATTGTTAGACAAAGAATTTTAGTGAAAAAAAAGTTTAAATCATGTTCAACTTAACAAAAATTGAATTTGTTTATAAAAAATAACAATTATACATATTGAAAATTAAATTTTGGAATTCTAATTTACTTCATTGTAAAGTTTACCTAAATAAGAAACATTACACCTGTAGAATATTTTTCGTATATTGCATTAGTTTTGAGTTATAGGCAGTTGAAAACGGAGCATTTTTATAACATTTAAAATTAAGTATATTGTTGCAAAATGTAACAAAGATTCTTCGACTGTTTTTCATCAATTAATTAAATTAGATAATATCTTGGTTTAGCAGTCTCTCATACTAATATGTAAATAATAAATAAATAAACAAAGGGTTGTCGATTTCAACCACGTTATTATGATTTATAAATAGGAAAAACAGCTTTAAAATATTGCAAAATTGCCGCTACTTTTACAACAATATACTTAATTTTAAAAAATGGTCACTCCAACATTTCCAGAAACGTAGCATTTTTTTTATAGTGTCGCTAGAGGGAAACTAAATTTGTTAGTAAAATATGATTTTTAATCATATATATCAGCCTGAAAATTTAGTAGCGGCAATATTACAATATTTTAAAGGCGTTTTTTCTATTTATAAATCATAATTACGTGGATGAAATCGACAATCCTTTGTTTATTTATTTATTATTTACTTTTCAGTATGAGAAACTGCTAAACCAAGATATTATCTAATTTAAATAACTCTAAAAATTTGAAAAATCATAACTTGATAATTTCAAATATCATATTAAAATAAACACATACATTTTATTTTTCTATACAGAAAAAAATTTCTAGGTTTTGCATCAAGCTTTTGTTTCACGGCTTTCCTTTCCTCTCAAAACATGGGCCATGACTAAAAAGCACAAAATCACACTATTAGAGGATACGAAAGCTGTGAAAAAAAAGCTAGAAATTTCTCTTCATGATTTTTATTTATTTGATATATAAATGATTTATGCTCAGTAATTAAACATTCTAATTATCTGTTATATGCAGACGACCTAAAATTATATTCACTAATACGTTCTCATGTAGATTCTTTAAATCTGCAAAAAGATCTTGAATCTATTATGGAATGGTGCAACACAAATCAATTGTTTTTCAATGTAGAAAAGTACAAAGCTTTAAGTTTTCATAAGTAGATCTCCTTTACTAATAATTCTTATTTCATTAATAGACAGTGCATTGTTGATATTAATTCTTATAAAGATCTAGGAATTACATTTAATAGTAAATTATCATTTAGAGACCATTTAGTTAATGTTACAAATAGAGCTTTGAAAATGCTCTGAGTGGATTTGTAACACTTTAATGATACTAAAGCTATAATTTACATTTTTAATTCGCTAGTACTACCTAACTTAACTTATGCTTCTATGAAGCTGAAGCTAGCCCCCTATTTTAGCCCCTACTTCTCTCACCCCTAATTTTATAACTCGTTAATTAATTTCAGCATCGTAAAGGTCGCTTCGGATTCATGTTCTGTATTTATTTTGGCATATCTATGAATTTTCTGGACCTTAAACTGATATGGGTATGCATATTATTAAGACTATCAAATGGGGGTAGAGGCTGGAATAAGGGGCTAGTTTCAGCTTCATTATGCTTGTCCTATATGGTCACCCTATCTAGAATGTGATATCAAACTTCTTGAATCTGTGCAAAGAAAATTTCTTCGTTATTTATCATTCAAGTCAGGTAACCCTATGGAGTACATGTCTCATTCTTATTTAATACAATCTAAATACTTTAATATTCCCACTGTTCATTCAATTCATAAGGTCAATGATGTAATATTTATAAGAAAAATGTTAAAAGGTTATATTAGGTTGTCTGCTATTTCAAACTTATTTTCATATAATCAATATTATTACCCATGTCGTTATCCTAAAGTGCTTATCGAGAAACCGTGTAAATCTAATCAGTGTTATTACTCTATGGTTTTTTTGCCTTACTAGGCAATGGAATAACACGGATATTAGTATTAGAGACCTAGAATCTCAGAGATCCTTTGCAATTGTGTTTAAACAGCGTTTAATTTCATATTATGATTAAATTTTTCTTTTACGCTAACTCTAAACTCAAGCGTCTTCCTATTGTTATAGATTTTATAAACATTGTTAATTTTTTTATTATGTTAATATGTATAATCTATATATTTTTTTTTTTTTTAATTAACGGGCGGAATCGCCCTTTTTACTCAATGGTTTGCCGTATTATTTTACTATGATTTAGCGAGAGCTGCAGATCGACTTAGAAAGATGGCGCCATACTTCACATTTGTGTATGAAATGTAGAACTGCAGAAACCTACACCAAGTACAGCAGCGGTCATGAGTCGATTTCCGCCAGATAAACAATGCTTTCGAAACGTAAACACAAACAACGTGGCTCGTCTTACCAACAGCGAGCTGCTGCTTGAAAACGAAATCGAAAAATTGTTCACCAGACGGGGATCGAACTCACTACCTACGACTTCGTAGTCCAGTGCGTTAACCGCCTGATTTTTAATAAATAAATAACTAAATAAAATGATAGAATAAGAAAAAAAATATGCCACTGGAACAAAAAATCTCAAGACGAATGTCACAGATAAAGGAATAAATAACTAAGTCGAAAAAGTCTATTTTATTAGCAATTAACGATTTAACGACGTTCTCGTACAGGTACACACGTAAGCAAACGTACACTGTATTGATGTAAATTTACGACAAATTTCATAGAGCATAAAAGTACTGATAAACACTACAAAGTTTTTCACTATTTAATTTTACATTCATTGCAATTATCAATACTATTTTTTGTGTCCAATGAATTTTGAAGTGAAATTACACTTATTTTAGTGTATAAGTTTATTACACTACGCATACTTAACAAATAAAGCAAAGTACATTCCAAAACAAAAACGTTAATCATTTCGATAATTTCTGCAAAGATTAATTTGTCGATCGTCTCGTGTTACAAAAATAATTAAAAGCACAAATTATGTTTTTTCGACGTTTCGTCATCTTCAGGAATACCTGACAATGAGAATGTGCTCTGTTTAGAAAATAATAAATTCATATTCTCATTGTCAGGTATTCCTGAAGATGACGAAACATTGAAAAAACATAATTTGAGTTTTTAATTAACCCTTTCGTTGGCATTGACGCAATAGTACGCACATCGTTTTTTTTCTATTTAACTTGCTCCGATTTGGAATCCAAGTCTAACTTGGCGTTTTTGGGGTCGGTGAATCCGAATCTGAAGTCAAAATTTAAAAATTCAAAATGGCGGCCGAAAATGAAAAAAGTTACTCGATAGTAACGAAATTTGTTACTCAGAGGTTTTCGGGGTTGCTAATTACGAATTCAAGCTTGAAATTTCAAAATTCAAGAAGGCGGATTCACATTCGCAATCAGCAATCTCGATAAACCCTGAGTAACAAATTTCATCACAATCAAGTAATTTTTTTCATTTTCGGCCACCATATTGGATTCGCCATTTTGAATTTGCAAATTTTTAGTTCAAATTCGTAATCAGCGACCTCGAAAACCCTTCAGTATGGGTTGGAGTCGAAATGGCGATAAAAAAAATTTCTGCCATTCTGAATGAAATGTTTTTTAATTACAAGAATATTATTTCGATAATCAATTTCATTAAATGAAGAAAATAGAATACGAACTACAAGATATTAAGAGCAAATCGTAATAATGAACTCCGGAATTAAAAATGAATGAGATTTTATACTAAAATTACCGTTGATCCAACTGAGCAGTAGCAACAGGTCCTAGGTTAAAAGTTTGCTGCGAAAATATAGCCTGTTCGTTAGTCTCGGGAGTTGTATACGTGACAAATTGCTGATGTACATTTGCACCGTTATTAATATCCTCAACGACTAATTGAACGCTCTCACCGTCGATGGAACAAATTTGCTGGACGTCTTCAAACGTTATGGTACCATTCGAGTTGGTCACCAAATTATAATAATGTGCCATAGTATTTGACACTTAACCCCTCATAAACACTCACGCCAGTTGCGTTTTTTAAATTATTGATCACGTTACACGATTGTTGCTGCTGATATGCCAATATACAGTGGTCCATCTAAATCATGTCTTCGACGGGACGAACTGGATTTCCGCAGTACCAACCTATCAACAAAAATGAACGAATTTACGATTACTAGGTGCAGCATACAAATTTGTGAAAAATATAGAAAAATTGTGCAGAAAAGTGGAAATACCGACTGTATATTTTAAGTGTTCAGCAACAACAATCTACTACGATTCTTCGTAACATTTATAACACAAAAGAATATCTTTCTCATAAAAAGTTTTATTTTAATCTTTGTTTACATTAATAATCATCGCCCAACATTTTGGTTCACAAAATCTAATCGTGTTTAATTATGTGGTATTAAGTACAACAACGAGGCATACGATAGAAATAAGAAGCATTTAACGCAACGATGACATAGCTGACAGTATTGACAATGTTCCAATTAGAATATTCGAATAAGTCATAAAACAGTAGCAAAGCAAACAGTGAAAGAAAGCACAATAGTAATAAGAGACGTTCGCAAAACAAAAGTGAAATCGAGGAGTGAAGGAACTTGGACATACCGCATAACCTAAAAAAACGTCGAGTCTGGGATAGGAAAAGGGACGAGCGGGTGATGTATTCCCATCCAAGATTTTGAAAATCTGTGACATTTTGAAAGGGGGAAAAGTTGGGAAAGTTATCGAGGATAAAGGAATACGGAGATACGTGTAATGTTGCCGCGTGTCGAAACTTTTGGAGCAAGACAGCGTCGATCTTGGCAGTTTTTGATAAACGAGTTAGGCGTACCTTATATCGTGGAAAGGAACAAGATTGAACTTACGTGATCTTTCAAAAGCTACGATCCAACGAGGCACAGGGAAAATTGGGCCCTCTCGCAGGCTCACTTCTCGGCGACTCTCTCCGCCTTCCTCGACAACGAATAAACGGACGGCGCTCTGAACTTGGCCATTTATTTTTCCGAAACGTTTATAGAAATTCGATTAAGAATCGGGGAAATGCACGCACGCACGGTAAAGCCAAAAAACTTTTGGGATGGAAAATCTACACGGCGCGATCCTTTAGGTCGACATATCTATATGTAGCCTTCAAGCACCGCCGCCGTATCAATCAAGCGCTACTGCATACAACACACGAGGCGCTCAACAAGAGGCGAAAACCGGCGAAACTCGGATTAAAACATCGATGGCTGCGCCAAGGCGATCTAATTCGAAAAACTTTTCGGAAATGCCGTGTCACCACCGCGAATTCGAATGTTCATCGATGATGATGCTGAGTCGAGCTTCCATTACGTGCGTGGATTACGACGGAGATTAGATGGGCAACTTCCTTGCCTATAAAGTATAACTGTATTTGAAATCTGCATTTTATGCCTGATTTTGTAAATTTGCAAAATATCTTGCAGAGTCGAATTTATTGGGAAAGACTTGAAAATGATACGAGATATCATCTTTGAACTTATTTAATTTTTAAAGGCTATCCAGACTTCGCGCCACAGATCAACTAAGCTTTTGATTGGTTGGGACGGCAATATGACGATATGTGCAAAACTTATGCGCGAGGAGCAAGTTACGAAGTTTTAATCAGAATTGCGTAAGATTAAAACTGGAATTTGAAAAATTAATGGAATTATCGTTTTTCTCTTATGAAAATAAACAGATTCGAGCTGAACAATATCGAGTATTCTAAAAGAATATTGTATTCTGGAAATCTAACCTAAAATTACTGGATCGATAAAATAGGCCGGAAATGTCGGTAAAGTAGGGTGGAGAAATAGATGTCTGTTTTACCACCGTCGGTAATGTAGTTACACTTTTGATAATTCGTTCCAAATATGAAATATGAATTATTTGAAGAATGGTTCTGAAATTCTTATTATTAAAAGTAGCAGAAATTAAATGACCAACATATTGTATTTCTCATATAATGTTGCATTGTTTATAAGGTTTATAACAATCATGATAATATTAAGAGGGTTCTAAAGTGCTTGACTGATAAGGTAGGAATTTTCACTAAAAACCGTAAATAAAAAATGAATGAACCGATTTTTCAACATTTCAGCTTTGTAGGGGCAATTTTAATTACTATAGAAGGTATCCTAGAAAATATTAATCTGTGACATTACCTAGCAAGTGTGTGAAGTCGGTAATTTACGCACGAGTGTAACGAGAGCGAACATAACCTATAGCCCTGCAAACACGGAAAGTAACAGTTATGTAATATGTACATAATGGTTATGTTAATGTTACGGTTAGGTTAATGTTACGTAATGGTTACATTGTTACATAAATGTTGCATAGTTGTTACGTAACTGTCGAAAGTACTCGATCGATAAGGTAGGAATATTCACTAAAAACCGTAAATAAAAAGTGGCTGAAACTATTTTTCGAAATTCTGGCTCTGTAAGGGGAATTTTAGTTGCTATAGGCGGTATTATAGAAAATGCTAAAGACATGTATTAAGAACTGACCGAGAATTTTCGGAAATAAGTGATTTTTATTTATTTCCAAAAATTCTCGTCAGTTCTCAATTAATTTCTTTGGTATTTTATAGGAAAATATTTTCAGTTTCTGATGTGACGAAATATCGTCAATCTACCCCCTGACCTGAACATCATAAAAAAAAATTGCATTTTATTGATTTTTTCATTTATTTCATTTTAATACGCTCATTTTTCCGTCAATTAATTCGTTTGGTATCGATAAGTAAATATATTTCGTTTGTCCCTTTCTGTCCTATAGCGTTGTCCTTGTTTCGTAATTATATTATGTATACGTTTAATTTTTATTTGTGATCGAAAACTGCGGATGCATGTTTTCGTTTTGTCCTCGTCCCTTGGATATGTTGGTCCCTGTCGCACTCATTGTTGACGTTTGAAGGCGCATACATTTAGCGTACAGGGGCCGCATACAAAAGGTGTAGTGATGTGCGCCGCAGTGGGAGAGGAATGCCCCTCTTCCCGCACAAGGGACTCATGTCCTTGTTGGGTAAGGCGACACTCGTCGCACTCGTGTGGGTTGCCGGTCGGCGTCTCTGTCCCTCCCTCTGCCGCACAACCGTTTCATAAACAAGTTTGTCGGTCCTTGTTTCTCCTATTGCGATGTCCCTTTGTAAATACCTTTCCTCTCCCTCAGCCCCCCCACCTTCCCCGACTTATCGATACCACCGCAAATGTTACGTAATGCAATTACAATAGAGAAGGGGTAATTTGGATCCGAAGTACGGACGTCAACGAACTTTTGACACTCCAATTTTGCGTCCCTTCATTTGCGTTTTCTCTTTTGCGATTTTGATTTACTTTTCTTGCGTTTTTGAGTTTTCCCCTTTTTTTAGTTTGGTTTTTAAATTTGCGTTTCCTTTTATTATTTGTAGAATATTTGCGTATTTAAATTTAGTGTAATTTGTGCGTACTAAGGATTATTGAGAATTAAGTAAGTAGATTTAAGTTGCGTCTCCGTAATTTTCCTTTTCCTTTCCATTTTTTTTAACGTTACTTCGGTCATTTCAAAAGTATTTTCACCTTAGAGTCGAATTCCCGAACCCCAATTACATTTATCCCTTTGCGTGTCCATTTATTTTTATTGTTAATTGTTTATTTCGTTTCTGTTAAATTGTAAATATATTGGTTGTTTTGTTAATTATTATTTCTTGAATTATTTTAATAACCCGACCTTAGAAAAGCGCGGTTATACTGATTAATTCGAACATTTTAGGTTAAGGAATTTTTAAAGCGCTCCATCGATAAGGTAGGTATTTTCATTAAAAACGGTGAAAAAAAAATTATTGAATCGATTTTTCAAAATTCCGGTTCTGCAGAGGTGATTTTAATTACTATAGACGGTATCCCAAAAAATATCAAAGAAATTGATTGAGAACTGACAGATAATTTTCGGAAATAGGTGATTTTGAGTTATTTCATAAAATTCTCGGTCAGTTCTCAATCAATATCTTTGGTATTTTCTAGAAATATACTACTACTAATAAAAACTAAATATAGTATATATATTAACTAATAAAAACTAAACTAAATATACTACGAAATATACTACAATGTAATACTTAGAATTCCCCTTACAGAGCCTGAATTTTGAAAATTATACTCAGTCACTTTGAATTTACGTTTTTTTTAGTGAAATTTCGTACCTTACCGGCGGACCACTTTAGAACCCCTTTAAATCCATAATAATATTTTTAAAAAAATTTATTTCGATATTATAATTTCATAATATAGCTTTCAAAAAATTAAAACTAATTTCTAAATATCAATTCATCGAAAGAAATTTCTTTGTGGAGTTATTTAAAATATAGCTCTTCGTTCCATACGTTGTTATAATTTTCTCCCTTTTGAGTAGTAATCGTTTTCGCTGTCAGGTGGCGCTTTCGTTCCACCTCCTGAGGCAAATATTATGACGAAAAATGTTGCTTGCTGACTGAATGGTTTCATAGTTCCTCTAAAACGTCGATCGTCTGCGGGCGTAAAAGCTCATTTTACGCCCTTGGTACGAAATAGATAGTTTCTAATCATAATTATTTTATTTTTATATATTGTGACGAAATATCGTCAATCTACCCCCTGACCTGAACATCATAAAAAAATTGCATTTCATTTCATTTTAATACGCTCATTTTTCCGTCAGTTAATTCTTTTGGTATCGATAAGTAAATATAATTTCGTTTGTCCCTTTCTGTCCTATAGCGTTGTCCTTGTTTCGTAATTATATTATGTATACGTTTAATTTTTATTTGTGATCGAAAACTGCGGATGCATGTTTTCGTTTTGTCCTCGTCCCTTGGATATGTTGGTCCCTGTCGCACTCATTGTTGACGTTTGAAGGCGCATACATTTAGCGTACAGGGGCCGCATACAAAAGGTGTAGTGATGTGCGCCGCAGTGGGAGAGGAATGCCCCTCTTCCCGCACAAGGGACTCATGTCCTTGTTGGGTAAGGCGACACTCGTCGCACTCGTGTGGGTTGCCGGTCGACGTCTCTGTCCCTCCCTCTGCCGCACAACCGTTTTATAAATAAATTTGTCTGTTCTTGTTTCTCCTATTGCGATGTCCCTTTTGTAAATACTCCCCCCCCCCCCACCTTTCCCGACTTATCGATACCAACCATTGTATTACATAATGCAATTGTATTAGAGAAGGGGTAATTTGGATCCGAAGTACGGACGTCAACGAGCTTTTGACTCACTCCAATTTTGCGTCCCTTCATTTGCGCTTCTATTTTGCGATTCCTTTAAACCCCTTTTGAGTTTGGTTTTGAGATTTGCGTTTTCCCATTTCGATTTTGATTTTATACCTTTCTTGCGTTTTGTCATTTTTGCGACTATTTTGATTACATTTTTAAATTTGCGTTTCATTCAGTGTTTTGCGTATTTAATTTTAGTGTAGTTTGTGCGTATTGAGGATTAATTATTGTAAGTAGATTTTAGTTGTATATCCATATTTTCCTTTTCCTTTCCATTTTTATATTAATGTTACTTCGGTCATATCTTAAAGTAATTTCACCTTCGCGTCGAATTCCCGAAATCCCGAACCCCAATTACATTTTTCCCTTTGCGTGTCAATTTATTTTTATTGCTAATTGTTTATTTCGTTTCTTTTAAATTGTAAATATATTTGTTGTTAATTACTATTTCTTTAATTATTAAATAACCCGACCCAGAAAAACGCGGTTATAATATATAAAAAAGTAAATTCTAATTAAAATAAAAAAAAATAGATGCGTTTCAGCTGAAGGGAGATATATCGGAGCTGAATAAGCGAGTATAATGACCCCTGCATTATGTGCATTTATATATAATCCAGGGGCCTCCTTCTCGTCTGGAAACTTTTGGTGGAACGAATATTGAAGGA